>WAAF01002424.1:62575-135560 GCA_013400475.1 Tricholaema leucomelas
TAACCCCCCGGCCGAACCTCCATTCTTCCTTGGGACTGGGGTAAGGTTGAGAGGGGTAGGGGGAAGGTGAAGGGGTGGTAGAGAGCCCCTCCTGGGGACTCAGGTTTCTGGGAGGGGAGTTGTGTTTCTGTATTACCTTTTACTTTGTCTATTTCTGTCTATAACTGTATATACTGTAAATATCTGCTTGTAAATTGTGCTGGCTGTAAATATAAGCTTCATTCATATTTCCAGAGCTGGCTGAGTTTAGTCTGGGTGATTGCTAAAACCATCAGAATGTACACCAAAAAAACCACATGTTCAAGAATGAAAAAGATTGCAAGTACACCAAAACCTGCTAAGTTACTGCCTTCAGGAGTCAGAATTCTAACATCTACGCTTAAGAACAAAAGCAGTGAAATGTGGTAAACTTGTGTGTGTCTCATTTCCAGATACTCATACAAATCCTTTAAAAGACTTTATTTTTGTGTGTCTCACTGAGTTTGGGGAGATCTTTCAGGAAAGCTAAAGCACGTCCTATCCTCAGGCTGCTAGGTCTCTGCAATTATGACCAACAAATAACTTTTGAGAACAAAACCTACTAATTGATAGCCAGGGAAGACTACTTAAGCTCCTGTGAAATCACACCTGAGACCGGCAGACAAAATCATAAGGTATCTCAGGTTTGAAAGAACCTTTAGAAGTCTCCAGTATGATCTGTCTCTAAGCAGAGTCAGCTATGAGGTCAGACCTGGCTGCCCAGGAATTTATCCAGTTTGGTCTCAAGAACCTTTAAGGATGCAGACTGCAGAAACTCTGGGCATCCTGTTCCAGTGTCTGCTTGTCATCACAGGCAACATTTTTTTCCATCCAGTTTAAACCTCCCTTGTTTCAACTTATATGTCTGTTGTCTCTCATCTTCCCACCAATGCCCCACTACAGAAACTCTGGTTTTATCTTTCTAATACTGGCTTTGCAGGTTCCAGAAGGTTGCTAGTAAACTTCCCCTGGCCTTACTTTCCCCTTCTCTTTATGCAGCTAAATGAGCCTAGGTCCTACAGCCTCTTTACATAAGGCAAATAATCATAGCTTCCTGATCATCTTGGTCTCCTTTTAGTAAACACACTCCTGTTGACAGATGATTTATATCTGGAGCTAAAAACGAGATGCAATATTCTAGAGGCAGTCTAAACAGTGCTGAGAAGAAAGGGATAATCACTTGCCTAGAACCAGTGTCTGCTTCTGTTGATACAACCCTGGCCATCTTTGCTGCTGGCTCTTGCTCCTGTTGTAATTGTCTATCAACACTCGTGGGTACTTTACAGCAGTGCTACTTCCCAACTAGTCAGTGCTTAGCCTGTGTTGCTGCAAGGGTTAATTCCATCCCAGGGGCAGTACTTGCTGATTTTCATAAGGTTCCTGTCAGCCCACTCCTTCAGCCTCAGTCCCTTTGAATAGCAGGCTCGCACTCAAATGCACTGACCAGTTGCCTTGGTTTGGTGTACTGGCAAACCTAGGAAGAATGCACTCTCTTGCCTTCTCTAGGTAAGGGATAAGGATGTTACAACAGGCCAAAGGGTAGATCCCTGCTGTTCTGGATGCAGGTACACTGGGAGACATTAACCATGTCCTCCGAGGCAGATCATTTAGTCGACCTCTGGGTTTTTTTTAACCCATCTGGCTCTCAATCCAGATAGATCCTAACACCCCAGCTTGGGTTCAAGCATCCAACACATCTAACAGAAGCACACAATTAGGTATCAAACATGAACTGTTTGTTAGAGACATTGCAAACACAATTTTCTAAGCAACGTAAATGTTGGTAAGCATCTAAGTTACCCATTGAGCTTTCACTGGGGCTTTTAATTGCCTAAGTTTAAAAGGCAGGCATCCCATTGAATGCAACTAGGAAAATAGGTAACAGACAATAAATCACTTCCTGAAAACATGGTAGATCTAGCCTAATTTCTCACATTTGCTTTAGACAAAAGGACAGATGTCAACCTGGAGTCTCTAATGGGTGGTGCAACAATGAAACTAGAAGATTAAGAACCACATGGAAGATGGAGATGAAGAACTAGGAGTTGCAGGAGCATCACCACATGCTCTTCCTTGATTTTGTGGCATCTCATCTCTTGGACATCTAGTCCTCATTTGAGTTTTGGGGTTATTTTTTAAATGAGAGAAAGTTACTGAAGTTCTAAGTTGGAACAACAACCTGAGTATTCTGGATAAGCTCCATTCATAAAATCATAGAATCAACCAGGTTGGAAGAGACCTCCAAGATCATCCAAGTCCAACCTATCACCCAGCCCTAGCCAATCAACTAGACCATGGCACTAAGTGCCTCAGCCAGGCTTTGCTTGAACACCTCCAGGGATGGCAACTCCACCACCTCCCTGGGCAGCACATTCCAATGGCAAATCACTCTCTCTCCTAACATCCAGCCTAGACCTCCCCTGACACAACTTGAGACTGTCCCCCCTTGTTCTGTTGCTGCTTGCCTGGCAGAAGAGACCAACCCCCCACCTGGCTACAGCCTCCCTTCAGGTAGTTGTAGACAGCAATGAGGTCACCCCTGAGCCTCCTCTTCTTCTTCTAAACACCTCCAGCTCCCTCAGCCTCTCCTCATAGTGTTTGTGTTCCAGACCTCTCACCACCTTTGTCGCCCTTCTCTGGACATGTTCCAGTATCTCAACATCTCTCTTGAATTGAGGGCCCCAGGACTGGACAGAGTAGCTGTTTTTCCTCCTCAGACCTACCAAAGTCAACTATGGGTATGCATAGCCCCAAGACTTTAGAGAAGTTACATGACATTAAACCAAATCCATCCAAGCCCTCTCGAGTTAAATCACCAGAATCAAAGAATGCAGACCTGTGTGTGTTCTTCGGTGCCGCTGAAGCTCATCGCTGCGAGTGAACCTTTTCCCACAAAACATCCAAGTGCAAACAAATGGACGCTCTCCGGAATGCCAGCGGAGGTGAGCTCTCAAGTGTGACGTTTTCCCATATACTTTGCCACACCCTGGTATGTGGCAAATGTGTTGTTTCTTTTTTCCCAAGTTGGAGCCTCTGTTAAACAAACAAAAAAAAAAGGCAACATAAAAACCAAACAACCACCACTAAAAGAAGTTACACATCCTAACACACTGCTCCTAAATACTGGGCACCTGTATAAGTGGGAATACAAACACCAACAGATCCGTAAGCAAACCTGAGCGGCTTCCCGGTTTTGTTTCCAACACAATCAGAGTCCAGAACACTCACTAAGAAGCTGGGACAAAATTCTGTGCAGCTATCTCGATTCTGCAATAAGCTACAGGTTCAACAGCATGTGAATTTTAAATGATGGAAGTGCGGTCTCCAGCAGGCACACATGGATATGGAGCTGGAAACAGAGTCACTCCAGCAGGTTGTACTACTTCCATGATGAAGTGCCTGTATTTAAAACTGCTCCCAGTTTCAGTTTTTACCATACCAAAGACAATTTTGGCAAAGAAAACCACAGATGACTGCGACTGCCAAAATGGAAACCAGAGATCTTTGCAATCAGGAAGAGAACAGATGGGACTTTTGGCATCTTGGGGTAATCTGAGAAGCAATTTGGGGTTGGAGGACAAGCACACTAACCTGTATATTTCCACTAAAAGGAGTGGCAGTGAAACAGCTGATCTTGCTGACATTTAAACTAATTCCTTGGTATTTCAGGGGAAAAAAAAAATCCATCAAAATGTCAACACATAATTCACAGAAAGAATAATCCAGACTGCTGAGCTGATGCCTATTTTAAGACACTACCTCACTGACATGTTAGATGATTTATTCAAGGGAAGCACCTAACACAAAAACTTCTTTTTCTTGTCCTTTACCTTTTTTTTTTCTTTTTAAATAAAATCACCAGAGAGAGGTAAGAACCTCTGAAAACCTAGAGAAAAGAGATCACTCTGTCCAGTACAGGCCATCGTGATTGATTTTAGCCAATTTAAGTGTTTGCTGCTGCTGAAAGGGGCACTCTAGGGAACAGATATGGCTAACAATGCAGTTATCAATGCTGATACAAGGGAGGAGATTAGAAAATGCAGCCAAGCATCAGGCCACTTTATTCAGCAGCAATGCTAACTTTGAACATCTTGAATGGATGCTGAAACCACAATCACGGGCACTACCATCCTCCGTGACAGATCATACAATCCTCTGATGCCTCCCCAGGGCAATTTCTTTTCTTCAATCAGATGTTCAACTTCTGCTTAACTATCCAGTGGCTGAAGGATTTGCCAGGCAACTATTAGACCTTGATTCTCACCTCCTGTATTCAGAACAGCTCTGAGGGTTCACTGTAAAATGCATATACACTTTAAGCAGTTAGCACTTGGAGCAAGCATTTCTAAACAGACAGAAATGAAGAGGCTTCCAAACTAAGCACCATAAGATACTCCTGACACTGCAGAAAAGGAGATAAAAATCAGATTAGGGCCTACAAAATGTTTCTAAGAAATCTCAATATAGAGCAACGTTGATAGTGCTTCATTAGTCATTTTGGCTCAAAACGATCACTTTTACTACTTATTTGTCATGAGAGTGTAGGTTTTGACTTCAGAATACATTTGACAGCAGTAGAATTAGAGAGTTCAGAAGGCTTTCGACCCTGCTGAAGTAGTGCTAGACTTATATGAGCCTATGGGCAGAAGAGACTACGGTTTGGGGGTTTTTTTTGCAGGGTTTTTGAGTGGGTTTGTTTAGGTTTTTTTGGTTTATTGCCAAAGAGAAAGTTCAGCTGCTTTTTTATTAATTTCCTAAAGTTACCTGGCATCTCCTTCCTCATCTGAAATACCTATTTTTGGTAAGCTTCGCTACACCTAAGCTGTCAGGTTCACACTTTTCCAAGGCCTTCCCTAAAGCCAAGACTAAGAAGCAAGATTAATGTCAGGCATTTAACTTTACAATAGAATCACAGGAACACTCAGGTTGGAAAAGACTCTCAGGATCACCAAGCCCAACCTATAACCCTACTCTACAAGAGTCACCTTTAACCACATCCCTAAGCACCACATCCAAACGACCCTTAAACACATTCAGGGTGGGTGACTCAACCACCTCCCTAGCAGCTCATTCCAGTGCCTGACCACTCCCTCTGTGAAAAGCTTTTTCCTGATGTCCAATTCAAACCTCCCCCGTCTCAGCTTGAGGCCATTCCTCCTTGTTCTGTCTCCAATTAGCTTTGTACTATGCCACTTACACAAAAGCTCAGTATTCAGAAGTTCAGGACATTCAGCTGATTTCCAAAGTGTTTAGCAAAACATCTTTAGACCACCCTCTCTTTCCAATTTCTTTGCCTCTGCTGATGACTAGGCCACCACACCAAAATCTCTCTAACAGTTCCAGTGGCATTTGTCTGTCAGCCCAGAACACCCAGCTCCATGGGCCCCAAGAAAGAAATTTTCTGTACTCTTCCTTTTGTCTTACTGCAACCAGTTCCATAGTTACCAGGCTCTATGTTTACCTTCTTCCAATGATTCTGTTCTGGACAGCTCTTTCATAGGTCCTCTTGCCTGGTGTCTGAATGCATCTAGCAATTGCAATACAGAGCAAAGGAACACCTATGGCTCTTCTCCATTATACAGTCTCCATAAATGAAAGAACTCTCCACAGGATTTCATTATCCCATGTTTTCAATTGCTGTCCAACTCCATGTAACACTAAGGAACACTCAGCCTGTGCTTATTACCACAAAATGTCCTTCTGCATCTGGAAGTGTATTTCTGTATATAATGTATTTTTTTCTGCATTTGATATTTCATCCTCACACCTACTCCAAACACAGTAAAGCATTTCCTTTCGCAACAAATAGTTTGTAACTTTGCATGATACAGTATGTGTGACGCAAAAGACATGAAAACACGGCAAAACCCACTTAAAATAATTTCAAGATTCCTAAGTCAGTCGTTTGGATCTCCTTAATTACACCTTTAATCTAGACTGAAGGAAAGAAAGGTTCAACTCATGGTCAACTTACTGTGTGTAGGTGGTGTCACACATATTTCTAAGAACCTCGCTTAACTGGTGACAGAATTCCTTAGCAGCCTCCAAAGTTCAAAGTAAGGGGAAGCCAGGGAATCACAGAATGAAATCTGCAAGACTATCATGAATGAATAACAAAGTGTATGTATTCCACACAACTTCATGTAGGCATCTGCATGTTTACTTCACGTGTGCACTAAAACTGACTGGATATAAGCCACGTTCTATCTGGATGCTTTGCAGCTGTGACAGTCTGGCACAATGCCCTAATGCAGCATGCTAAGAGGTCTTTCTTGCTGCTCTGGCCAATAACCATCACCTCTGAGTAAAAGGGTATGACTCAGATCTACTCCTCCAATTAATATCAAAGTACTTCCATAGCACATTTTAGCTTTATGAAGACTTGAAACCACATTTGTCATAACCATGCAGAATGCAACAGCTTCAGCAGCAGACACAATCACCCACTAAGAAATTGGACTTCCAGGAGGGACAGCAACATTTAAAGAGTAAAAGATACACTTACTAGTTATTTTAAGAATGTGTCTTTTACAGTTATGTGCCTCAAATGGTACTCGGAAGCACTCTTCCTCTATAGAATCAGACCGCAGTAGTTCCGCCTCAGTGTAATTCCAGATGTAATTGAGAGGAGGTTGAAATCTCCAGGTGTAACTTGAAATGAGGGTGAACTTTCCACCTAACTTCTGACATCCTACATTCTGTTTGGGATCAGTCATTCTTCGAGGTACATCTCTCCCTCTCGCTCCCTCTCCACTTGCTTATCCACCATTTACTACATGAACTTGAGGCTATAAAGTCTTAATTTACATACCTACTGCACCACCCTCTTCCTTTTTTTAACTTGGCCCCTGCCTAGTGAGCTAAAGGTAAGAATGGCTTCCTGTTTCACAGACCTGGCACAAAAAGAAGTCCTTTGAAGACTGCCTATCAGTCTCATTCCATATTAAGAGTAAAAAAAACCCAAGAAAAGCCAACAAAAAAAAACCCCAGAGAGACTCCCTTATGTCACCTTTGTAACCAAAAAACTGAAATGACATGAAATGCCAAAATTAAGGCTACACAAAAGATTAAATTATGATGAAGTCCACATATGTGAAGCCATGTACTACCTTTTCCTACCCCATTCAGTGCCCAGGCGGGACAGCAGACACTGAGTGAAATGCCACTCAGAACTTTTTCATCCCAATCTAACATGCTTTTCTTGTCTCATTAGTCACATGTTATTTAAGTACTAACTTAAGTACAGAATTATTGATTTCCCCAGGGTTTTTTACCTCATCATAGGCATTCAAACACAGCGCCTAAGAAATTCACAAACATTAGTGAGTGCATCATCTTGCAACACTTTGGTGTAGTAGACTTGAACTGGAATAATCATCTCATACATCCAAATATGAGGTTGAAACAGATTAAGGCCAAAATCATCAAAGACCTACCAGCCTTCAGGTGTCAAGTTTAAGACAGCAGAAGCGTATTTTCTTAGAGTGCTGCAGATGTTCACAACTCAGCTTAACTGACTTCTTTACAAGAATGAACTCAGTGCTTCTGCAGTGGAAAAGGAGGGGTGGACAGACAAACTTCTCCAGAAGATCAGAACCCTTTTGCCACAGTCCTGTATCTCATTCCCTAAATGCCTTTTGATTTCTAATATAAGTGAAGCAGACGTCAAGCGCTGCACAGCCCTGATTCACTCCCTGTGCATCACCCATCCTGTCCACTGAATGGCACTGGGGGGTCATATGAAAAAGATTAGTGTGCAGTCATGTAATTAGCAACCAAATAGCAATGCGTAAGCACAAAGGATTAAAGTTCCTCAGGGTATCTTAACCTCAGTATTTGTCAATTTCCAAGTTCCCAATTTTATACCTTAACACCATTTTGAGAACTGTGAACACTACCTGAAGCAAATATCCTCCTATCTGAAACTTCACAAGTCATCAGCAGAGTTGAAAGAAATTAAACCTCAGCATTACAGTACTAGAGACAAACAAGTAACTCTAGCAGCTATAAAACAGGCCCAACACGTGTCAGAGGAAGAAGGAAAACATTCCTCCAAGTGGGCTTACTCCTTTTTGCTAGATTCTCAAGGACTTCTACATTTGGGTGGAAAGTTGCTTTAGCAACTCTAAGCACATTCCCTCTTTTTGTTTCCTCACTGTTGTCTCTTTCACTATCCTTTTTCTATTCCAGTTCAAACTCTTCTCACATCCTGACTTTCTGTCTTTTCCTGCTGACTTGGTACATTTGATGTGTTGAGTGGATTTCAGATTCTCTATCTAAACTCTATTCTAGCTCTTACCTCAACTCCTTCCCAAATCCCATTATCAGAATTTCAGTCAGACTACACTCTTCTCTAGACTTCACCAAAACCATCCTCTCAGATTGTCTCAGAAAGATTCTGTCTTGGCCTCTGACTTTAAAACACAGTGTTACAGCAACTTGCTCAGGAGGAAGAGAACTTTAAAGATGGCTCTAAATTGAAGCCACTGTAATTTGGAATAGAGCACAAGGATGGATCATGTGAAATCTCTTGTTTCCTAGAAATACGGGCAGTGCAAATCCCATTTTCAGAGTTTTCTCCCAGACTGAAGCAAATCTCAATCCATGGTGTACTTTGGGCAAGTCCATGGCAGTTCAGGGCTCATCAAGAACAGAGTAATGTCTGTATCAGGTTTGAGTGAACTACACATAAGAATTTAACAAGAGGAAGCAGATGGATAAAGATGCTGTGTAACCTTTACCACAGATATCACTAACTTCATTTGTGATGTAAATGTTTCAAAGTACTTTTGTATTAAGCACTTGATACTTACACAGTACAGCTACCCAAATACTCCCTCTCTGTGTTTGCACAGAGTCTAGAATAAACAGCAAAAAAATATAAGAGACTTGCCAACAGACATATTCAGTTGGTATTATTAGAACTCTTAGAGCCATAGGACACTGACATGTTATTTAAAGAGAATTCATTCATTTACACCATAGTTTTCACATAAATAAAGACTTCAACTTTAAGGAAGAATGTATTATCAAAATGGACACATTTGCATGTACTAGAAAGAAGCCCCTGCACAATTACATCAAGCACAAATACACCTAAGTATTCTCACTAAAAGGCTGCCTACTATCACCAATTCCTCTCTCATATACATAATCAAGATGTTTAAAATTAAGTGTTTTAGATCAGAATAAAACCTTTATAAGAACAAAAAGCTGAAATACATTTTCATGGGATACCAAACAATAAAACATGGCTTTCTATGCAGCCCTGAAGTTTTCTGAGAATTGGAACTCGGTCCCTCTTTGCTAAGCAAATCTCCACTAACTTTGGAAACAGTCAGGCAGTTCAAAGTTTAGACTTATTACACAAGCCCTGTTTTTCTTAATTAAAAAACTAAGATAACTGTATCTTTAGAATATTCTACATAAATCATTTTCTTTTCCCCAAACTGTGGGGGGAAATAAATGCTCAGTCAGTGAGGAAATGAAGGAACACAGGATTTAATCGAGTTCTTGACATATCACAGAAACATCCAGGTTGGAAAAGATCCTCAGGATCACCAAGTCCAACCTATAATCAATATGATAGGGAGCTAATCATAGATGTGCATATTCCCAAATATTTCAGGTTTTCTATTGCTTAGGGCAATATTCTAACCCCCTCATTTGTACTAGGTAGGATTTACCTCCTACCTCCAGGTTTTTCCAATTCATCTCAAGAAAGTAACTCAGAGAGGATGGCATAATCTACCCATCCATCTGCAAACCCAGAAATAAAGGTGTCAGTCCTTTATTGCATAAGCTCCTTTGCCTAAGCCTACAGTTTTCTCTTGCCACCAAAAACTGCTGCTAACTAAGGCTCCTTTGCTCCTCACTCATTACTGTTTTTATCATCACACGTCTTACGTGACACCGAACATTATGTACCTTCCACCACCTTCTTTGCAGTTGGGACATGTGCACGCTACCCGTCGCAGTCTTTTTCCCTCTTGATGTGGTTGGTCCCCTTCCTCGTCTACCACTTGTACTCTCAAATGTGTTAGATCATTGGTATTCAGTGTAGAATCACCACTGAGCTGCCACTCTTCTGGATCAGGCTCCTCTTCTTTAATCCTAATATCTGAGGAAAAGAACAAACTCAGATCCATAAGTAGGCCATTAAATAGAGACCAAAACCATAATGATCAGAACTTTTTACTACTGAGAGCACTATGTCAGTCAAAAGTCAACATCCTTTAGCACATACTGACATTGTTTCTGTCTCCTTGTAACCTGTAATGTATTAAAAATGTTTATCTTACTACATATTTAGAAGTTGAAGACAAGATATAACAACGTATTAAAGTTCAAGTTCAAACAGTTCTTGGTAGGGTATGCTGTCACCAGGAGGATATTGCTTGCTGGAAACTTGGGAAAAACTGAGGAACAAGAGGTTGGACATAAGTTGAAAAAAAAAAATGTCAATGTAAGCATTTGAAATGACCCTGAGTAGCCAGGTATGTTTGCACAAGAAAAGTCGGCACGACGTGATACAGCCTTTCTCAATGATCATCAGAAGTTTTCAGTATGCAGAGATACATAAAACAACATGAGAAACCAAATAAAAGGGTTTGACCTAAGAGAGATCAAGCTATCTAAAGAATATTCTAAACAATTCATTTTCCCCTTCTCACCTCAACTGTTGGCCTTTTCCACTGCACATAGAGAAGAACACACTTAGAGAAGAAAGCTATTCAGCGTTAGAGACGTAAGCAACACACAAAGCTTAAACATTCTGATAAGCTAGTAGTCAAAATGGGTCTTTGCAGTTCCATGGATTTATCCTAATAGGATAGGCTTCTGTAAGTATGTATACTCTCTCCTTGCAGAGCATTCATTCAATCTCATCCAAGGACTAATTATAGCACTATAGTACACTATAAAATATACTATTTTAACAAATGTACATTTTAATAGGAATATTTTCCCTTTTGGACACTATTCTGGGTTTCCAATGAGCTGAAAGTCTGTATTTAGGGGAAAAAAAAAAAAAGACAGTTTCCATAAATCATTTTAGAAAGCTGAACCCCAGCCCCTTCTTTGGCTTAGCAGAGTAGTTGAGTTTGGGTTTTTTTCAGTAAAAATGATTAGCTACTAGCACAAACTAACAAACAAGCCATGAATGGTTTTGGTTTTTTTGTTTGGTTTGGTTGTGTTCTTTTTTCCTTTATTGAAGCTTCAAACTAAAAGCTGTGTTCCTTTCTGGATGTATTTAAGAGACTGCTGTCCCTGCAGAACAAACTCGGTTATCATATGGATTTTTATCCTCACCAAATTCAGACATCATCATAATGAAGATAAAGCTGCAAAGACTGCATGATAAAACATAAGAAAACCCATGCTGGTCAGGTTAAAAAAAGCATCTCTGTCCCAGCAGAGCTCAGGAAAGAAATTTACAATAAAACAGGTAAAGAGTAGCAGTTATCTGGACTACCTTCCAAATCATCTCCAGCATCTATCTGTTTAGAGACAAAGGATGCAGCTACACACAAAAATATGCTATGAAAGTCTCGCTCCAGTCTTCCCCAACACTACAGTTTGCTTGCCTTTAACTGGCACACGTAAAGCCATTTGCAGGGCTGTGCTGTAAAGTACAACACTAATGTAACTAAAGTTACAGTAATTCTCTAGGAAACCACTGCATTAGGAAGAGAATTACAGCTCAGAAACAGGGAAGTCTAGAACAAATACCTGGTTTAGCAGTAAAAGCCAATGCCAGAAATAAAGTTCACATGAGTATGACAGGAGCTGATCTGCGGGAATCCAGGAGGCAGCATGCTCACTGACTCTACATATGCGGCAACATCCAGCAGAACTACTGTGGTAAGCCTGTCCAAACACCTGCACGCTGAGCTTCGCTGTTACCAGAAGAAGTTCACAACAGCAAATGAGAACATAACCAGTATCTCTCATCTGAAGACCTAGAAAACCCCTGTGGTGACTTCTAGTCTTCTGCAATACCCACCAAACTATTTTCCCTACTTTTCTGAGACTTAGAGATAATAACATTATTTCATAGGTAATAACTTCTATATACATGTAACATAAAATCCATTTTACATAAGATTAAAACACTACCTAACATAAAAACAATTTATAGAATTGACCTCTCAAATTGGATCCTATTAAATACACTAACACATTCACTTACAGAATCTTGAGGAAAAGGTAAAAGCCTGATTTACTCACGCAACAGGGTACACAATAGGAATTTAAACACAGCACAATGGCAAGGCTGCCAGTACCGGGCAATTCAAGCCTCCAAGCAGTTCTTTAGGACTGCACATGTTATGCACCACACTCAATTTTTTTTTGTCTAATGTTCCACAAAATGTACCTTGTATAAGTTCTGCTTTTATTTAAAGTAAGAATTAAAATAATGTTAATAAAGCACTGTATTAAGAAGATGATTTAATTATTATATAACTAACATTAGACATTGGCATATGGTGAGTTTGTAAAGTCAGTAGCCGAATCCAGTTAGTACCTCACACCCTTGCTTCAAGAGTTGGCTACATGTCCCAGCAAAGATGAGTGGATCAAATCAGGGTATGGATCTGTGCTTCCAAGACCTAACTCCATCACTGACATGAGATATTCCATATAGCGTATTTCTCCTGATATACTGACGCCCCAAAGTCACACTCTAATAACAAAGATACACTTCTATTACTGCACACCAGTATCCAGGGTTTTACACCTTTATCCCCAGCAATGTTTGTTCCACTCCACAAACTTTCATCATGATTTCCTTCCACTTTTTTCATCAGTATAATCTCTCCTCCCAGTTCCTCCCAATCATCACCCTTATTGCAGCAATAAAAAGGCTCATAATAGCTCTATAATGGTGGAGGCATAAACAAGAAAATCATTTGGACAAAACAAGAGGGAGATTGGAGTAAATAACCTGCATAGACATACAACACTTTATAGTATTACTTTTAAAAATGCAAAACTGAAATGAAGTCAAAGTAGTACTGTGTGTGTAATGTTGTGCTGTCTTTCCTGATTAACTTGGTAAGGCAGAAAGTGGAGCTATTGCTTTAGGTATTCCTCAGAAGCACCATCTTCTACTCCAGGCACACAAAAAAGTATAATGTAAGCTGGTCATTTGAGAGAGGACTTTTTAATACTTAAGTAGAATACAGCTTAAGTAAAACAAAATTAACAGAAATACAAAAATGTTAAATGTTTATCTAGCCCCCTCCAGGATGTAGTATAGCAGAGGGGAATGTATCAGATCCTGTAGTGGACTTGACTGCCTGAAAAAGGTCCTTAGAACTACTAAGTCTGTTGTCCTAAAGGGAGGTTTTACATTATTGCAAGACATAAGAGAAAATTCCAGCACTATTTTGGGGGAAGAGAAGGTTCCGCTGTAATTTAAATAACAGGAAGAAAATTAACAAGTGAAAGGGGAAAGCCATGGAGAAGAGCAAAAGTCTTTGTGCAATGCAATGGCACTGGAGACGATGCAAATTCATACAGATAGCAACGACCTCACATTTCTCTGTTCCTCTGGATGTGCTCTGTTCTAATTCAGTCTCAGCTGACAGAATACTGGGTTTTATGCATGCTCTGCAAAAAAGTGGCAGTAAAAAATTGCATAACCCTTAAAGCCATGAAAAGCTAACAAAAACACTGGCAAATTAGAGGTAACTTTTGTTAAACCAGTTAAACAGACTAAACGAAGGTTCCATTTTCTTTACTACTATTTTATTTCTATGCTTTCAAATCTCTATATACCATTACTTCTTAATAAAGTTCAAAACCTATTACTAGATAAGTATGAAGGGGAAATTCAGACAAAGGCACTGTTTCAAATTGCCTACAGATGCTGAAAAACATTCATTCTGTTCAATTCCTTTTGGTATCTAGTGAACCAGATTTGGGTTAGGTTTTGCTTTCCTCTAAAGGATAGAAACTGGGATCTTGGTGTACAATTTTGTTCCAAAGATAGTATTTCATAGTCAGAGAAAGTCCAAAGCTGGTTACAATATGGAGCACATTCAAATACATTTGGCAAATAAAAACCAGGAACTAAAGCACTTCAGAGAATAGCTAAACTGACAGGATGAAACTATGCAGATGTAAATGCAGCTTAAACTACTCCCAAGTACATTTCAACTACAATCAAGGGTGCTGCTCACTGACACAGCCAGGTCATTTATCTACTTCAGCATCTATCAGCTGAATGCATCAATTAAGCTTTCTGTTCTGCCTTGGCCTGTTTCAACTGGGTCTCTGTGAAAATGTTGTTTCCTTCATCTACAAGGAAAGTTACTAATTTACCCAGCCGCCACAGAAACTCAGATAAACCAAGGCAGGAGGGTGCAGTGCAAAAATGCTTTATTTGAGGATCATGCCATTCATCTGTCTCTACAGAGTCTCACAGAAAGACACTCTAACTAAGCATTACCTGCAACTACCTTGAAACAGCAGCTTCCAGTTTAGCTGCTTTTCATAGATGCTGAAAGCCACCCTGCCTTTTAACTCAGCTAAGCTTTAAGAGTTCCTCATCTGAAAAGGTGAAATACAGTGCTTCAGTTGAAAGGAGATTTGCAGCACCACTGCACATACTTAAACACCAATTTCCTCACAGCATCACAAACTGACTGCAGTTCCAATGTCTTGTAATCAGTCATGTCTATTGATTTAGTTTTCTAAATAAATGCTTCCCTTCCCACCCCTCCCAAGGAAACGGATTTGGATTCCCATCTCCTTTCCATCTTCTCTTCTAAAATTTGTCTTCTTCTATAGTGTAACATTCCCTCAGTATATTGACTATTCTTGCCTTAGTCTCTGGATGCAAATAAGCAAATAAGATGTTCAACTACCTTAAACACTGTCCTTGTCCATTCACATCTAGATGTATCCCTCCCCATGGCAAGGGGACTGGCAGATAATCTTCAACATCCTTTCCAAGCAAAATCATTCTACGATTATGACAAACCAAACCATTTTCATTGATCTTAAAGGTCTTTTTGAACTTAAATGATCCAATTATTTTAAACTAAACTCTCCCTAGCAGCTGGCCAGCTGTGCAAGTCTTTCAGAGAGGAATCGTAACAAAGTTAATGATTCCTACTCTGATTTGCCCCCCAAAAACGTGTGAACTTAAGCAATTTTATGATGTCATAAATTACAAAGCCACAGAGCATCATCTTGAAGCACCTGTGGACTCCAGCTTCAGAAGACAGACAGTCATCTAGTTTCAAATAGCTCTAAAGCTGATTTTAAGTTTCTGAGGAAAATAACTGCAGTGTACAAAACAAAGAGCAAAGGCTCAGTACTGAATATTCAAGCAATACCAATAAAACTATTTAAAGTAGAGCTACAGATCTTTTTCTTCTTGAAAGAAATGCTACATACTGTATTTACAAGAGATCCTAAGCACTTCCTGTGAGCTGATTACTTTAAAATTTGAGCTGCAAAAGTATCTAAGCCAATGCTACCACAACACATATTATGCATCAAAGAACAGTTACTTACCCTACAGTAACTGCAGTTCTTTGAGATGTGTTGTCTACAGATTCTCAAGATTTTGGGTTCTTATGGACAGTAATGCCTGCTGCAGCATGCCCTTAATTTTTCCTTTTTTTTCCCATAGTTGAAAATATAAGAGGGGATAACTAGAAAGGGGGAAGAAAAGTTAATCATGCTCAATACAGAAGTAGTCAGGCGCTGCAGAAATAGGCAAGGAAAGCAGGTGAACGCAGAATTCTGTGACCAGCAGGGTTAAGTATTCTTACATAAAAGAGTATCAGACTGCTGCTAGGGTCAAACAATACAACTGCCAGCAGTAATTCAGGAAGGAAGAACTGTTCAATAAGTGTTTTTGTTCTGTATTTTAGTATAAGCCAAATAATGGCCCTATCACTAGATGAGAATGAAAAGCTTTCCACTGACAGAAAAGTAATGAAGATGTAAAAACAGATACTGAAATAAACACTTCATAAATCAACAGATTAGGGTAATTTTCTTTCAATAATTTTAGGAGAAGGATGAAGAGCTCTCTGCAGTTTTAGTACTGCAAGCCTTTGACCATCTGAATGCTCCAGTGGATTAGAAAAAACCCTCTAACTTTATTAATAACAAAAAAAGGGTAAACAAAGACTCGAAGTAGGGAAAGAATGAACGTCGGTCTAAAATGGGATTATGGGAATAATTAGATTCAGAAAGACTTCTTTTTGTATATCACTGATGACACCATTGTTTATGGAATATATTTGAGAGTTCTGCAGAGCAAGTGACTTAATAGGACACAATAAAACACATTAAGAAAAATGAAGTACAAAACATGTGGAATACGTGGATTTAAAGGTGGCATGGTGTTTTAATGCAGATGGAGAAGTATCGTGTCTGCATGATACATAATGAGAACATCTCACTGACAATGTGTATGTTCTTCCCCTTTCTCCTTAAAAATCCCTAACTTTGGAAAAGAATGCCTTCTATGAGCAGCGAAAGACAATCCATCTACAACACAGACTTCTCTTCAAGGGGCAATCACAACCAGGCCACGAAGATGATCAGAGGGCTGGAGCACCTCTGCTATGAGGACAGGCTGAGAGAGTTGGGGCTCTTCAGCCTGGAGAAGAGAAGGCTTCGAGGAGACCTTAGAGTGGCTTTCCAGTATCTGAAGGGAGCCTACAGGAAAGCTGGGGAGGGACTATTTACACGGTCTAGTAATGTTAGGACGAGGGGGAATGGGTTTAAGCTGGAAGAGGGGAGATTTAGACTGGATGTTAGGAGGAAATTCTTTACAGTGAGGGTGGTAAGGCACTGGAACAGGTTGCCCAGGGAGGTTGTGGATGCTTCCTCCCTGGAGGCATTTAAAGCCAGGCTGGATGAGGCCTTGAGCAGCCTGCTCTAGTGGGAGGTGTCCCTGCCTATGGCGGGGGGTTGGAGCTGGATGATCCTTGAGGTCCCTTCCAACCTAAACCATTCTATGATTCTATGATTAAAGTACTGAGACTACAGAAAGACTTAGGATGAGTTTCCAGGCACTCCTTTTAAGTTGAAACAGTACAGGAAATAAAATCCCTTGCCTCTCTCATTTCATTGATACTCGCCGTACATCCCCACAGGTATAAGAGTTCTCCTTTTGCTTCAGGAGTACCTTGTAAAAAGAGTATCTGAAAAATGAAAAAAGGAATGAGTACCAGAAACTGGGTAATGTATTCTTATGTGAACATCCAGATGATATCTGAGCCTAAGGTAACTCAGGCTGACATCCCTAAGCTTGAGAATCTACGCTGAATCACCAGACACTCGGCACACAAGACAGAATATTCACTTAAGAGCAACGCACATACAACAAAGTTTCAACTCATCAACATGGGCTGAAAGAAAAATGCATTAGACTGAGTCGTTTTGAAACACAGCAGAAAAGCACATGGAGTACAGACAGAGGGAGAATGAGACAATTCACTATTTTCAAGAATTCTATCCCAGGGTAGATACTGCATAAAAATCAAACTTAGAGTTATGCAAACTTTCTACAGTTGAAGTGACATAAATTACTACATGCCGATTTAAGCAAGACAGTAAACCACATACAAACATGCCTCAATTGTAAACAGCCCAAAATAGATGTTGGTATTTACTTAACATCATTGCTGCAGTTTACTTCACGCATTTCATGAAGCCTTTTAATAATCAGGTTCAATTTCATGATAAAGCCATTTCTCTCAAAAGCTTGGTATAAAGTACCTTAGATGGAAAAAAACTGAATAACTGAGAGGAAAAACTGGAACTCAGAGAAAAAATTGTGTAATCCTGAAAACCACTCAAAGTTTTTTATGAGGTTATGGATGCCAGAAGAAAGCTATGCTTTAAGTAGCATCCTGCACTGCTTCACCAGCAGCATTAAAACAATGAAGCAACCATCCCTGCAATTAAAACTATAAGACTCCAGTTTTAGTTTTGTTTGTTTGGGTATTTGGACTGTTTTACCTAACAGATGTTAGACCAGAGCTTCACAAGGCACCAGCAGCTCAAAGTTAAGCTGTCGTTCTGGCAACTATTTACTTTGTAAAATTGTCAACCAATTTTTTGGCCAAACTCAGCTAAATTACTTCAGAGTGAGAATTACTTCAGAGAGTTCAGGTTCTGGGAAGAATGAAAATAGCCAACCATTTCTATTCTCTACCAACTGGTGTAAGCTGATCAACAGGCACAAATGTAAGCTTCAATGCCAGCAGGCAGATGAGTCCATTAAGGAGCTGTGTATACTCCTGTTAGAGAAGGAGCTAGGAAGAAACATGCAGAAATGAGGACCTCAGCTTTGCAGTGGCACTTTCAGTCAACACTTGAACAGAATCCCTTTGACTTTATTCACCTGTAAACCAATCTGGAAAATCATTTTTTAATTTTTAAATTAATCTTTTAACTGAGTGTGTCTGGGTTGATAAGCAGCAAAGTCCCTTCTCCAGTCAGTGCCACTTTCTTTCAGGTCACTTGCTAGTTTCTTCAGGTGCTACTGGAATATCCAAAAGAATTAGGAAAGCAAAAACAAAAAGCATGCAGCATCTTATAAAAGGTTACCAGGTCTTATCTAGGTCTCTTTAAATTGCCTTTTTTTCAGGAAAGAATCCAAAATGTGACCTAGTACATAAATACATTAGCCAAGACACCATTACAACCAGTTTTTAACTGTTAAGTCTCCTTTGTCTGAACAATGGCTTTGGGGAGTTAAAAAATACCCAATAATTTAAAACTTCTTTCAAACTAACAAAAAATTACCAGACAAACCCATGAAAAACAAGTTGGCACATTTCAGTACCCTGTATTTTTCCAAAAAGGAATGGTACCTTATATGAAATCCATAAGCTTCTTCAATCTGGTGTAACAACAAACACCTTCCTTGAGCAGGTGTGTTGCTAAAGAATAAGGTGAACTGTGCACCTAACAGCTCCTTTTGTTACAGACAGTGTGGTATTTTATTACAAAGTGACACAAAAGCAATACACTATTAGACAGCTTTCTCAGGTTTAACTTCCTCTCAAGACCAGATGACTGAAGCCAGAACACAGACAAAAGACATCCTTTTGCCAGTCTTTAACACATAGGTACTATTTAGTATAGATTTCTGCTTTAAAAAGCAATGCTGAAGAAAGTTTCAGCTATCACTAGCCAAAACTCTTCCCTTCTGCCACTGCAAGGCAATGCTAAGCACAATGAGAAGGAACATGAGTGCTAATAAACACTCTAAGATAAAATAAGCTCAGCCAAGACGTTTTGGAACAAATTCCATGCTGTGAAGGTCTCTGCATATGTACACGTTAAAGCAGGCATTTTGGTAGAAGGAGAATCACTTGGTATCTTTCAAAGAAAACTACACATTTACTGTATTAGGCCTGTGATGACTTCCCATTATGTAAAGCAAATGTGAGACCTAGGCAAAGACATTTATCACACATGATGAGAACAGAAAAGATGTCCTCTGTTGCTTAAACAGGAAGCAAGGCTTATACACTTCTCACATAATAGGCTGTAGCTACCAAATTCTAAAACCTAATCAAGTTTTCACACCTACACTGCTCACAGAGCAATCTATGTTAATTGGACTTCAGATAATTACCAACCATCTCTGATCCAAGACTAAGAACATGGTCTTTTTGCCACAGGTAGAAAAGCTTTGCTAAATGAGAACAGAAAATCCAGGCCAACTGTATTTATAAAGAAAGCATGTCATCCAGGATAAGGGGAAACCCTTCTTACTTTGCCTCAAAGTTTGTTGACAATCTGTAGAAAAGAGGAATCAAGTAGCCTCTTATTTTTCAGCTTTAACTTCTGACATTCTGCTGTCCCACCCACACACCTTCCTCTTTCAGTTTAAAACTAACACTGGTTTTCTTCATTTGCGGATCAGAACAACAGTAATTTTTGATTGCAAATTATTTTTAACACTTTTTTTTTTAACCTGGTTTAATTGTATTAGTTGTTCTTTGGCCTGAAGAAAGGGCACCATAACATATTGTAAGGAGTTATAAATAAGAAGGAGAGGAACATCACTGAAAAAGTATTCTCAGACATCTCTGATACAGACAAAATACCAGATGCATATAGAAAAGAGGATGAAGGTCAATCTAGATGATTCAGTCTGATTCCATTAGTTAGAACCATGTCACAGTGATTGTCACTTTTCCAAAGTGAGTTTCTGGTAACATATAGGAGAGACCAATTAAATCCTCCCCAAATTTAGGGGATGTCAGTTTTAATACCTTTCAGTTCATTTACTATTCTCAGAGAAGTAGGAAAAATGTCACTATAAATCTCCACCTGATCTTTAACAATATAAACCAGGTGTTTATGCCTATTCACTTCATGCAATAGTTTCTGCTATTCCTCTGCTGATTCTGACTATTTAATCACATTTCATATATCACATTTACTGTCTTCTCTTTTCATGTTAAGTTCCTCATAGGAAAATATGCTAAAGGAATGCTTGATGGAATTCCCTTATATTTTATTATGAACCACCATTAAAACACTCTTCAAGGACTGTTAACAAACAAACAGATTGCATACAGCAGATAACTTCTTTTTCACGTGTTCTTTCTTTCGGTTCCTCTCTCCTTTTTTCTTTTCCATCTTTCTTCTCAACTTTCTGCTGTTACTTCAGAAGCAGTTACATTAGCTACATGATCCTATACCAAATATAAACCTCAGAAATAAAGTTCTCATCCTCTTTGTACTTCATATTAGCCACAGAGCCCTTTTTCCAAGACTTAGATTCTGACAAGTGAGTTTAGCTCTATTGTCACACATAATACATGCTTTTTGTTACTGATGTCTACACTTCATGTCCTTATAGGTAGCAAGGTGGTCATGAAAATGAACCAAGACTCTGTGGTCACTGGAAATAGAAAATTTAAAACCTAGGATTACACAGCAGAGCAAATGCTCTGTTGCTGTTGGCTACAAACCAACAAAGAGCTTATCTAGGTCTGGGTAACTTTGTCTTTGGAAGTCCACAATACAGAAGTCACTTCCAGTGAAAATGAACTAAAAAACTATGCATAAAATTCAAAACATGCATGTTTTATTTAAACATTTATGCTTCGCTATCTTAATGAACCAGAGCATTGGATCAAATGGTTATAGTAAACCAACATTTCCAAACCACTCTGTCCACGTTTCCCTCCCATATTATTTCTACTGCTCACTCTGCTCCTTATCACTAGCCTGGGCACAAACCCTCAGTGATGAGATTAAATGACTTCAAGTACAGCAAAACGTCTTGAACCTCACTCATCTCTTTTTCTTTTAGGTAGCTATGCCCTGTACATCGTATCAAGTTTACCAAAAATAAACAGGCATGCTCATTTTTTCTGACATTAAGAAACACCAATTTTAAGAAAACAGCCTTTCTTCTCTGCTTAGAGAGATAAAACACACTGTGAGGTTTATCATTAACAATTGCACATTCTGAAACATAATGCAAATAATAGTACAGGATATTCACATATGTTCTGAAGCAGAGCCTTGATTTTGGTATTTACATGCTTGTTTCACTTCTGCTTCCGCAGGTTTTGTACGCCACAGGTACACTGATATTAAATCAGTAGGAAATTAATTGAACAAAACAGCGGATGAGTAACAACACCTCAGGGAGGTTTGAAAATTTTCAAGGGAAAAAAGACTCCCATTACAAGAAGGATGTGGATGTGCTGGAATGTGTCCAGAGAAGGGCCATGAGGATGCTCAGAGGGCTGCAGCACCTCTCCTGTGAGGACACACTGAAAGAGTTGGGGCTGTTCAGTCTGGAGAAGAGGAGGCTCCAAGGTGACCTTATTGTGGCCTTTCAGTTTCTGAAGGGGGCCTACCACAAAGCTGGGGAGGGACTTTTTAGGCCATGAGGTAGTGAGAGGACTAGAGGGAATGGAGCAAAGCTGGAGGTGGGGAGATTCGGAACGGACATGAGGAGGAAGTTGTTCAGCATGAGAGCGGTGAGCCTGGAATGGGTTGCCCAGGGAGGCGGTTGAGGCTCCATCCCTGGAGGTGTTTAAGGCCAGGCAGGATGAGGCTGTGGCCAGCCTGATCTAAGGTAGGGTGTCCCTGCCCATGGCAGCGGGGCTGGAATTAGATGATCCTTGTGGTCCCTTCCAACCCTGACTGATTCTATGATTCTATCAACAAATATATTTGGACTTTACATGAAAACATCATCTATTCAGGACTGGGAAGAATAAGGTGTGTTAATGATACTGCTCTCGTAGAGTAGTGGTAGTTGACTTTCCCCTCCTCAATTTAGTATGAAGATCTTCTGCATGGCAAGACTTACAAATCATCACTTAACATTGTATTAGAAGTGTTGTTGACTACGACCATTAGGGAGTTACAGGAGCATATACTAGGAGAAGTGAGAATGGGCTATGATCCACATTACAGTATCTCTAATGGCCTGGCCCTTTCAGATAAAATCTATGACCACTATGTTTAACCCACTGTATTTTGGAGGCCTTTGCAGGAAGACAACGTTACATGATTATCACCCTTTAAACCATCCACATGCAATAATAAAAAAACAATTTTCTGCAAAAAGAGTGAAATAAATACCTGCAGGACTGCCAGCATTTTCTCCTTGATGCAGCTGAATACCAGCAGAATCTATAGAGTTTACTGTAACTGTCTGTAGATTTGGCAACTGAGCAGTGCTTAGACTAACTGGAGTTGATGTCAACGCCCCACCTGCTGCAACTTGACCAAGCGTGAGAGTCTGCACAGGAGTTAGAGTTATTTGTTGACCAGGTGCATTCTGAATTTGCAAGTTTTGCAAGTTCTGAACTCCTTGAACTTGAAATGTCTGCCAGGTTATCTGCCCAGAAGGGGTCACTGTTTGTGCCTGAATTAAAAAAGTCCCAGGATTCAGCTGCAGTTGAAGATTTTGAAGAGCCTGCTGCGATATACTTTGACTTGCTTGCACACCGTGGATTGTCTGTTGCGCGATACCTTGTACAATCTGGCCTTGACTGGTTGGCTGCTGAGATTCTTGCAGCTGTATATGCTGTACAATTGGCTGTGCTGTGGAGACCTGAATATTCTGAGCCTGTGTGTCATCAGAAACTGATGTCTGGATGTAATTTCCCTGAAGATCAGAACTATGAACTTGGCCACTAGTTGTGGTCAAGTTGTTTGCATTTTGTTCCAATATACTTGAACTGTCTATGGTGACAGGCAATTGTGACGAAGATGACGTTGGCACAAATAAGTCATTATCAGTGGCGGTTTCTGTAATTTCTGGAGAAACTTGCTCACCAGTCCTTTCAGAAGTATCTGAACTATCCATGGCCTGTCCAGTATTTATCAAGTGCCCATCAGCATTAATGCCTGCTGTCATGGTTTGAGAACCACTGCCAAGTCCCAAAGAATCTAGATCAACACTATTGATGGGTACAAACGTAATATTTCCTGGCAGTCCAAGTGGGACATTAGCAACCACTTGTGCTTGGCCAGGGAAAGATGAACCACCAATTGCAACTCCCTGAACCTGGACTTGACCAGACTGCGACAAGATATTCTGAATATTAGTTGAAGGTGTCCCAGAGGCAATGATGGTTTGATTAGAGCCAGGAATGATCTGAATTTGACCAGTTTCTTGATTTATGCTGCTATTATCAGAAGAGGCTGCAAAGCCAAGCTGAACCTGCTGACCATCCGCTGTCTGGATCTGGGGTATTACTTGGTATTGTACGTTAGACACTGTACCATTCGATGAATCTGATCCTGGTGCAACGGAAAAGATTTGTTGATTTTGCAAACTCTGAATAGGAAGGACGTACTGCCCACTTGAAGTTACTGTGGCAGCACCTGGAATCTGTACTATATTACCAGCTTCATCCTTTATAGTTGTAGGAGCTGCAGACAAGACCTCCCATCTATTTGGAGTTCCTGCTAATTGCACAGAAGCCAAATCCCCTGTCTGAATAAAAAGAAAAAAGAAAAGACAACATTTTAAAAAGGGTCATGCAGACTATATGCAGTTTTGAGCACTACAGAAAACTCCAAGCAGTATAGCCCATATAAACAATAGCAACTATGTTAGAACTATGAAATACAGATTTTTGTAAGTAAGCTAATGCCCAAGTCAGAGTAACAAGCCTGTAGGTAGCGAGCTGCATGTTGCTTGCGAGCAGGTCAACTGCAGCTCCTGTGCCATGACTTTGTCAGGTGACCACCAGCAAGGTTATTCTGGTAGGGAGGCTGCTGGACGATCCAAATCCCTGGGAAGAGGGGAGCTGGCAGGGGCTGTTGGAGCTGTCATCACCAGGTTACCTTATGACTCAGCTACACTCTTTACCTAGCCCAGTACCTATCTTCTAGAAGCAGAGGAATCTCCTTGAAGCCAGCACCGCCTGGATTTCCTGGATCTCCACTGTGCTATATATGGTACAGATGTGCACATTGTGACTCCTAGTAGTAAAGGGAGTGTTAAGAGGTAAGTAACATGCTACAGTTGGAAAGACTGGATAGCCTCAGTTTAAATTGCACGTAACACAAAGTCCTAGTATTATGTGCTTGTCTGAGTTACTGTTTCCCTAGGGAAGAAAACCTCTGAACTAAGGACTTTCACACTGAAATCTCTATTGGATTAGACATACATACATGTTAGAGGGAAGAAAAAAATGACACATTCATCAAGTTGAACAACAGAAAAGGTCAGTGTTTCAGAACAGATGCCCAGATCATTACAGATTAAGGAAGCTAAGGACTGATGTAGTATGCTTTTGTTTCTTACTCAGTAAAGAAAAGGCAAACTGCACTCACCTTTCTTTACCGAGCAGCCTTTTTCAAAATGGAGTATTAAGAATTAGATTTAACATCCTGGTATTGTAAATAACCACCAGACTTAAAAAGACGTAAACTTCTCCTTATCTGTTTTACAGCACTGCAGTAAACCAATGGAATAACCTAAATTTTAATCAGTAAGTAACCTGACTTACAACTTCTTCAGCACTGTGAAACATTTCTTTCTTTTTGGAAGAATTCTCAGGACATAGAAAGAAAAGTTCTAATTTGTCCTTCTGCCCTGATCCTGTGATCACTCCTGGTAGGAAATTTACCGGAGCATATCACAGCTTCCTCCTGATTCTGCACTATGACTTCCTTTAGAATAAAACCTGGATATGCAAAATACAGCACACAGCTTATCCTCTTCTAACATGGCACTGAGACTTCACCAGCCTAAATTAATCATGTGCTATGCATTCAAGTGAATTTAGTTGACAGTGTAGGCTGGGAGTTCGCTAGTTTCACTTTCATATTGCATTCTGATCTACGAGGCTACATGAACAAGAAAAATACTCGAATACTAAATACTTACTGAAAAAAAAATTAGAATGCTAGCCTTCTTCTGTCCTTAAACATCTATATAATATTTCAGGTAGTTTATTAGTAACAAATGTTTATTATTATAGAAGAACAAAATTAACTTCACAGCCTTGATACTTCATGGATCAGAAAGAGAAAATAAGATATCATAATTCCATTTCATTATTTTCCTCTTACACTGATTAGCTCTTCCTTTAGTCTTTTAATCTTATAATTTATGAACCTAGAAAAAATATGCAATATCCCATATCATACCCTCTTACCTAGAGAAAGGCAAAAACTTCCATTTTCCTCTCCTACTGCATTTGCTTTATGCTCTTGTGTTTAATATTGTTTACTGGTTGTTGAAATGCTGCCAAGAAAGTTTACAACTACTCAATTCACTGGTATATAAATCTTATTACCTGAAGTATCAACAGATCCATAGAAGACATAGGCAAGCATCAGTCAAAAATACCCAAAGCAAAAATGTGATTGTTATATATTTAATGTGTCATTATAAATTTATAACAATGTGCTGATACCATGCTAGAACAAGAGAAAAAGAAAAAGCAATGGCAACTGTTACACATCAGTAATTTCTCACTGATTTAAGACTATGTACAAGCAAATGTTGAAAGTCGAGGCTGTGACCGGACTGACCTAATACCCAAAAGTATGTCTGTGTCTACTCATAACATAAAAGTATCCTCCCACAGAAATAGTTCAAAGGGAACTTGTTTCCTTCATGATATGGAAATGTTCCACACTATTCTTCTCACCAAACATCTGTTGATTTCCATACCGCCACTCAGTGGTCTTTGTCCTTTTGATGTTGGGCACACATCTCTCCTCATCTTTTCGTGGTCTAGTGAAACCTTCCCTCAAATCCTGCTCTGTAAGCGTTTTAGGTCAAGAGTGTCATTCTTTTAGTAGATGTATTTGTCAGACCATGAGGACGTTTCAGAGTAGCCATGCACATGGATATGAAGATACTGCTACACAGGGTAGATGACATGCCTGCTATTCACATGTCGCTCTTACAGCTGGCTATATCAGACATTACCAGATGAATCATCAGGAGGGTGGGGCGAAGAGAGGGTGAGGTTTTCAAGAATCTACCTAGCAGCTATCAAAATTACTAGTATTAAAGCATGAAAAACTCTTTATGGTAAAGAGTACTTGAAGGTGATCTCTAAACTCAACTGGCCACCAACCTGTCATAACAAACCTGACTATTAGACCCTTTCTCAAAGTCTGCTGAGCCAGTAGGACATTTCTTAGACTACAAAAAAGAGTAGTAACTTTTCACTGCATCCTCAATCAACTAAGCATTGTTGTAGTAACTCAGAGTTCTACCACTGGTCCATGAGCAGCAACCTCGGCTGGCTTACTATTCTTTACAGTACAGTACTAACAGATCGGAGTTTGTCAGTTATCCATGAAAAATATCTAGAGGGCAGAGATAAACCAACAGTCATTTTCCTCATCAACTGATACTCAGACAGCAGCTACTTGAAAGGTATTCCTTTAAGAAGAAGATGGACAGCTGTAATCCAAAAGCTCTGTGTCCAGAGGAAGGGACAAAGATCTGAGGAAAGTCTAGCATTAGTACTGCTCAGCCATGGAGAAAACAACAGGAAGCAATGCAGACTTCACTGGAAACAGCATCAGAAAACAACAGACAGGAAGAGAGCAATGAGTAGATGGCACAAGTTATGGGAAAAACTCAACTCAAACTATATGTCAACCTAAAGAAAGGTCTAGTACCACTGAAGAGTGGAAGGAATGACTGCCATTCAGCCTTCTTTTGATTCTTTAACAAGCCTTGTATAATTGCCAGTGGGTGAAATAAAGAAATCTCTCTGAGCAGAAATTCTCATCCATGAAGAATGAGAGAACATAATAAACAAAAATCTAGCAATTATCTTGTTCAGGTTGTTTGACCTTAAGTCAAAGATTAAAAGAAACACATACAGAAGATAACATACCTTTAAAAAGTAATCTAAACCTTGTTGAGAGATGAGACTTGGATTAAAAGAAAAAAAATCCATCGAAGTGAAACTTGCAAAGGGGAGAAACATCCCTCTAAGCACTGGTATATCTTGTCTGCACCTGCATTTCAGCAAGTCAAATGTGATCAACTGGATACAAGCCACTAGCCAAATGATTATCTGTGCCAGTCTATTGTGGACCGCTTTTTGCTGCACTTTACAGAAAGTCACTTTTGCTGCATTTAGTCCTGGAGCTAAAGCATCAGCAAAATCAGCAGAGGTAGACAGATAATGAGTCATGAACTCCTAAACATTTAAAACTCACATACCTAATTAAGAAGATTGGCCACTAACTCATCCAGATTGCTGCTTCATGAAAGAGTTAGGGCTCTAATGCACGAGTTTAATACCATGTGTTTACAAAGCTACAGGAAACTATCTGTGCATTCTTAGGTCATTACAAATAAATGATAAAATGCACTTGCTTCAACTCTTTCATTAAGGTATGACATCTGAAGGGCGCCTACAGGAAGGCTGGGGAGGGACTACTGACAAGGTCTTGTAATGATAGGACAAGGGGTAATGGGTTTAAACTGGAGGAGGGGAGATTCAAACTCTTGACAATGAAGGTGGTGAGACACTGGAACAGGTTGCCCAGGGAAGATATGGATGCTCCCTCCCTGGAGTTGTTCAAGGCCAGGTTGGATGAGGCCTTAAGCAACTTGTTCTAGCAGGAGGTGTCCTTGCCTATGATGGGGGGTTAGAATTGGATAATCTTTGAGGTGGAAGTTCTCCTCCCCCTCTACTCTGCCCTGGTGAGACCTCATCTTGAGCACTGTGTTCAGTTTTGGGCTCCCCAGTTTAACAGGGACAGGGATCTGCTGGAAAGGGTCCAGCAGTGAGCCACGAGGATGACTAGAGGACAGGAGGGCATGGCTTATGAGGAGAGGCTGAGAGACCTGGGGCTTTTAGTCTGGAGAAGGGAAGACGTAGAGGGGATTTGATAAATGTTTGTAAGTATCTGAAGGTTGGCCAGGAGATGGGGGACTCAGCTCACTTGCTGCCTCTGATAGGACAAGGAGCGACAGATGTAAGTTGCAGAAAAAGAGGCTCCCCCTCAACACAAGGTGGGAATTTCTTCACTGTAAGGGTCACAGAGCACTGGAATAGGCTCCCCAAGGAGGTTGTGGGGTCTCCTTCTCTGGAGATTTTCAAGGCCTGTCTGGATGTGTTCCTCCGTCATCTGTGTTAGATAGTATTGTCCTAGTCCGGCAGAGGGGTTGGACTCAGTGATCTCTTTGGGTCCCTTCCAACCCCTAACATGCTATGATCCTTCCAAGGTAAACCATTCTATGATTCTAATACATTGTATCTTGTAGTTGCTAGAGGTTAAAACCATATTCAGAATCAATTACTGTGGTCCAGCTGACACGAGTTGCTTGTTAGCGCAAATTCATTCCGTTGCATGTTTCAGTCCTCTGTCAAGGAAGACACTCAATTCAGAGAAATACAACTGCCCAAATCAAAAGTTTAGAGAATCAAGGAACGTTTCAGAGGAAAAGTATTGTCTAGGGCTGCTTAAAATGTTATTTTAAAAGACAATTTCAATCTGGTGAAACATACCTAAAATTTAATTTACAGAACATCTACATCTTTTTATTGGAGATGAATTACAGCCAAAAGTTAAATAGCTTGGTTTTAATCAGCGAAAGTCCAGAACCTAGATTAAAACAGTACAGCATCCCTGACATAAGCAGAAACAAGAAAGCTGCAGTATTAAGGAATGAGACATGGCATGTGTATTAACTGCTATATAAGTCCATGCCAAAGTTTGTGTGAAATGGCTCCTTTTCCTCCTGTCTTAACTTAGCTGCTGAAGGCACTACCAGGTCATCAAGAACAGCAAGAAAGGGGACCTGGGGCCAGTCAGCCTCATCTTGATACTTGGGAAGACAGTGGAGAAAATAACCTTGAAAGTAACTTTGGGGGGAAGAAAATAACCTTGGCGGGGGGGGAGGAAAAAAGAAGGCGATCAGAAGTAATCAGCCTAGACTTAAGAAGGAGAAATTATGATGAGAATATTGGCTTGGTTAGGCAGGAGATATTGTATATTAATTTAGTCAGGTTTTTGACTCTGTTCTCCATAACTTAAGAAAAAAACCCTTTTTTTTACCATTATGTGAAATCTTATACTTCCTAAGAAGTGTAAGTATTAGAGAGAGAGAACTTTCTGGTTTATGCTGTTTTCAAATATGGAAATGTTTGAAAGGCAGACTTTCCTGTGGTGGCTGAACACATTACAGATACAGGCTGGGTGATGAATGGCTGGAGAGCAGCCCTGAGGAAAAGGACCTGGGGGTCTGGGTAGACGAAAAGCTCAACATGAGCTGGCAGTGTGCACATGCAGCCCAGACAGCAACCCTGTGCTGGGCTGCATCAAGAGAAGTGTGGCCAGCAGGGCAAGGGAGGGGATTCTCCCCCTTTACTCTGCTCTCGTCAGACCCCACCTGGAGTACTGTGTGCAGTTCTGGAGCCCCCAACACAAGAAGGACATGGAACTGCTGGAGCGGGTCCAGAGGAGAGCCACGAAGATGATCAGAGGGCTGGAGCACCTCTGCTATGAGGACAGGCTGAGAGAGTTGGGGCTCTTCAGCCTGGAGAAGAGAAGGCTTCAAGGAGACCTTAGAGTGGCTTTCCAGTATCTGAAGGGAGCCTACAGGAAAGCTGAGGAGGGACTATTTACACAGTCTAGCAATGTTAGGACGAGGNGAGGTCCCTTCCAACCTAAACCATTCTATGATTCTATGATTACGATGTATCTGTTCATGTCCAGAAACTTAGCATCAAGAAGCTGTGTTATCATCCATAAAGGAAAAAAAAAAATACATGTCAGACTAACTTTAAGCTTCCTCAAAACCATCCTATAGACCAGAGAACTGAGAAGTATGGAGAACTCTGACAAATGGCATTCATCTACATTTTTACTTAGTGGAAAACATGAAATTGAAAATGCCTTCACATTTCTCTATCCTATCACCACTATTACTATTTCTGCCTAACCTGAGATAAAGCTAGTTGCATCTCAGATGGCTGAAGTAATGTTCTGAGGCATAAACAAACTGGAATTCCAGATTTTCATCAAGTGAAGCATTAATAGTTAATTGTAAAGATCAAGATATGTCAAAGCAGGCTTTAAAACACTCCAACCTTTACTTGTAAAAGATACAAACAAAAGCTTTGTCTAGAGAAGAGAAATAACACCCATCCTCTCTACACTGCTAATTATTAACCTCTCGAAATATTTTCCCTGTGTGGTTGGTAAGCAGCAACACAAACCATTCTCTCTTTTTTTTTTCCTTACTTTTTTTTTAATCTCTCTTTTTTTTAAGTCTAAAGAATCAGTGCAGTCTGCAGTGCACTAGATGCAACTACAATCGGGGCAGTCATCTCTGACAGCTCCCATTCTTTGGCAGCTGTTAGGGCCAATAGTTTTCTCAGTCAGCCTGCCATTTTTCTTAATTCACCTGCCTTCCAACCCTACCACTCCACACTCCCATCAGTCTTGCACTGTATCCCAGTCATGCCCAGCACAACCCTAAGAATGGTCCTTCAGAGCATGATAGAGAGCGTTTGCAGCTTTGCACTGCCATGAAGTAAACCAACATAAACATCTGCTAATCACCTCAACTTCACAGCTTTTAAAATAATTATCTGATCACATGACAACCATACAGTTGACCATCAAGACATTGTTTGACCTAAATGTTAGAATCTGTTTCTTTTGTTTTCTCTACTTTGCATGGCTCTGCCATGTTCTGTTCTCTTTCTCCTTTTTACTTAATGCTAAAATCTTTGCATGTGTTTAAATTGAAAAAATACAAGAGTATTTATAACTAAATTTAAAAGAATCCCAAATATGAAGATTTAAACTAAAATTATTAGTCAGTGATAAACAGTGAAAAAGCAAGACCCAAAATGAAACTTCTCAGACTTCAAATTCCCAAGAGTGAGAAAAGACATCCGGAGCTGTCATTCTAGGTCAGACAGTAGTGCATACCATCCCAGCAAGGCTTTTACATGCACCAGCAGGCAGCAATATTCAAGGAAGTTTCCATGGCAAACATCTGAACCAACCATGGATGCAGCAGTAGGCAACCAATGAAAAGACTCTCAGGAAAGCAAGCCACAAACTCAAGGCTTTCTACCTTAAAACCAAACACTTGCAAGCAGAACACAAAACACTGGTATAGGATGATTGCAGGCAGAATAAATCATGGGGTCAAAGCCTAAGCTGAAAGATTGCAATCTCCATCAACAATGAGACCAGCAGCAATGACTACTAGTAATTTGTCACCCAAAAGTAAATATAACTCTAATCAGGATTCTGAGACAAGCTAAAAACTTTGTGGACTAGGGACAGCCTGTTCAGTTCACTGACAGGATGGAAAGCAGAGGGTTGAATTTAATCCTGTCTTCTTCACTTGCTTTCCATACACAGCATTTGCCACTTTCTTCAGTCTATGTCTACGCTAATCCTTTCAGTGGCATAAAAGTAGCATCCACTCAAACAGCAGACTTGGATTCAGATAGCAACATAGAATCTCAGAATACTTTCAGATGGAAAGGACCTCTGAAGGTCACTTGGTCCAACCCCTGGGCTCAATGCAGGACCAAACAGATTTCAGCAACACGATCACATTTGCTCATGCTCTTCCCAAAATCCCAGACACGCAATATTCCATGCGTTCCTTTGGGAGCTCTGTTGTTGCTATTGCTTTTAAATCATACTACCAGTCTCTCGGGGAGGCAGCTGCAGCATACTATTTCAGCCAGGAAAGCAGCATGCAGACTGAGTAGCCTAGTATACTGGCTCCAGCCTTGCCAATTCCTACCAAGCAAATGTCAGTAAACCATTAACAAACTAACCCACAAAACCAGCACCACTATCCTCATACACACAAGCTCTCAAACACTTCTAAAAGAAAACTCCTCATTTAACTTCTGCTTAAGAGTTCTACACTCATCAGTCAGAACTGCAGTCTGAATATAGGAAGATGGTGGAAAAGTGCTGCTTTCCCATCGCTGCATTAGGCACCATCACCCACACACTGACATCACACCAATTCATCTATACTCCTGGGAAAGAGATCAACATACAAACATGAGGAAGACAATATATCTATGTCCATGCATATAGATTTCATTTTCCATATGAGTCATGAGGTGCCTACAACTTAAGCCTTTTTAGTGCCTCCATCCTTCTTCCATCCTTCAATAAGCTTCACTCAGGAAGATCAGAAAAAAAAAAATCAAATCTTTATTGCAATAAATCCCTTTACACATTCTGCTTTTCACAAGGAATGTATTTCAGGGACTTTACTCCCTCCCCTCTCTCTATTAAGGTCTCCCTCCCCCCTCTCTATTAAGGTCATGTTAATTGACTCAAGTGTCTAGTTTGGCTACTGTAGGTACCTTCTTCAATTTATTTTTAGTTTCCACCCAAAATATTCTGAATCATTCAAGAGTTGTGTTGTAGGAGTATAAAAATTACCAGAATGCTATAACCTACCTCACAGCAGTATGTAGGAGGGGCTTATCTGCATGTATGAGAAATAGTGGGTTTATAGTCATATTTAGTTTTAACTAAGACTTTGGATTCTCTTGAATTGCTTCCACCCTGCCCTGAAAAGCTCCTTAAACATAAGAACAGATTAATTTAACAGAAATAAAGAAATATCATTTCCAAAACTGCTTTGTCCATTGTGAAATACCAGCAACCACCTGTCTTGTACCTGGATGCTACTACACCACCAGATCTTGCACTGCTCATGCTATGCAGTCAAGCCATCCTCAAGATGGGAGATAGAGGAAAACAAGGTATCATTTAAGCATCAATCATTTTTCAGTGTGTACATTGATGCAAGAGACTGCTCCAACATCCTACTCTTCAGCACTGCATGCATTTGGTATTATGAAACAAATCTTAGAGGTATCAGGCATTTAGTATCTAGAAAAGTTTTCTTAAAACCATATTACTTAAGAAAATATACAGGTTCAGGAGTCAGAATCTTAATGCATTTTCAAGCTCTCCTGTTAGTTTAAAACCTGCTGCTTGACCTCAGAACACTATTTTGCTTCAGCTTCTCCTTATGTAAAGTAAGCTGAAATGTACAGATAAGAAGTTTAGCACATTTTCATATTTGTTAAAAGCCTGACAAAGCCACTTTGTCCACCAGTACAATGCTCTGCAAATTTTCTTCCTATATACAGAAATCTAAAAACATACAAAGCTGCTCTGTATAGCAAGTTTAAAAAAAACCCAACAAACTAGAGTTCCCTAAAAGCAAAGAAAGGGTTTTGCTTATTTTAAAACTTGTTTTATGAAAGGAAACAAACAAACAAAAATGTTGAGAGGTTACATAAGCCATTCCCCAAGGATTAAGGCCAAAAGGACTTCATCAAATTATTTTAAAATATATTTTGAAGCTCCCTTTTAATACAGCAGTATTTTTAGGTACCAATTATTTAGAAATGTATTATCGCTTTTAATTTTATGAGTAGATGTCAACAGGATAAGTTTAGCTACACCAATTCAAGATACGAGTTTCCATTAAGCTTTTGTTACACAGATTCTAAACTAGCTTCAACAAGAACACACGTTTCTAGTCTGCAAGACCCATCTCATCACCCGAGGTTTCAAGGTCACCAAGGCTTCTTTCAGAGCCAACAGCGCATTAAAGATAAGGACAGAAATTCGGTTTGCAATATGAGGGAACGCATGACAGATAACTGCACCTAGAAAAAACAGCGTCGATACAGGAAGCAGCTTGCCACCACCACGTTCGCTTCTAAACAGCCATTTTACTTCTAACTACATCTTTCCCTACTGCCAGCCTTCATTTTGTTTTCCTGCCCGAGTGCGCGGTTCCAGGCTGACAGCTCAGGAGAGGATACTGAGGGTGCGCTCAGGTGGAGGTGAGATGCCTCCCAGTCTTGCCGGGTGCCAAGCGAGCCGCTCCGATGCCAAGGCTGGGGGAGGAAGGTTTCCCGCCTCCCCCCATTTTTGAAAGTAAATGAAGGCGCTGCTCCCAATGGCGGGGGAGGGGGAAGCTAGGCTCCCTCCTCCTCCCGGGAGCCCGGCTCCTCCTGGAGAGGCAGGGGAGCCCGGGGACCCCTCTCCTGGCAGGTCGGCCTTGCTATCGTCCCTCCCCCCGGGCGGGCAGTGCCGTGTGTCCCGTCCCTCCCCCCGGGCGGGCGGGCTGGCTGGCTGTGCTGTCTCTCCCCCCGGCAGGCCGTGCGAGAGCGGCGGGGCGGGCACTCACCGTTCCGGCAGAGTGAGAGGCAGCGGCGGCGGCGGCCTCATCCTCCTCCGGCGACGGCGGGCCGATCTTGCTGCAGGTGGCCGCCAGCAGAGCGAGCGGTGACGGCTGCGCGTCCTACCCACAATGGGCGGGTTCAGGGAGAGAAAGTGGGTGGCGGTTAGTGCGGGACAGCGACCGGGCTCCTCGCAGACGCGCACACAGGAAGCGGCGGCGGCGGCACCGGCTCCCGCACCCGCTCACAACGTGTCACCCGGGGGAGGGGGGGAAAAGGCCCGGTCGGGCCTGCGCTTACCTGGGAGGCGGCCGCCCCAGCGGAGGCCGAGGCGGCGCCGTTGCCGTGCTGGAGATACTCGCTGTGGCTGCTGCTGTCCACGTCTAAGGCAGCCATTTCCTCTTGTTTCACGGGCTTCTCGGGAGCTGCGGGCACAGCGGGGAGGGGGAGGGGAGAGTCACTGACGGGAGCGATCACCCCCCTCCCTCTCCCTCCCTCCCTCTNGAGCCCTCCTCCTCCTCCTCCTCCTCCCCGTGCTGCTGCCCCTGCCCCTCTTCTCCCTCCTCCCCCTGCTCCTCCTGCTGCTGCTCTCAGTGCCGCTCTCGCCTCGCTCGCACACGGACGCTCCGAGGCCGGAGCGGGGAAGCGCAGGGCCGGAGCAGGAGCAGGAAGCCCCGCGGGGCAGCTCGGTCGGTGCGTACGTACCGGTCATGGTGTGAGTGCGAGCGGCCGGCTGGCTGGCTGGGCGGGAGGCAGGCAGGCAGGCTGGCTAGCTCGCACACAGGCCCTGCTGGCTGGGGCTAGGCGGCTGCCGCCGGGGACATGCTTATTGTGCTCACGGGCTGAAGCGGCGGCGGCGGCCCGAGCCTACTCCGGTTTTTTTTTTGCTATTTTGATTGACGGTGCGGGAAAGCCGAAAGGTGGGGCTTGCAGCGGGAGAGGGGGCCCGGCCGACACCGCCGCCCGCCCGCCCGCCCGCCTGCTAGCCCGGAACTCCCGCCTACGCCCGCGCGTTCATTGGTTGCGCCGAGGCGCCTCCGCCGCTCGCACTGGCTGCCCGGCTTGCCAGTCAGCCGCCAAGGGCGCGGGGGGCGCCCCATGCCGAGGCGGCTTCCTGTTTGCCAGGGCTTGTGCGAGGAACAATGAGCGGGACCCGCCGAGAGCCCGCGGCCTGTACCGGGCCGGGCTTGCACGGCACCCGCGCTGCGGGGAGGTGGCTCCGCCGCCGCGCTGTCCCGCTGCCGCACTTGGGCGATGCGGCCCGCGAGGCTTGGCGGCTCGCCCGCGTCGCAGGGGTCAGCGCAGAGGCAGGCACAGCTGCGTGGCGGCAGCGCTTTCGCCCCCCCAAACCCCCGCTGGAGCTGTACCCCTGCCGCGCAGAAGGCGCGGTGCGCGCGTGTCCCGGAGGCGCCGGGGTCGTTCGAAGTCAACCTGACGGGGGTGTCACTGGCGGCTAGCGACAGCTACGGCTGCCCCGGCCAGCCGCCACCGGTGCCGCCGCGCTTTGTTTCCGTTGGCGCTAAGATGTCGGCGCGCTGGCCCCAAGGGAGTCAGCCTGCCCGGGTAGGCGCTGGCTTGCGGCGGCCTTGCACCACCGATAGGTGCTGAGGCCCGCAGAGCAAGCCGCTGTCCCCTGTGAGACCGGGGACCCAGGTCCGCGCCGGCCTCCGGACGGCGGTGGTACGGGCCCAGGAGCCACACTTCGATGGCCGGCCCAGTGGGCCGTTGCATAAGCTTTTTGGCCGTCGCTGGCTTGCACCTGGCTGACTTGGGCGGGCTAAATCGAAAAAGCTCCTTTGCGTATTCTGTAAAATAAAGGCCATTGAGGATAAGGCCACCACTAAGATTTTAGCGTGACACATCTTTCCAACAGCAGTGTCAACAGAAGCAGCATGCTTTGCTCTGAGCTGGGGAACCAAACCGCAGCAGAAATCAAGCCTTTATGCCAGGAAGTTTTGTAGTCATGTTAAGCAGAATTACTATGATTACTCTCAGCGTCCATGCCACGTTATGCCACACAAAGGAAACTAGGAGCTCTTGGATCGCTAAACTAAGGCACAAAATATGTTTAATGTGTTATATAAGCATATGATGATCAGGAATTAGTATTAATGGGGCCTGTTTCCTCTGTTAAACCATATAGCTTTAGAAGGATTCCTGTAAAGGGGAAAACAAGCTCTCCCTGCATCCAAATGATGGGCAGCATACAGGCCAAAGCAGTGGGTTTGACTCTTGTAAACTTCCTTGATAGATTTTTTTCTTGATTTATGTTTTCATGTGCTGTTCCAGGGAGTCAGTGAATGAGGCTAAAAAGCACTGGACTGAGAAACCTGCCTTCCTGTTAAAATATTTAATGTGATTATTACTGAGAATGACCTGTGAGATACATTAAGCATCATCTCATATCCGTAGTTGTACTGAGCATTGGAAGTCACAGGCTACCCAGCTAAACCCATCGCAAACGTAGTAACTAGGAAACCCAGAAACACGGTGAGGATTTTCAGCATCATCTCTGAGCAGAGAATAAACAGTGCTTTTTAATCAGTCCAGCACTTTGACTTTGTAGTAACCACCCAGGCTTAGCCTAGAAACTATTACAGAAAAGAAATAAAACCTCACTTAGAAAATGTGACTTCAATGTTAGGAATTTATGGGGAAGTAAGACTGCACTATCTTCTCTGTCACTGAAAGATTGGCCTTACTGTGTTGTGTGTAGTCTTTAAGCCCATTTACTTCTGTCAGTACATGGACAATGCCTTCAGGTGACTTCTAAAAGTAAGTTGTAAATTAAACTCGAAGCTGTTTGTCACAATTAGTGTTTTTTTTTCCGGAGTAGTTAGAAAAGAAAAAAGGAAACAGAACCCCCACATATAAACCCCACTTCTGTTTTTGAAATGCCAGTATTTGTTTACATAGTCTCTTGTCATTCTACTTTAGAACCAGTTGCTGGCATGTTAAATACCATAGCCATAAAAGAGAAGCTTTTTTTTTTTTTTTTGCAATTTTTGTTTTACTACAGGAACACTCTGAGAAGCAAAAGTTGTAACTGGGAACAAAAGTCACATATGTTTTGGCATAATATAATAATATAAAATTGGGTTTAGCCAGTAAAAGCCATAATACGCAACTCTGACAAATGAGTCAGTATATATACATAATCCAGTCTGAAGGCAAAACGATTACATTCTCCACAAGACTGCCAAAGTATCTAAAAATCTATAGCTGCTCTAAAGTCTTCAACTGGTTTTGCAGTATCAAAAGTTGCTAGTGAAACGCTTGTCATCCTTGAACCAGAACTGTTACAGATGAATTTAGACTGCCAGCAACCTAGAAAAGTGGTTCAAGATTAAGACTAATATGTGTGCTAGTTTAAGCCTAGCTGGGGTATTTTGGTAAGAAGAGTTAGATTACAGGCTGTAAAAAAGGAAACAATGGTGATGTCTACTTCACTCAGAGGCTTGCTGAGATGTATAAGAACAAGAACACAAACACAGGAAAAGGAGTCTCTCTCTGGGCTTTTTGGGCTGCACTTCTCTCTCTAACCTGCCTGACTAATCTGTCTGCTTCTTAACCCCCCTGGCCAAGCTTCCAACTTAACCCTGAACGTAAGGCAAAGTCTGGGGTAAGGTAGAGGGATGGGAAGGTGGAAGGGTGGTTGAGAGCCTCTCCTGGGGTCTCTGGTTTCTGGGAGGGCTGTTGTGTTACTGTATTACCTTTTTAACTTGTATATCTCTATATATATTGTAAATACCTGCTTGTATATTGTGCTAAACTGTAAATACAAAGCTTCCTTCAATTTTCCAGAGCAGCTGAGTCTAGTCTGGGTGATTTTCTTAAGTGTGGGGGAAGGGTAACACCCAAACTATCACAGCATGAAAAAAAAATCCTGTTCATGTGCTGGGAAGGTGGGAATTATATTTTTTAAGAGGCCTTTGCTGATTAGCAGGATTTTGCCAGTCATTGTCAGTGGCACTTTGCTTTAGGAGGATTATGTTGTTTGTGACTTAAACTATGAAAGGTGGTCTTCAATAATTGGATGTACGTTGAGAGCTGTGTGATTTCAGCGAGGTATTGTCAGTGGAGAAGTTGATCTGTATGGATCTGATTGCAGGCTTGAGACCTAACTGCAGTGTTTTGGGACAGAAAGATTTGAAATACCAATATTGAAAGAGTTCTCCAGTGCAATAAAGCTTGGATGTAAATAGGCTTCACAACAGTAGCTGACCACCTTTTTCTAGTCAAGTACCTAAAATTTACTGGACACTGGTAATACTAAACTAAAATTAGAAAAGAAGCAAACCATAATAGAATTATTAATAGGCTATCAAAACATATACTACTAAAGATAAGTTACAACAAAGTTGCTAAAAGGGTATGCTACTATTAGAGGTGTAAAGAAGAGACTGGCTCAGAAATGTTACATAGAAACTGATTACTAGTAACGTGTGGGGTTTTTACCACTCTCCAGCTGATTTAAGAGCATGAAAAGCTAAGAAATTCAAGGGAGAAAAAGGATATGAGAACAAACATTTGTTTGTGGCTTTTTGCTTATCAGTATGCTAGAATCAAGCCGTTCTGTAAAATAACCGTGGATGTATCAGGGAGATCACTGTGTCCATACTGGATGGAAGTTCTGTCTGGCAGGTGGTGGTCTTTCTACTGAGTTAGCAGTGTGCCGATTTCCCCACAGAGATTGAGCTCCATGCCCAATTAGAAGAGCCATTGTTTCCGCTTTCTTAAGATTACCCACCAGATGTACTGTATCAGTATGTGATCTGAATAAACTAACCATGACCAGTTTATTATTGAAGAGCCTTGCCTCTTTAAACCCTTGCCACCTGCTTCTGGGGCTGCTTGTGGTAAACTGCAGGTCCTGGGATGAATTCTTAATCCATTTGCTGAAAATGGTGTCTTCTAATTTCAGCTATGTAGCTTGAGAGAAAGCCATACCAATCTGAGAATATACCTCCTCCAGCCACCAAAACACAGTTATTTTCAGAAGTAAGATGCAGCCTTTGCAGTAAGTAGCAGTAGAGTTCAAAAGAGGAAGTGATGTGTTCCAGCCTGTGTTGAAACTTCAGGGAAGGTTTTGAAAGCTCAAGTAAGATGCAGATTGGAAGGAATACTAAAACTTGGTATCTGGATTTGGCCACTATAACAGATCTCACATGTTGGAGTGAGCTCCAAGTCTTGGAGCTCAGTTTCTGTGGGGATATCAGTTCAGTACAAGTTCAGAAGGAAGTACACCACCTAACACAACTTCCATCCAGCACAGTGCCTGCTATACTTGGAAGTGTCTTTTCTGTCTATTTACTGCTTTGAAATTTCTGAGTTATGACATTATTTCTGTCTTTAGACTTTCCTTCTGTTGGTGACTCTGCATTTATTTAGAGAAATGTGTTATTTAAGGGTTGTTGGTACCTTGTCCTGTTTGGTTTTGACATTGGTATTGCTCTGTTCCTGTGTAAAGCAGTGGTTTTGCCATGCCGAAGCCAAGAATGCAGCTGGACGAGGCCAACAGGAGTGCCTTCTGCTGTGCTGTATCCTCAGATTCAGATTGTTTCACTTTAAAAAACTGGGTTTCAAATTATATTGAAGAATCAGTGGGGATTCAATTGAACAAGCTACCTTAAAACACAGCCTTTACTGAAGGGACAGTAAGCAGAACTATCTGTAAATATCATGCCCCAAAAAGTAACTAGAACACAAAACCCAGCAATTCAGAGGAGATACCTTTCTGAATGTCAGTTACCTTCTTGTACTTGGCCCGTCTGTTTAAAGTTTCAGTATGCCCTGGAGGACTGTGTGTTTGAGTTTCTAAAGGCCAAATATTTATTTGGTACTACAAGGTTTTGAATCAGACCTATTAAACTTACTAGAATGCAGCTTCATTCTGAATTTAGTCTTTCCTTTCCAATTTATGTAAGTCCTGGGAAACAAGAAAAGGAGTCTAATTGCTAGTTTTAGGCATCACAGTCTTAATTTCTGCATCCCTTATGGCCCATTTGCTCAAGAATATTGGATGGTCTTTACACAGGGCTGCAGGCAGCACTGACAGGCAGCTGACTGCGAAGTTTCTGTGAAGTCAGCACATAATTTGAGGTAGTTGCATGACTTGATTTCATCTCTTCAGAAATCAAGACAGAAATGAAGCCTTGCCTGGTGTGAAATCAGCAAGGATGCAGCAGTGGTCAGACAAAAATGTTGTCTGGCATCATGTAATCATCCCCTATAAAGCACTTCCCTGTGCTGTGGTGAGTGGCTATGAGAACACAAATTTTGCAAGGCGGGAGCAGGCTTGAGCAGTAGGTGTGGTTTGACCAGAGGAAGCTGAGCCAACCTAATAGCCTGTTGACCATGTCATCATTTAATCAACTTACACAACTGCCAGAAAACAATCCCTGCAAAAATACTGCTCCCCACATTGCAAGCTAAATTGAGTCAAACTAGGCACAGTGGAGGAGAGGGCTCCTTGCATGGGAGAGGTAAGACTCCCTTCAGCATCATCAAATAGATTAATTCAGGGTGTCAAGCTTGCTAGGCAGCACAGAAACTTGCTTCTGAATGTGTGTGTGTAAATTGCCTGTTGGCTCCTTTAGAGGAGCACAAACATTACTTGAGAGCATCTGAATTACCAAGACATTTGTATAGTTGCTGTGTAAGTGTGATGGTGTCCACATATAAGACAAATAATACTTAAATTCAATTTTAATAGAGCATTTTTTCTGTTTTAAATGGGAAAGCAATTCTAAAAAAACTGCTTTCTGCCTGAATCTGTTCCATTAAAGAGAGGTCAAAGAAATTTGTGGTACCTGGATCCAGCAGTTAACAAGAGAGATATTTGATTCCACTGATCTGCTTACATGCAGTGGAAGCTGGGATCAGGAAAGACCTAAGCATACTAACGGACAGCACAGCATTCACAGCAAGAACATGCCAGCTCCACACTTTCTGCCCTTGACTAGTGGCCCGAGACATGCAAGGTAGCCAAAGTAAGAGAAAAAAGCCTGTGAATAAGTAGCCCAGTAACCCAGTCAGTGCACAAATCTAAAGGCTTGTAACTACCAACACGAGACAGCAGATCTTGAGAGAACGGGGATGACAGAAAGTCTGTCCGAGCTCTACATCTACCACTGTGAGAGGACAGTCCTCTCAAAGATTGTTTCTAACCTAGTCATTGTAAGTAGGATTTTTAAGCAATTAGGACGTTAGTCATGTTCTCTTTTAGTCATAAATTCTTCCTTGTTTGTTACATCCACAGCTCTCCCTGGGTGATAAACTTTTGTGTATTTTGCAAATTGTCAGGTTCCATGGGGACATCTAATACTTGGCTGGTAAACAGGCTCTGTCCTTAATAACATGTTAGAGAAAACTAATTCTGTTGGGTTTTGGTTTGGGTTTTGTTTTCTCATGTTCAACTATGTGACTAAGGAGAATCATATCAGTATTTTGCATAAGTTGCCTTTTTTTCCCCCCATTAATTGTCCTGTCTTGGTTTTAGTTGTGTATACAAATAAAGAATATATTTTATCTGTAATATTTGGGTGGTTTTTATTCTTACTCTCCTTTCCTTAACAAAATTTGTTTCAAACAAATTAATCTCTCCCACTTGAAGAGAGGTGGCAGGAAAAAGCAGGTGAATATAGAGCTGAAAACTTGCCCTTTAGTGAGTAAATCGCTGTGGACAGTTCTTTCATTTCACCTTGCTTAAATGAGAAATACTTCCTAAAAGTTACTGCCTTTGGATCCCATCCGTTATCCTGTTTGTTCACACTCAATTCTTGCCCATCGAGTTCATCACAACAGATACAATGTAGTTATAATTGAAAATAAACAAATAAATCACAGATCCTTTAGGTAAGGTTAGGAAAAATTGTTCAAAGGAAGAATTCCGTAAGCGTGACTTGTGGAAATCAGTAATATGGCCATCTAAGGAGCCTTCTCCATAGCCTGTCACAATATTGGAATGAAAATAAATAAACAGACACATAGATGAGTTCACTTGAAAGAAAACAAATGTCTTGTTACGTGCTTCCTATCTAGTGTAATGTTGTCTCTCTCTCCCAGTTTGGCATTTTACTTTTAATAGTACTGATAGAAAAGTAGGCCATTGTGGAAATGAAAGACTGGCAAATTATATGCATACACACATGTTTACTGAAAAATTGAAAACTTAATAGCAGGAGTTGCATATTCTGAAAAGGAGTATTTTTAGAGGGATTTATTTTTAGGAATCTCAATCTGAATTCCCATGCCCGGAGCAGGAGCAAGTAAGACTCTGGCTCCCTCTAGGAGAAGGAAGTCCAGGGCTGCGGTCCAAACCACATCCTGTGCTCTCTGGTAAGTCTCCTTTCCAGCAGTCTTAAGGGACACAGAGCTCTAAGGTCGTGTGAACACTGATGGGTTAAGAGAATGTCCATTTGAGGAGATTCATAAACCTGCATGACAACTCTAAATTATTACATATATTTAGGTTAAAATTTACATAAACTATTTATTTTAATAAAATATTTATTAATTACAAAATAAAATATATTACATATATTTAGATTAAAAAAAATCCTTGACAGAATCTTTGAAAGAGGGCTAGGGAGCCATGTGTAGCAAAAGAATCTTCCCCAGAGGTCTAGGAGGGAGCATGTATAGCAGGAGAAGCCCATAAGGTGCCTGATGCAGTAACAGCCTGACCTTACAGGGTTCTCTGTATATTGTCTTAGCTGGCACTAGGAGACATCAGACAGTTCAGCACATCTCCAGACTGGATGGCTTTGATGCTCTCAAGGTGCCTGATCTACTCACTCTCCTGTGAGGAACCTTGAGTTGTGGTGTGTCCACGGTGGCATGTAAAAGCCTTTGTGGGTTTTTCTACAAGCGCAGTTCCACCAGACACACACACTAAGAGCAAATTAGGTTTGTGCCTTTCTACTTACTAACTTGGAAAGAGGAGGTGGAAAGTTCTAGTGTTCATTTAAATTCTTTCTTCTGTGCTGTACTGAAGTCAAAACATAAAATTTGGACAAGACCGTGGTAACAAACGTGTTCACCTTACCTTCTTGCAGCATCACACATAAGTGGAACTGAACCACAATTACCAAGGACGAAAAGCTGAGTGAGAGTCAGAATTCCAGTCCTTGTCAGAGAGAAATCTGGATTTAGAGGGGAAAAAAAATATATACTAGTCAAAATATATAAGAAATGTCTCAATAAAAGACTCATCAGTGTATTTCAGCTTAAGTCTGAAAAAGGCCCATTTGAGGCTTGAGAATTAGCATCAACACACTGATAGTGCCAGCATAAAACACCAGTAGACATTGTTTAACTACTAATTAACCTCTGGCTTCTGTAGGCCTCTAGAAAGTGCACATCTTCATCACCTTTTTTTGCAGCTCACTAGCAATTGGATAGTTCACTTGTCAGATCACTCTTGGTTCTTTCAGCCTGTTACTCAGCACTGCTGCACAGCTTTCCCAGTCTAATGACACTTGCAAACGTCTGTGCTTGCTGCAGGTGTCCTTCCTGTTTCTAAAAATTAATTAAGGAAAGTTAATTATTTTTTAATGTATTGTCTCTCACGTCAATTAATATCTGAATTATTGAAGTGGATCATTGCTATTAGTTTGTTTTCACAAAGTTGGAAAACTCAGAAACTCTGCTATCATCTTAATTACTTACAAATGAAGGGTAAAACGCCTTAGTTTCATGGCAAAACTCCAAAAGACTTAACGGAGACAGGATCTCACAGCAAGCCTATGTCCCCTACACATTCCTTCCGGCTCGGCAGGAGACAGGCGTGCCATGAATAAGCAGGAGTCTGCGGCTCCAGGACAAGGGTCCCGCTGCATCTTTTGCCTTACAATAACGGTGTTGGATTTTCAGCAACACTTTCTGTCTTAGCAGAGTGGTAATTTAATATTCTATCTGCTACATAGGGGGGAAAAAAAAAATCAGTTCATCCTCCTTTTCCTCTCCTAAAGAAAAAGCATTACAATACTTCTTTTCCTGGCCTGGATTCCTACAGAAATTAAAAGGGTTTTGAGATCATTATCTCCTCATATGTATAATAAATCTCTGTGTGTGTGCGCATGTGTGCACACATACGTGCGTGTACATGCTTGCACGTTGTGCAAGAGAGAGAACAAGAACAAACAGTAGCCAATTTTAACCACATCTGACAGAGCAATAAAAGGCTAAAAATGTTACATTCCTATACATTTCACAAAAACAGGCTGCTAAGTGAAAGAAGAGAGACCCACTGCAGCTTGAATTAAACTCTTATTAAACACCAAGAAAGCTGCAAAGATGAAAGATGTTATGAATACCCACCTACAGGAAAAGCTGCAGTCAGAGCCTTCCAGCTATGTAGACCTAGGAGAATCCAAACAAGAGATTGCCCAAAGGAAACCGAGGCCCATCAGATCTGTAGCTTACAAGACTACTGGTTTGTGCTGGATTTCTAATCTTTCACTGTCCACCTTTGAAGATGGCATACTCAGTTTTTGCCCTTTGACTTTGGAAAATAAAAGATTGGGGTTTTTTTTCATGTAGACTTCTCAAACCCAATGAACTGAAACCCAAGATGAAAAGAAGGGCCAGAATTCGTTCCTAAAGACCCCATGGGATATTCTCATCAGAGTCTCCACGTGCAGCACACTAGACAAAGAAAAGATTGTGTCTTCATGGTTCTCAAACCCTGGAGACTGGAGAAAGAGCCCCAGTAGTCTGGACTTTGGTGTTAAGTTAGCAAGAGGCAGTGCTGCTAAAAAGCCTTTCATCTCACTCTGTAATCTGTCACATCACTGAGGTCCAAGGGTTTAACCATTCTCAAAAATTTGGTGAGGGACATCCATCTTAAGTCGGTTGACTTCCCTGATTTTCCTGGAATACAGGTGTGGTATCCATGCAGAAGACATAGCTGGAGGAAGGTGTGAGTCAGGCTTCTTGTCATTGTTCTTTGCCAGTGCAGTGCATCTTGTTTTGATGCCAAAGGAAAACTGAGAGGGTCCAAACTGGGTTCTGTTTAATTACTGGTGAACACACCATCTTCAAGACTTACACACTACAGTGCTTGGCCCCATCACATTTCCTCCCTGTTCATGGCTGGGGAGAATTTGACAAGGTTTGCTGATTTCACCCCAGGGTTGCATGTTCATCACCAGTCTGTCAGCCATCCAGGAACAAACTGGTACTCCCAACATTCACAGTCCCCTCTAGACGAGTGCCTGCCTTTTTCTATCTTACAGAAACTCACCTTGCATGTATACGTCTCTTCTGCACCGTACGCTGGGTGCGTTCACATCTCTAAACATATCATCCAGGAATTTTTTATCTTCATGTTGTGTAGCAAGGAAACTTGACTCTCATGCTTGGCAATCTTGCTTGTAGGTGCTGAGGAAATCAGTGCACTTAGGCTGCCTTGGATGCCTGTAGCCATATCCAGCAGTGCTCTAATAGATAGCCCTTCATACTCCACACGAAGGAGAGATGATGAAAGAATTCCATAGCCAAATCCTGGTATTCCACTCTTCCCAAAAATGCTAATTCCAAGAAAAAACATAATTATCCATTCTTGTCACAAAGTGACAAAGGGCTGTGTGTGGCATTATTATTCTTGCTGCTACATGTATGTGAGGTGTGATGGTTTGGGTGTTACCTGCCTCCTCACACTTTGGAAAATCACCCAGACTAGATTCAGTCGATCTGGAAATTAGAATGAAGCTTTATACTTACAGCTTAGCACAATATACAAGCAGATATTTACAATCTATAAAGCTATAGACAGGAATATACAAGTTAAAAAGTAATACAGAAACACAACAGCCCTCCCAGAAACCTGAGTCCCCAGGACAGGCTCCTAACCACCCTTCCACCTTCTCCCCAGCCCTCTACCTTACCCCAGATCTTGCCTTATATTTAAGGTAGTTTGGAGGGTTGGCCAGGGAGGTTAGGAAGCAGATGGATTAGTTACACAGATGGCAGGTTAGGTTAGAGAAGTTCAGCCCAAAGCCCAGAGACTCCCTTATCTATATTTGTGTTCTTGTTCTTATGCACCTCAGCAAGCCTATGAGTGGAGCAGACCTCCCCATTGTTTCCTTTTCACAGCCTGTAATCTAATTCTTCTCACCAAAACATTCTAGCTAGGCTCAAACTAGCACAGTGAGGTTAACCCATATACTTTTTTATTTTTTAATCTTTTGTTGCTGAGAGAACAATAATTACCTGGCATAGTAATAAGAATCTCCAAAGGGTCAGAGCAATAAAGTTACAGTCTTCTAAACTAGCTACATTTTGCAGTTTCAGAGAAAAATAAGTACCTGTTCTCTTCAGGACATTAATACCTGTCAGTTTGTTTTCTCTACACCGATCTAAAATAAGCCAGACAAGTAGCCTTATCTTTCTGCTCTGTCACTCATTACTTAAGGATATAGAGAGGTTAGAACAACATGTTTGTCAAATAAATAAATATTTAACAATCTGATTGATTCATTTTAACAGTCTAAGGGAACAGCATCGTGAAAACTTAGTAATTTGGCAGTACTCTCTTTGTGTGTGTGTGACCCTCAGGTAAGTCAATGGAAGCCTTTTATTTCCTGAAAGAGTAATAATTCATACAGTAGGACAATTCAACATAAACATCTGCAATAAAAGAGGCCAGTTAAATCTGCAAGTTAATTCTAGGCTAGAGTGAGAAAGTTGCTTTATTGTTATTTGCTGTTCCCTGAGAGGTTAAGGCCTGGAGGCAGTAGGACTCTGCATGGATTAGAAGTTAAACAGATGCTTAGGTTTCAAGTTTCTGTGACCTAGACCCACACAGTTCTGTAATTCATTATAATGTTCCTAGTTGGAAGTGCTGTAGTCAGAAAATGCTTCCTTATTCCCATGATTTTCAGGCAATGAAGGAGGCAGACTGGGAAGTAGGTTTCTAAAGGCCACAGAAGACAAAGGCACAGCAGTTTTAGAGGTTTCCAAATGATCTGTAAAACTTTGTAGTCTGTCTCTGGGCTTTCCATGGGCAAAAGAAACTTACTGGTCAAAGTCAACATAAAAAGCTCCAATCTGGCTTCTGTACAAAGAACAAGTTAGATATTACTTTTGTCAGACATAAATCAATATGAATTAAAGTATTACAGTGATTTCCCATAGAGGCAGAGAGGCAACCAACTTGTGCATCAAAAAAGTGGCAGCCAACATGACAGCAAGCTAAGGCTTCTTTATTTCTTCATTGGTTCTTCTACCATTTGTCAAGATTGGATAGAAGAGTCATCGGGATGAGAATTATGAGAAGAGACTTCACAGAGAACATAACCGTCTATATCCTCTGTGAAAAGGCCTCAACCTGCCCAGGATCCCATGTTCAATTCAATTCCCTGTTCCAGTCCTTACCAGACCATTTGGGATATATTAAACAGAGTCTGAGAACTCCCAGCTAGTGACTATGGAAAGTATTTTCATTGCTGCAGCTAATCTACAAAGACAAATATTTTTGTGTTTACACTGTGAGAAACAAAATATTCTTATCTTCTAATACAAAACATTTGCTCTTTGTTGGATACTAACACTGTTCAGCTCCAAAACTGCTTGAAATCCTAGCTTGTTGCTTGTCTAATTCAGTGGTGCCCATTATAGGAGGAAATGAGAAAACTCCCTCGGATGCTCTCTACCTTTGTAAGGACTTGGTCCACTGAGGATGTTCTTTTGACCATGGTAGAGATTATACCCATTTCACAGGCATGAGTGAGATGTGCAGGAGTGTCAAGAGCCTTGCCAGAGGTCACACATGAAGTCTCATGGCAGAACTAAGAAATAAATCCCCCCCCCCTTTTTTTTTTTTCAATCCTAATCTGTTCTCCCTTTCACCATCTTCTCACTTCAAAGAAGAAACATGGAAGAACATTCTTCATTGTCTTGTTTTGAGTAAGGATCTATTTGCTCCAGTTTATTCTTTGGAAAATGTTTTTCCTTCTTGTTGTAGATTTTTCACACACAAATACCTTCACAATTAGCCAACACCAATTAAGCACCAGTTAAGGTCCCTGGGAAGCAGCAGGCCAGCTACAAATGCAGCTTCTAATCAGCATCAGCACAAACTTCTGTACAATTAATCTGTAATTAATGTAGTTTAGGCAGAAGGAAAACAACTCAGGGCATTAATGGTGGAAGTGTCTTTGAATTAAGCAACAACTCAGTGTCCTCTTGGGTGCTTCAGTGTCCAGGTGGAGAGTCTTGCAAAGGGAACCCTGCAAAGCTTACCCAGATCCAACTATCCTCTGACCTTGGCTCTGCTTTGCATTATTTCATACATGATTATGTGTAGAAATCTTATCATAGAATCATAGAATCAGCAGGTTGGAAGAGACCTCCAAGATCATCCAGTCCAGTATATCACCCAGCCTTCTCCAATCAACTAGACCATGGCACTAAGTGCCTCAGACAGGGTTTTTTTGAACACCTCCAGGGATAGCAACTCCACCACCTCCCTGGGCAGCCCATTCCAATGTCAGTCACTCTCTCTGTGAAGAACTTCCTCATAACATGCAGCCTATACCTCCCCCAGCACGAGTTGAGACTGTGTGTTACATAGTCAACCTGAGGTTTTCAGCCTGGATATTATTAGAAGCTATTCCAAACACTCAGTGAGTTAGTCCTATTACCAAGATATTGGCTGGGCTTCAGTTAAATCTATTTCTCCACTGTGGTTTGTGTGTGTGTGTGTTTTTTGTGGGTTTTTGTTGTTGTTTTGCCTGTTTGGTTTTGGTGTTGGTTTTTGTTTGTTTGGCTGGTTTTGTTTTAAGGTTACACTGTACTTAAAAAAAAAAAAAAGACATTTTTTTCCCCAAGTCCACCTGTGCAGTATTAATAACTGTTTCCTTGAGGGACAGTGCTTTTCACTCAATCATCTCTGTACAGTTTTCGAGCCTTGCCACCCACCCATCTAAGTTGTTAATTCTCTCTGACATTTCCCTGTACCTTTCTTCCAGAGAAGAAAAGGGCCATTGAAGAATATCGTGCAGAGTCTCAAGCAGTTCCTGAGTTGATCCCTCAAGTCTCAGACTGGTGAGAGGGCAGCACAGCTCAGAGGCAGAGCCCAGCAGAATTTGTTGAGGAACATTTGAGGCAGCAGCATACTGCTTGAAAAGCCTTTCTCCTTCAGACACATCTATGCCTCGAACCATTACCAAATATAGAATGTATTCTTTAAAAGATACTACTTTCTCCACATGAGTTATCTGAAACTGTTGAAAAAGGCAAAGCTGAAAAATACAATGATACCCTTTGCCAGATCTGAGACATGATTAAATCAAAATGCCTCCACAGCCTGACCTGGTGGTCATACAGACCTTCACTTGGCCAGGTAAGCATATGATATACAACCAGACTCCTCGGGGGCATGCAGGCATTCAGACATGCACACCACCATAGGCTGGACTCTGTGTGTGCTGCCAGCTACATGACAGCCTACACTGACATGCCTGCCCTGAAGCAGCCTGGTAGCTTATAGGAAGGGCCATTCAGCAGGATCATTGTTAATAATGGGCAGATATAAAAGTAACCAAACCACAGTCATAATATCCCCTTATCCATAGGCACTGTGGGCCTCAGAGTCACTGCTCTCGCTGTCATCATATCTAGCTGTCACAGAATGGTCTGTCCCAGTATTTTGCCTCTGCTATGCTTCAGAACATAGCATTTCCAGCTCTCCTTCCACCACAGCTCCAGACCCAGGCACTCAGAACCCTCTTGGCCCCTTGTCTCTTGCAGCACTGACCATTGCAGGGTGGTGGGTAAGGCAGTGGTGCACACCTGAGGTGAACACAGAAGCCCAAAAAGAGCCCACAGCATTTCTAATACAACCCAGGATGCCACTGGCTTTCTTTGCCACCTGCGCACACTGCTTGCTCATACTCAGTCGCTTGTCGATTAGAACTCCCAGGTCCCTTTCTGCTAGACAGCTTTTCTGCCACACTTCCCCATGCCTGTAGTATTGCTTGGGGTTGTTGTGGCCCAAGTGCAGGACCTGGCATTTGGCCTTTTTGAGGCTCATGCCATTAACACTGGCCCATCAAGATCATCCAGTCCAATCCCCCTGCCAGAGCAAGATCACCTCTACCAGACCACACAGAACACATCCAGGCAGGTTTTGAGTATCTCCAGAGTGAGAAACTCTACAGTCCCCATGGGCAGCCTGTTCCAGTGCTCTGTCACCTTCACAGTGAAAGAACTTTCTCATGTTTACATGGAACTTCCTATGCCTCAGCTTCCAGCCATTGCCCCTTGTCCTGTCATTGGGCATCACTGAGAAGAGCCTGGCTCTTGGTACGTGTCCTTGACATATTTATAAACATCAATGAGGTCACCTCTCAGTCTCCTCTTCTCCAACTTAAAGAGACCCAGTTCCCTCAGTCTCTGCTTTGAAGGCTTTCCTGTGGGGACCCAGACCATTCAGAGATGGTGGTCCTAGCTTTGCTCCTTTCCACCAGTGCTGCCCTAAGGCACTACATTCACCATGGAATGTCAACCCTTGAGCAGCTACACTGGACTGTTGCACCGTAAGATCATAGAATTATAGAATCAACCAGGTTGGAAGAGACCTCCAAGATCATCCAAATCCAACCTATCACCCAGCTCTGTTCAATCAACTAAAGATGTGAAAAGCAAGATCACAAATACTGCTGTGGTAAGATAGTCTGTATTTTGAAGCACATTTGCTTGAATGCCTCAGTCAGTCTCAGCAGCTCTGACATGCAGAAAACATTTGCCATGGTATTTCTTTCCCTCACCTGTAAAGACTAATCCACATTAGCCACTATTCAGGCCAAAACTGAAGGCTACACAAGCAAAGGGATTGTTCACCTGCTATGCAATCGAGTCCTAAGAAAATGGCAGCCATTCACTAAGAGTAGCACTCTTAGAATTACATGAGAGTCATAGTAACAAGATGCAACATACATACCAGAAAAGCCAATGCTCTGGCTTATGCACATCTGTTGCTGCAGTGCTAAGTGGTTGTGCTGCTTGGTTGACCAAAGGGAAAAAATGAAGGGGAGGAGGGAAAGCAAACTCACCACTCCTTGTGCTGGAGCCCTGATAGTCTCCCCACCGTGTTGTTCTGCCTGACCACCTGAACATTTTCATGCTTGTATTTCTGAGACACAAACACATGCCTTTGATGCTGCCCAGCTGATTGCTTCCACCTTGCAATATTTTGCATATTCATTTTGGTAATCTTTTTTATTATAAGACATATAAATACAATCGGGAATAGAGGAAGCAGAAAGAGTCAGCGTTGTTCCACACTGACACTGCATTCCTAGAAGGCAAATCTAGTTAAGGCAAGTCTTACCCCCTGCAGGAACTGGAAAAGGCCCCACATACTCCTGGCTTACATCTTTGATCCACTGACTTTATACATGGAGCACAGCATGTCCCACATGGAATTTTGCTGAGGGCTATTTTCTCCTCCCGCTGCCAGTAAAGACCCCAGGAAGTGCAGCGTGCATCTGTTACAGCTGCAGGACAACAGCTGGGAGGTCAAGAAAATCAGAGGCAGAAGGGGCATCAAAAGTATTTTCTGACTCATCACCAAAAGTGACAGAAAAAAAAATAATCTGCAGAATCCTTTCAAGATGTTTTAACATTAAACAAAGTTACACAAATGTGATACTTACAAGTCACTCCCAAGTCAACAACTTTGCAAGCAGCTACTAGAATACTCCATGGTACGTAGTAACATTATTAAAATCCCCTAAATATTTACACTCTTCCCTTCTAACCCAGGAGTGTGCCCAAAATGTGAAAAACAATGCTGGTAACAAGAAGAATTAGAGACAAAATACGGTCGTTCAACATTTCCCAAGATAGTGGAATCAAACTGGGATCCTGCTTGCTCACATACGCCAGTTGAGCAGAAAATAACAGGTTTAAATACTCAGGTCATAGAATCAGAGAATCATAGAATCAACCAGGTTGGAAAAGGCCTCCAAGATCATCCAGTCCGACCTATCACCCAGCCCTATCCAATCAACTACAGCTCCTGCTGGCTGTCCAGCAGTGGACATCCTACCCCTTTGTCTCAAAGAACTTAAAAGAAGCAAATGAGCCAACACATCACACTATCCAGACTCGTACCAACCGTTTATAGCTGACAACTGCTTATAGCTGCTATACCTTGCAAGTCTCCAGACATGAGCTGGAGTAGTGCAAAGAAAACCAGTGTCTGCTCGAAGATCAGTGCTCAAGGTTCAGTGCTAACAGAGGAGCAGAGCTATAATCAATCTACTTCACTGTTACTGTGAGACCATGTTTGGGATTCTTGGAAACACCTACATGAGTTTTCCCTTTCCAACACACGGCAAAGATCCAAGTATCTAAGTGAACTCTGTGTTTTCCAGTGTTGCCTTTTTTAACTGCTGTACTGTATTACCCACTAAGGGCCACAGAAGTGTCCCATTCTGTTCAAGCCCAGTTAAGCAGGCAATTACAGGACTACCAAAGTCATATCCAACTGGCCCTAGAGGTAAAGGCATCTCGATGGGGCTGTGCCATAGCTAGTATCCCACTAAGTCAGACCAACAATGGACCATCCTGTGATGTCTCATGGTTTCTTTCATCCCACCCCAAAGTTCTTTCTTTACTTTCCTGTCCTACAATATTTTCTTTCTGTTCCATTCATCCCTAGATATGCTTAGTATTTATAGAAGTTTTAGTTCTCTTTTCTTCAGCTTTCTTAATTCTTTTTTCTTGTTTTCAGAATCTCCATCTGAAGCTACATACTTTGTTCTGTCCTTTCAACATGCTCACTGTGTGAGCTCTACACTTGTCCCTGCACAACCAAAGAGAAGAGAGGCATGGAAATGAAAAAAAGAAACAGGGAGAAAGTCTGACTTCCTTGCAGCCACTGTGCTGCCTTTGAGCAAGGCCAGTCCGCTCCTGTGACCCTGAAGTCACCAACCCACTTCATACCAAAAGCAATGACTTTAGCAACCCAAATGTTACAAGGCTTTGCCACCTCCTACCTGACAATCGGATAGTGCAGGGTATGTGGGAAAGAACTCATCCAATAAAGTAACACCTTCAGTGGATCTTTCCTGGACCTGGTGAAATGTCAAGCAACTGCAGCATTTCCAACACTTCAGTGCAGAAAATGTATCAGTCCCTGGGATAAATCACTTTTGTTCCCAGCTCTTCTTTCTCTTAAGTTCAATGAATCCTCGTGGCCTTGGCATTGCACACCACTGAAGGACACTTCCAGCTGGCTCTCTCCTACTGTGTCATTGCACTGGGACCTGCAGAGGAAGCTCCCACATAAGGTCCCAGTGCCTCTACTGTGCTGATGTGGGGGAAGCAGATTCTTGCCTTTGGACAGTGCTCTTCAAAAACCCAAGAAGATAAATAGGCCTTGTGAGCTTGCATACACCTACCTTGGTATGATTACGGGGATTGTAGACTTCAGGGGAAAACCAGACCAGTTCCTCCCTTCTCTCCCTTCAGCCAAAGTAGTCTTAGAAATTCCTTTTAATACCAGTAAGCACTTTTTAAATGGCAGGTACCTTTCAAATACTGGGCAGTATCATGTATTCCCTCTCATGGCAAGGTTTTTGTCTTGAAAAAGCTTAATTTCCTGAAGCACATATCAAAATCCCACCCTATGGATTCTTTCTGTGCAACAGACCTCTCCTCGTTAAAATTCTGCACAAATATATTTACTCCCTGCTCCCTCAGGTACCATTCTCTTTATATACACTACAATAACAACTGAGCCTTTACTGACATTGAGCACAATAACCGGGATTTTGTAGAGGATAATTAACAGCCAGCAGTGAATCTGAGCATTTATTCAATGGGGTATGTATGAGTTATGAAAATTCTTTTTCACTGAAGAGGTAATGGGATATTGTTACATTTACATATGCTTTGCCTCTTGCATGATAGCATACTGATGGAGCTTACAGTTGAAAGTCAGAAATACGTACACAGATACTGTGTCTTTGCGTTCAGGCTGTTAGGCCTCTACGTTTGCTTCTCTTTCTGTCATTAATGAAATCCCCACTCCATCTGCATCTAATCCAAATTCCTTATGTCCCTTCTGAGCAGGATGAGTAGACCTGAGCCTCTCCAGCTGTTCCTAAAGATGCAAAGGTTCATTTCTGAAATTGAATTTCCACAGTCTTATATAAACTGTCTAGATTAGTGCCCTCACACAGGATACTTCAGAGTATGTGGAGGTAAATACAATGACATTACACAGTTCTAAAACACTGGAGGCCCTAAATTTCATTCTAGAAAAGTGTACTGTTGAGTAGTTAAGTACGTGGGAAAGGCAGCAACTCCCATTTGAAGTAGCATGGCTGTAGAGAGAGCATTTGTGTATGTATATATGTTATAGAATAAAAACATACAGAAATATAGGTGGTGGAGTCGCCGTCCCTGGAGGTGTTCAAGAAAAGCCTGGATGAGGCACTTAGTGCCATGGTCTAGTTGACTGGACAGGGCTGAGTGCTAGGTTGGACTGGATGATCTTGGAGGTCTCTTCCAACCTGGCTGATTCTATGATTCTATGATCTCTCCACACAAAGACTGAAAACCAGTTGCAGCATGATTTACATAAGAACACAGTAGAAATACTAATGACATATATACAGGCAAAAGGGGGTGGGGAGAAATGTCCAAATGCCTTTAAAAAGTAATAAATTAAATAAAGGTTTATTATTCCCAAACCCCACAGTTTCAGTTCTCATCCAAGCTACCAGGGATGGCTAAGAAGAGGGGACTCAGGCTGAGGAACACTTTCACTGCAGGTTGATAAAATACCTTTTCCCCTTTTTTTGTGGAGTCCAAGGAATGTTAATGTTCCAGAAGATATAGCAGAAACTCCTCTTGCCTGTCTGTGCTTCTCTGTCACCAGGGCATATTGAGATGTGGCTGCTTAGGTGCAGTGGCCAAATTGGGATGTGGTGAGCTTTGTCGCTGCTGTTTCTTTGTTTTGCATTGCTAAGCACCCAGGAAAAGTGGGGAATGCTGCCAGAAAAAGAGCATTTTGATCTGACCTTGGGCCTGTGAAACTGCTCAAAAAGCAATAATATGATTGCTGGTATGCCAATGAGCGTGTGCCAAGCAGGCCAGGCTGGTGTAGGAGTCCCTGCTGTAAATGGGCCACAGTGGGGAGCTTCCCATTGCCTGTCAGGGTTTGCTGAAGCTGGAAATGCACGACCACTCCACATCAGCACTGCTGACCATGGACTTCACACCATTTCTCCAACTCTAACTGAAGCAGCAGGTTTTTTCCTTCTTCTGTACAACCTAAAAATCCCTTTGCAGTCCAGGCAGTCGTTCACACTGAAGGTGTGTTTCCTCTTAGAGAGGAGGGGGAATGAAAAACATTGTGGCCCTTGGCAGCAGCCCTCCAAGGTGACCTCCAAAGGCAGCCTGTGAGCCTGCAACCTCCCCTGCCCTTTTATCATATTTTAAAGGAGTCTTGAATGTTTTAGGGTTTTTTTTGTCTGTTTGTTTCTTTCTTTGTGTTTTTGTTGTTGGTTGTTTGTGTGTTTTGTTGGCGTTTGTTTGTTTCTAAATTACAATTAGCAGGGATACATGGGATGTTCTGCATAATGGTTTGTTTGTTTATTGGTTTTCTTTTGAAATGTAGGTTCTCCTTCTCCTAGAAGGGATTCTGGCTAACTGGGCAACTAATGAAACAATAATGTTGCCTGAAATGAGGGAGCAAAAGTCTAGAGGGGCAAAAATGCACTTTTTGTTTACTTTCTGTTTTTTAATCTGACTGCTTAGCATTCCTTCCTCCTAGGTAACATCTACTGCAGTTCAGTCATCAACTGATATTTTTTGAGAAATGAGCTTTTTTGTAAGACATCCAAGAGCACCACTCCTCCTAGCAAAGCCTCTGTAGTACATGCACAGCTGCCAGAACACAGAGTGGCGTTTCATGCGAGACCAACATTTAGTTCTGTGCACGTTTTAGGGGTTAAACAAAGTATAAAAAGGAGATTTGTCTTTTAAGCATCTGCCCACTGCCTTTTTAACCATCATGCAAAGGAAAACAATAAAAAGGAAAATAAGAATTGCTCTGTGAACCACCTGTGGACAGCAGACATGACGAGCTGGAGAGATTCAGTTCATTTGCAGGGATTTCTTCTACACATCGTAAAATATGTGCCCTATAGGCTTTAGCTAACATATCCCACACCATGGTATAAATGAATGTGTAACATTTTGAAGTGCCGGCCAGAAGGCCATTCAACAAGTATTGTACTTGAAGTTATTCACTGCAAAGATGAGTTAAAAATGAGTCTGGTGTCTGCACAGGTACAAAACCCACACTTTTTGTATGGAGGGCTTTTTTTTTTTGCCATGAGATTAGGTTCAGTAGGTGATAATGGAGATGGCACATAATGAATTTGTAACTATGGGGAAGCAAAGCACCACTTCTGACCCAGAAAAAAAAAAGGGGGGCTGAAGGGCTTTGCTGGTTCTCCCTGGCTAGCAGGAGGAGCGCTGCTCACCCAGCCTTAGGGCAACAGCCCTGCCGGCTGCGCAGTGGCCTCCTGGGGCTGACAACGCTCCAGCACCTCTCCCAGCTCCAGCACCCTCATCACCACGACAAGCACGAACACGGATTACTACACTAAACACGTCAGGCTAAGTCAATAGTTTAATAACCATTATTAGGGCTTTTCCAAATCCGTTTAACAACTGTAAATTATTCCAAAATAAAATAGGCTCAGCCAATCAGCTGTGCAGTCACTGACCCACAACTAAGTGCTTATTTCTCAGTTAAGCAAATCTCCGCACCCTGGATGGCTTTACTGCTGCTGTGGGTTTGTACATTGCAAGATCCAACGTCTAAAATGCATCCCTTGCCTGAGAGCCTCAGCCGGCTGTTTCCAACCCAGATACTGCAGCTTCATCCTTGCTGCTGGTGATGCTGGTGCTGTGATAAACCTCTCAACTGTTGCAGCCCCCAGCTGCTATACTGCCCCAGCCCTGCCAGGCCGCTAGACTACCCTGAAGGCTCATGACTACATGTGTGAGGCGAAGGGTCAGTCACTGGCCGTGCAGTCCCTGAGCTCCCCAGTATGAGTTGGAGCAGCTGCCCTCACTTCTTGGAGCAGCATCTTAAAGAACTCCAGTTGGGCTCACTGGGTGCCAGGAGCTCCCCTGAGCACAGAGGGACAAGCCACACCGTCGGGAAGGCGAGAAGGCAGAGGAGCGCAGCAAGGCAGCGCTGTTAATGAGCCTGTGGCACCGCTCAATCGTTTAAAGCCAAAGACTTTATAGTAGCCAATCAGCCTGTTGCGGGAAGCAGGGAGAGCCCATCAGGCACAGCAGGAATAATTGGAGGGAGCTCCTAATTAATTTGATAATAAACCTATCCTATACTAACACACTCCACATGCAAAACAGGGTAAAAAGTGCCAATTAGCTGTGGAAATGAAAGGAAATGCGTGATGGAGATTTGGAGAGCTTTGCAGCCAAGGCCTGATGGCAGGCAGGTGTGCTGGGCCCTCGGTGGCACTGTCCTTTCTTAGGCACTGGAGTGACCTTGCTCACCTCTTTTATGGCCCTGCATCTGCTATAGCCTATGTCTCCCATGGAACTAGTTAGAGATTTTTACTCAGGACTCACATCCACCAACCAGACATAGACGGGCTCACAATACATTTCAGGGCTGCTCTAAACAGTTCTCCTGGTTGATATTGCAAGACTGAAGATCCATATCCTCCTCAAACACACGGGACCTGTGTGCCTGCAAGCTTTGGAACAAGGTACAGCCAGCAGAGCTGCCCTTCAGCTCCTTCAAAAGCAGGGCTGTAGCTGCATGGGCAGGCTTCACATCAACAGAAGCAATGTGCAAATGTAGCTTTCAGTGCTGCCTCTTCCCAGGCTGGCCAGTGGGGCTGGTGTGGGAATGTACACTGAAAGTATCTTCAAAATACATCTTGAGTGGAAGGCGTTTGGCAAGTGCACATGGATTATGTTTTATTCATTTGCTACTCTCTGCAAAGAAAGTACACTCCCCCTCTCAAATTCTCTTGAGGTCACTCTTATCATCTAGAAACATAGAATTAACCAGGTTGGAAGAGACCTCCAAGATCATCCAGGCCAACCTAGCACCCAGCCCTGTCCAATCAACTAGACCACGGCACTAAGTGCCTCATCCAGGCTTTTCTTGAACACCTCCAGGGATGGTGACTCCACCACCTCCCCGGGCAGCCCATTCCAATGGCAAATCACTTGTCTTCAGCCTTCCACAGAATCAACCTGGCAGTGACCTCCAAGATCATCCAGTCCAACCTATCACCCAGAGGTACCATCATTTATTTTTCTCCCCATTCATCCAACCTATCATTAGGTGCAGGATGAAGAGGACAGAGCAACCCTCCTTGAGATGCTCTGCCCAGCATGCACTGCCACTGGGGTAATGCCAGCAGAATCAGGCCAATGAGGCCACCTGGAAAGCCCACAGAGAACCCTCAGCTGTCCCTCACTGCCCACAGCACTCATCACATGTCGCTGCTAGTCTGTGAATGAGATGTAGGGTTTCATTTCTAAATAACCAACGCTGGCCTGCCAGCAACATTTAAGACAGCCTTTTATTTTTTTTCTTTTATTAGTCTGCATCAAGCTGTGCTGTATTTTCACTCCTGGGTTTGCCTAAAACTCTCAGAATTCTGTATTAGAACCTAATTCTAGTGCAAAATTTGGCAAATAATTCAGTATGTTTTTCTGAGGCAATTCAGATCTAATTGAATGTTATTCAAGTTTTACCAGGTATCTCCTACTCACCATTTTTAAAGCTCCCATAAAGTCTGCAGCTGTAACAAGTCCCAGCTTGTTTTCTGGGCAAATGAGAGAAGATTTATTATTTTCTAAGTTAATATTTGTAAATACAGACTAAAGCTTGTGGTTTGTGGACACTGTTGTGATTGCTGCAACAGACGGGCAGTGTTTTACTTAATTCCTAGTTTGTGTCTTGGAAAGGAGGTGGCACATGCAGGAATTGGTGTATTACAGCAATCTAGCAGTTCACAAAGCTAGCAAGTTGCTGCAGAGAACAGAAAGGCAGTGGACTTGTGAGGATCCAAGTGGCTCAGCAGGTCCCTTACTACTTCCTCCCGGATAACAGGGGGACTATAGAATCATAGAATCAGCCAGGTTGGAAGAGACCTCCAAGATCATCCAGTCTAACCAAGCACCCAGCCCTATCCAGTCATCTAGACCATGGCACTAAGTGCCTCATCCAGGCTTTTCTTGAACACCTGCAGGGACAGTAACTCCACCANGGGAGCTCCTGAAGGTCTGGCTGCCTCCCTCTTCAGCTCATCTTCCAGCACAATGGCACAGCTGCTCCTGTGCCTTCAGGAGTTCCTTCTTGAAGTAGGTCCAACCTTCCTGGACCCCTTTGTTTTTAAGGGCTGTTTCCCAAGGAACTTTCTGAGTTAGTTCCTTAAATAAGTCAAAGTCTTCCCTTCGGAAGTCCAGTGTGGAGGTTTTGTTGATGCCCTTCCTGGTTTCACCATATATTGAAAACTCTCTAATTTCATGGTCACTGGACCTTAGGCAGCCTCCGACCACCACATCTCCCACTAGCCTCTCTCTATTCGTGAACAGCAGGTCAAGCAGGGCTGCTTGGTAGGCTCAAGCACGGTGGGCTCATGTAACAGAGATAAGAAGTTGTCCTCCACACACTCTAGGAACCTTCTAGACTGCTTCTTCTCTGCAGTATTAAAGTCCCAGCAGATGTCTGGCAGGTTAAAGTCACCCACAAGAACAAGGCAGCCTCCAGTTGCTTAAAGAATAATAAATCAACCTCTTTTTCCTGGTTGGGTGGTCTATAGCAGACTCCAACCAGGATGTCAGCCTTGTTGGCTACCTGCTCCTATCAGGGCAAGAGCAGAGAAAGTGGACCTGAGTCCCCCAGCCTGTCATAAGGCAGCTCTGTGTTCAGAGCAAGCAGTGACATCCAGTCACTCAAAATCTAGTGCTTACTTTCAGGCACAGGATAAAGATGGTTGGGGTGAGGTAGGTGCCGCAAATATAGTGCTGCTCCACATCCCAGAGTTAGCCCTTGGCGACATCAGCCAGGAGATAAATGGACAAGAGGGTAACTGTGAGGAGACTCTTGCCTGTGCCTGGTGTGCCAGCAGGGACAAGCTGTGCCACAGGTCCCTTAGCACAACTGTATGTTTTCAGCTGGGCTGAAATCAGGTTTAACAGAGCTTCAGAGGAAGCTCTCACCCCTGAGGATCCCTCGAGGCCTCCCCTCAGAGGAGAGGGAGACCAAAGTCACAGTGCGGACAACAGGGCTCGTACCTGTGCAGAGAAGCTAAGCAAGATCTCCCTCCTCATGCAGCAATGCCTTTAACATTATGGTCAAACCTTGGATGTAAAACAAAGCCCCAAAAAAATAATAAATTTAAAAAAAAAAAACAAAACCACCTCCAACACTCACAAATTGCTTTTAAAATCTTCACTTTTAAATGAAACACAAACTTGGCACCTTGCCACAGAACTGCATAGCTTTTAACTGACCCCAGATGTAAAGCCAACCTGAGGGAGCTGTTAAATACTTTAATCTAGCCCTCCAGCCCCCACAGGCACCTTCCTCCTGAACTCTGGAGCCAAATCTCTGCAGCAGCAAGCTTTAAATCTGGAAACATTAACTACCCTCCCATTTTGTTAGAGAATAAAAGCATTGAGGACACAACAAACAGTAAACCAAATGCCCAAGTCAGGGATAAGGTGGACTATGTGTCCTGTTGTTGTGGAGGAGGACCATTTCAAACCTCCTTAGCTTTGATACATAATCATACATCTCTTCATCTCAGGAAAAACTGAGCCCAGCTCAGACTCCTCAAAATTTGCCTATTCCTTTCTCTGTAAAGCACTCACATCTCAAAGTGTTGTCAGCTATTAGTGGTTGCCACAGAGTCTACCTTTTAATCAGACACTGGTATGAAGAGACTCTCCTCCATACTCCAAGCAGGAGAAAAAACTTTGGTTGTAGGAAGCATCCCAACCACTGCTGTCAGATCCCAGCCATGCACACTGCACAGGAGGAGGGGTCTGCTCCTCTTTCCCTGGGAATTGATTAAACATAGACTGCATTGCAGTAAAGCAGATACAGTCCCCAGGAGAAGTAAGAAATAAAACACACTTCTTCCTTAGAGCAAAGAGACCAAAACTGGGTTGTTTAGCCTGGAGAAGAGGAGGCTCAGGGGTAACCTCATTGCAGCCTACAACTACCTGAAGGGAGGCTATAGCCAGGTGGGGGTTGGTCTCTTCTGCCAGGCAACCAGCAACGGAACAAGGGGACACAGTCTCAAGCTGTGCCAGGGGAGGTCTAGGCTGGATAGTAGGAGGAAGCTCTTGTCAGAGAGAGTGATTGGCATTGGAATGGGCTGCCCAGGGAGGTGGTGGAGTTGCTGCCACTGGAGGTGTTCAAGAAGAGCCTGGCTGAGGCAATTAGTGCCATGGTCTAGTTGACTGGATAGGGGTGGGTGATAGATTGGACTGGATGATCTTGGAGGTCCCTTCCAAACTGGTTGATTCTATGATTCTATACTCAGTTAAATGAAACTAAAAACAAAAACCACACACAACTTTGATGTACTTGATGCAGGAAATGGCATGGTTTCTCTAGCTACATTGCTATGAAATCTTAAGTGAAAAATTGCTTCCAGCAGAACACTGTGATTAAATCTGAAGAGATTTAAGGAATGAAAAAATAAGATTTCAAGGCCCAATTAATTTTCTTATTAAGAAGCCAAGACGGGTAAGGTACTGGGAGCAGCAGCTGAGATGCAAGCCTTTCTCTTTGATTATGCTTCTGTTCATTAGCGAAGTTTTAAAAACCAAGGTACAGGAGAATGAAAGGTTGACCTTTGATGTATATGATATGCCGTAAACCAGAACCAGTCCTCCAGACTTCTGCTTGTCAGTTTTGCATTTACTAAACAGAAGCTGCCGTTAAGGATAATTTAACATGATTACAGGTCTCTCTATGACTGAAATTCTCTCTTACAAGTCGCCTGCAGGGTTCTACACTTTGGCCACAACAACCCCAAGCAGCGCTACAGGCTGGGGACAGAGTGGCTGGAGAGCAGCCAGGAAGAAAGGCACCTGGGGGTACTGGTAGATAGCAGCTGAACAAGAGGCAGCAGTGTGCCCAGGTGGCCAGGAGAGCCAGTGGCACCCTGGCCTGGATCAGGAACAGTGTGGCCAGCAGGACAAGGGAAGTTATTCTGCCCCTGTACTCAGCACTGCTCAGGCCACACTTTGAGTCCTATGTCCAGTTCTGGGCTCTTCAATTCAAGAGAGATGTTGAGATACTGGAACGTGTCCACAGAAGAGTGGCAAAGCTGGTGAGAGGCCTGGAANAGGTTGGACTGGATGATTTTGGAGGTCTCTTCCAACCTGGCTGATTCTATGATTGCCCCTTCTTCCTTTATAGTGTCTAAAAAAAAACCCAAAAAAGGCCTGAAAGGCTTGAGACCCAATGCCACCCTCTCGTCTCTTTCTCTTGATACTACAAATTCAGGTAAAACCTCATTCTTCCTTTTTCCTTTTTGCTAGAGAAATTTGTAGGTGACCTGAGCTTCTCCACAAAAGGAAAAGAGGGTTCCTTGCTCTTAAGTAAGAAAAAAGGTATCTCCTCACAAAAAGAGCTTTCCCTATAACTGGATTAGTAACGATCACAAAATTAAAACAGTCCAGGCAGAAAACATTTTTGGATGCTGAAGGAGGGTATCACTCACTTGGCAGAAGTGAGCCCAGAGCAGCCTGTTTCCAGCCAGCCACAGAGCCTGACAGAACAGATGTGCCTTTTCAGTGTTTAAAAACATACAACTGGAAACCAAAACTCTTCCCAAGACCTTCTTTACACACTAATAATCAAGCAGCACATCACTGTCAAGGAATCATGACCACAAATAACTTCTGCAGATGTACGTTCCTAACAAAATCTAAACTTCTGAGTTAAAAAATTGACCAAAATGAGGGAAAAAAAAGTCAAACCATTCCCTGTGTCAGGGAATTTGAGTGACTTCTTCATGCCCAAATCAGTCACATGCAAATCATAGAACATGGGAATACCTTAAAAAATGAGAGGGCTGGGGGGGTGGGAGAAATCACCCAGCAGTAAAGTCAACTACACTGAGATACCAGCGTACTGCAGGCAGTGAAAACTGTCTAACCCCCTGAAGTTTGCAATCCTCATCTAAAGTACTGTATACTCCATAAGTAAAACCTCCTGCCCCAGAAATCCAAGGGAGGGTGAAAGAACTCTCTTGAAGGTTTACCTCTTTGAAAAAGACCTGAGGAAAGGAAAAAAAAAAGGTCCATTTCAGGGCTCACAGAATAAGTGTATTTAGATACTCTTCCTTAAGAAAGGACCCAGATGCAAGCAAGGTTTGTGCCATAGTTTAAATCCAGGTTCCCAGGAAAACTTGCTTACAGAAAGATCAGAAGACCTGAGGATCATTACTGTGGAGGATTCAGAGAAATTATCTCTTAATACACAGTTGAAGAACTAGTCTTGGTCTCTCTTTGGCTTGAACCTCTACTGAAATTTCATGCTGACAAATCAAAAAGTGATATCTCTAGAATCTGTAACCCTGATAAAAATGGGAAATCTGTATCATCTTAATCAAAGGATATGCCACCCTGAGCTGGATCTGTGTCTTGTCCCTTGGCCTCATATGACTCCTGTGTGCTAGAGGTTAAGGGTTTGTTAAAGAATATCGGTTTTGATTAAGTGTCACATACGGTGTAAAACATCCTCTTTATCATTGGAAGTGAAGGTTGGGGGCCAGACAGTGCCTTTTAGTGAGCTTCTAATATAAATTAGGTGTCTTAGGTAATGGGTGGTTTTCAGACAGGATTGATCTTTCTGTGGTCCAGTGAAAGTAGGTGTGTTTGGCGAGATGTCACAAAAGCGAGCTTCCTGGCACCTATACTAATGGGCTGGTTACCCCATTTGGAGTAGGACTTGAAAAATGTAGCACAGGAACCCCCCTCCCCCTTCCTAACTTTTTCATTTTCTTGATGTAATGGGCAAAGGTCTATATATCCTTTACTCCTTTGGTATTTCAGCCCTTGTATTTGCAGTATCACTCAGTGAATCTTAAGCCACTCATTCTTTTAGTCACTTAGAGCTCCCTAAACTTGCATGAACTTAAAGATGAAGCGGTTGTGAGTAGACTAAGTTACTTACCATTTTTATCATTGTGCAGTCTTTAAAGAAAAACGTATCAACTACACCATCGCCACCACAACCAAATGATTTCTATTCCCCATTAAGTCCTCCTTGGAAACTTTGATTGCACAGAGACCTAGGAAGAGCTGTAGAGATGTTAAACCCTAAGTTCCCCTGCCTCAGAAATAAGAGCAAACATGCATTTCTATAGACATCAAAATGTGTCTGTATTTTCCTCTTCATAAAGCAGAAAATCTCTCAGCTTTGTGCAAAGACTGCCATGATCAAAAGCACAAACTGAGCACATGAGAGCCAGAGGCTCTAATGTAGAGTCTAACTATGGACCTCAGGTAAAGGGGGTATATACAAAATAAACCTTTCCTTTACAGTTCATTGACATGTTGTAGTTAAAACTTTTCAGGAAAGTTTCTGTGGATTTGTGAAGAAGCAAAAGCACAAATGCACAGCCAGTGCTGCAGGCTCACAAACCCAGCCAATGAACAAGATCCATAAGTCTTTCAATATGCAAGAATGTGCCACAAACATTTCAGTGTTTCCCTGTGTTTGCCTGCATACCCACTCACCATTTCAGCACTGGTAAATATCCAGTTCGTTAAAAATACTTAGATAATTAAGATACTGAAATCTCTCTCTTCCAATTCTGGTGCAGAAAAGCTTCCTCCATCCCCAGTTTAATGAACCAGGATTTAGAGCATGAATACCCTTCCTTTGCTTATAAAAAGCATCTGTAACTCTAAGCACAGAACAGCTTCACTGAATACAGTAGGATTATTATGATTAATGTTGCATTTACCTGCAAACCATAACAGAACCAGCACCAGACACTCTCTTCCTTTCTGGTTATTTCAGGTATCAAGCATAAAAACTCCTCTGTTAACACAGAAGACCTAGACAACATTTTCTCTTTCCTATCTCAGGACTCCTTGTTCTTGTTTTTACTTAATTGCTTATTGTTGTTTCAGGTATGAAGCATAAAAACTCCTCTGTTAACACAGAAGACCTAGACAACATTTTCTCTTTCCTATCTCAGGACTTTTGATCTTATTTTTGCTTAACTGCTTATTGCTATAACAGGATAACTTTATCACAAAGTGTCTTTTACATGAGAGAGATTTTTCAAACCTGACTAACCAGTTGAAGTTTGTATATTTTTCAATAGCATCTAATGAAGTTACATGACACATTCCCAAACTGATTCTTAGTAGCTTCTTCTTTCACTCAAAGGGGACCAGTAGTGTGACTGATGGGTATTTCTGCTTGGTAGATCACATAAAATCAGGTTGGAAGAGACTAGCAAGATCATCCAATCCAACCTATCACCCAGCCCTGTCCAATCAACTAGACCATGGCACTAAGTGTCTCAGCCAGGCTTTTCTTGAACACCTCCAAGGGCGGCAACTCAACCACCTCCCTGGGCAGCCCATTCCAATGCCAATCATTCTCTCTGGGAAAAACTTCCTCCTAACATCCAGCCTAGACCTCCCCAGACACAACTTGGGACTGTGTCCTCTTGTTCTGTTGCTGCTTGCCTGGTAGAGGAGACCAACACCCACCTGGTACAGCCTCCTTTCAGGTAGTTGTAGACAGCAATGAGGTCACCCCCTGAGCCCCCGCTCTTCTCCAGGCTAAACACCCCCAGCTCCCTCAGCCTCTCCTCACAGGGCTGTGTTTCAGGTCTCTCACCAGCTTTGTCACCCTTCTCTGGACACGTTCCAGTATCTCAACATCTCTCTTGAATTGAAGAGCCCAGAACTGGACACAGGACTCAAGGTGTGGCCTGAGCAGTGTTGGGTACGGGGAAAGAAGAACTTCCCTTGTCCTGCTGGCCACACTGTTCCTGATCCAGGCCAGGATGCCACTGGCTCTCCTGGCCACCTGGGCACACTGCTGCCTCATGTTCAGCTACTATCTACCAGTACCCCCAGGTCCCTTTCTTCCTGGTTGCTCTCCAGCCACTCTGTCCCCAGCCTGTAGATTGCATACTAATACGAGAGAAGAGTCAGACATTTTTCAGTTGTGGATGCTCAGTGGGGACACCGAAGGGAAAAAAACATGTGCCAGGCACTGGATTCCTCTGCCAGGCCCTAGCACAACTCAGGCATGAAGATATCTACTGCAAAGTGCCCCTAGGTTCTTGTCATCATCCCAGAGGTCATATTGCCCAACTGCAATCACCACAGAAAAACACTTGGGCTTTCTCTCACCTGTTTTCCTTGGTGAGTTTGTTATAAGCAAATTGAAGGGCAAATATCTTTGGGATTTTTAAACTGATGTTTGGGCCCCAAAAAGAAATCAGGTCTCTTATTTTGAGGGTGCCTACTTCAACTGTCAGGGATATAGTACATCTTTCTTTATAATGTGTTTAAAGATATTTCCTCCCAAGTAAAGATGTCAAATGGAATATCAATAACACAGGTATTTTTACTTATTGCTATAAATAACACATGAATGCATCTAAGATAAATGTGCCTTAGCATTAAAATATAAGAGTCATACAAACAGACCTCAATTGCCTTTGAAGACAGAACTACTAATATGAATCTGAGTGAATGTACCCATCTCAGACTGGGTATGCCCTTCCAAACCACTCAAGAAGCTCACTTAGGAAATACACATACATGTTACGAGGCTGTCTTATAGAATACCTGATGTTATTCCTCAAGGAAGAAGTGAAAAATGTTTTAAACCTACAGATTGCCAAAATAAGCTCTTTTTCCATCAGAGATACACCTCATGCTGCAGGAACGGCAGCCTGGTAGCAAAGTAAAAGCAAAGCTCAGCATCACTTGGCTTGTGCCATCAGGAGCGCCCAGGATATTTCTGACCAAGTTTAGAACAGCTGATGCCAGAAGCAGAGAAAGGAGGGAGAGCAGCAGAGATTCTGCAAGCTCTGCATGCAACCCGAGCCCTGGCCAGACTGCCCCAAGCAGCTGTAGGTTGCCTTTGGTATTGTTTCCTCCTACTTTCATCACCACAGAATCACAGAATCAGTCAGGGTTGGAAGGGACCACAAGGATCATCTAGATCCAAGCCCCCTGCCATGGGCAGGGACACCCTACCCTACAGCAGGCTGGCCAGAGTCTCATCCAGCCTGGCCTTAAACACCTCCAGGGATGGAGCCTCAACCGCCTCCCTGGGCAACCCATTCCAGGCTCTCACGTTCTCATGCTGAAGAACTCACATCCAGTTTGAATCTCCCCACCTCCAGCTTTTGCTCCACCACCTGCATTTATTTTCTTTCAACATTTTTTAAACATCTCAGACAATTTTGAGGTGCTCCAGTCTCCTAAAACTCGTGTTAAATGTTAACTGGTTTAGCACTAGGCTTGGTATGGACTCAATGATCTTTAAAGTCTTTTCCAACTGAAACAATTCTGTGATTCATTACTGGTGTGCCCCATTCTCACTCTTGACTCCTAGACATTGGGCTGAAGATCGGGATGAAGTTACAAGAGGCTGGCTGGTCAAGGAGCTTCTTTGTCCTTTGTCAAATGCACTCTCTCACAGTATGGGAATTACTGATCAGGAATATTTCTGACAAGAATATACTAGTTTATTCCCAGCTTACCCTGTGTAAGAGTAAGGCAGGAGTAATCAAGTGGTTTCCATGACCAGAATCAGTCTCGTAGCCATGGCATGGATCATTCTGCAACCCCATTTATCCAGCAGAGTGAGGCTTGCCTGAGACTTACCTTTCAGAGTCAGGAGCAGCAGCATCACAGCAGTGCTTTCTGGCCTGCCCTGCCATCTTCCATTTCCCATAGACACCACTTGCAGCTCAAACCTCCTGTGTGGGTCTGTGAGGAGCACAAGCCAGGATCCATCGAATGAGAGTTAATTTTCTGTGTGCCACAGCAAAATTACTACAAAGACAAAACAGAGATACACATCACTGCTGAAGATAAACTGTATTAAAAATATTGATGACTCCCCACCTTATTCTACACACAGAGAACTTGTGCCTCCCCTTGTAGTATTCCCTTTGGCAGACAGAAGGGCAACACTGATCAGAATCATAGAATCAATCAGGTTGGAAGAGACCTCCAAGATCATCCAATCCAACCTATCACCCAGTCAACTAGACCAGGGCTTGAACACCTCCAGGGACGGCGACTCCACCACCTCCCTGGGCAGCCCATTCCAATGCCAATCATTCTCTCTGGGAAAAACTTCCTCCTAACATCCAGCCTAGACCTCCCCAGACACAACTTGGGACTGTGTCCTCTTGTTCTGTTGCTGCTTGCCTGGTAGAGGAGACCAACACCCACCTGGCTACAGCCTCCCTTCAGGTAGTTGTAGACAGCAATGAGGTCATCCCCCGAGCCCCGCCTCTTCTCCAGGCTAAACACCCCCAGCTCCCTCAGCCTCTCCTCACAGGGCTGTGTTCCAGGTCTCTCACCAGCTTTGTCACCCTTCTCTGGACACATTCCAGTGTCTCAGCATCACTCTTGAATGGAGGAGCCCAGAACTGCACACAGGACTCAAGGTGTGGCCTGACCAGTGCTGAGTACAGGGGCAGAATAACCTCCCTTGTCCTACTGGCCACACTGTTCCTGATCCAGGCCAGGATGCCATTGACTCTCTTGGCCACCTGGGCACACTGCTGGCTCATGTTCAGCTGCTATCTACCAGTACCCTCAGGTCCCTCTCTGCCTGGCTGCTCTCCAGCCACTCTGTCCCCAGCCTGTAGTGCTGCTTGGGGTTGTTGTGGCCAAAATGTAGAACCCTGCACTCGGCCTTGTTAAATCTCATCTCAGTTGTGAAGTTGCCTGCAGGATCAGTTCTACATTTATTGCCCTCTCTTTTGTGCTGATGAAAGGCTGAATTAATAAAAATTGTGACAAAAAAAGAAATAAAAAAGTGTGATTTGATTCTAGAGATTCCTCTTTTATATTGTGGCCATTCAATGGTGAACAGATCACCCATAGAGCTGAAAGCCCTTCCCCGAAATTCAAGAAAGGGGAGGTCCAGTCTGTTTGGAGACAAAGCATTGGGTGGATTTAAAGCTCATTGCCAAAGGGAGTTTGGTCCCGATTAAAAGTTCACGTGTAACTTCAGAAGTAGGTAATAAATGTGAACAAACATTGCTGCAAGATACATAAGAGACAAAGAAAGGGCTTTGGAAATGCAAGGCTACTATCAGAGCCATTGGTGTGAAATCAAGAGAAGATGGTTTCCTCTTTTTCCTTACTCTTAATGTAACATAGAACACATCTTAAATGCAATTTCATACCACATTCCCTCTACCTACTCTGATAAAGGAGCATTCCTGCAGATCTTGATAGTGCAAAATCTCTCTGTACAGAAGTGACCCCTCAAGAGTTTGACAATTTTTCACCAGTGGAGGAGGCAAAAACTAAGGAAAAAATCCTTGACCTTTAAAGAACAGGCTTGTAAAATCCAAGGCACAGTTGAAATTGGGTATTAAATTGTTCAGCACTCTGCTTTAAGCACGTTACCATCCTGCACCTCCAGTTTTAATCATTTCCAATTTCTGTTAGTCTTTCTGGGAGAAGAGTGGGTTTCACGTGCTGTGGTACTGAGTCACCTCCACCTTGGAGACAAAATAGAGACCCATCCCCGCTGCCGTGGGAGCCCTGGCTGACAGTCCTCCTCCTCCCTATGCACTGAGCAGAAGAGGTCGATTCACAAGGGAGGTCCTCCTGAGCTCCCTCTGGAATGTCTGGTGCTTTGTGCCATCCCGGGGTGTGCCGGGCTTTGCCCGAGGCTCCTGTGGTGGCTGGTGACAGATGAACTTGACAGCCTGTGCTGCAACCAGGTGACTGAGCATTAGCTCACCAGTAAGTGCAGGAGCTAAGTAAATCTCATTCCTAATCCAAATCGCTTTTGATAAGAACAAAAGCTGTGTGCAAATGAATATTTCCATCTTATTTCAAATTCTAGGTTTCAACTGCAATATTAATGCTATTTTACAGTGTAATTTACTTGTAATAATATGTCATTATTGCCATTTTACAGTTTTCTCTTAAAGTATTGAAGAAAATGTTTTAAAAAGGCACAAATAGCTGCAACACAATTTTCCATTCAGCCTCAGAATCTGTGCTCTCCCATCAGAATGGCACATAATTGAAAACAATGACATTCCCAATGGGCTAACACTCCAGTCATTAGTGCATTTTTATTTTGGAATAAAAGAGCACACTTACAGCTTTTTTCATAAATAGTAAATATAAATTAAACATTTCTCCTCCACTCCCAGAATGGCATCTGCCAGTGATGCCAGGGCTGACCTCAACACACCTTCCACAAGCGTGTGTCAAACCAGCATGCTGGGTTTAAGAGATGAACCTCCCCAAGGCAAAGGGTTTCCTGTAACATGGGACGTAAAAGGCAGCCTGCAATAGCAGAAGTGTCCTTACCTGGTGACAACTTCCTGCACACCAGATGACTGTACCACCAGGTTGGTAGGCTACATACAAAGGGGTGGAGGTGTCACAAGGAGGCAGCATCTCTTAGACCACTTCTGTTTCCATCTCTCCTGTACATCTTCAGATGAAAATTGATGTACCATTAGGCCTCCTGATGAGTGAGGAACCCATCCCAGAGAACCAGTGACAGTCATAGAATCATAGAATCAGTCAGGGTTGGAAGGGACCACAAGGATCATCTAGTTCCAACCCCTTGCCATGGGCAGGGACACCCTACCCTAGAGCAGCCTGCCCACAGCCTCATCCAGCCTGGCCTTAAACACCTCCAGGGGTGGGGCCTCAACCACCTCCCTGGGCAACCCATTCCAGCCTCTCACCACTCTCATGCTGAACAACTTCCTCCTCACGTCGAGTCTGAATCTCCCCACCTCCAGCTTTGCTCCATTCCCCCTAGTTCTGTCTCTACCTGATAGCCTAAAAAGTCCCTCCCCAGCTTTTTTGTAGGCCTCCTTCAGATCCTGGAAGGCCACAAGAAGGTCACCTGGGAGCCTCCTCTTCTCCAGACTGCACAGCCCCAACTCTTTCAGTCTGTCCTTACAGCAGAGCTACTGCATCCCTCTCAGCATCCTCGTGGCCCTTCTCTGGGCATGCTCCAGCATCTCCACATCCTTCTTGTAATGGGGGGTCCAGAACTGGATGCAGTACTCCACGTGGGGCCTCAGCAGAGCGGAGTAGCAGGGGAGAATCAGCTCCCTCGATCTGCTGGCCACAATCAAAGTCTTTGCTTTCTGAAAGACTCCACAAACATTACGGGCAGGATCCCACTGTTATTTACGAGAAGTACAAGTGCACGAAGGGTTTGGTTGAACAGTAGCCATCTCTCGGTAGGAACCTGAAAACCCTGTTTAGGTCTTGCCTGCTAAGTACATGCTCCCAGCTTGTAGGGTGAGGGACGAGAGCTATGGTTGGCAGGAATGAAGATGCAGACACTTCTTCTCCAGGGAAAAGAATTCCTTCAGTCTGTCTACAGGACATCCCTGTGCAGTGACATGCACGGACTTCAGGCAGCCCCATAACCTGCTGGAAGACCACAAGTTGGACATACCACTCCAGGGGTTTGACTGAAGCCTAATGAGCAAGGAAGATCAGGGTTTGCTTCCAGTCAGGAAATAAAAACATCTTTGTATAAACTTTTTTCACCCTAAGATGCCAAATGAAGGAGGGACTTAAAGAACTGTAAATGTTGATTAGCCTTTTTCCTTGCTTAGTTCAAGGTGTACCTGTTCACACAGCCAGCTGATTGCAACCATTTCGATCACCGCAGTGGAGCCCAGAGTTAGGGGAAGCAAGCTCTGTAGGAAAGTCTCAAGACGATGTTAAGGAGGGGGTCAAATCTGGGTTAGGAGTGATTGTTACAAGGCCGATATAAAAATGATTCGTTTATTAAATATAGACAAGAAAATTCCCCCAAACTTATTTACAGTTAACGCGCACAGACTCTGTTATGCGGTTGGTAAAACTATTTCTGCAGAATGCATAGAATCAAACAAGTTGGAAGAGACCTCCAAGATCACCCAGGCCAACCTAGCACCCAGCCCTATCCAGTCAACTAGACCATGGCACTAAGTGCCTCGTCCAGGCTTTCTTAAACACCTCCAGTGTCAGATTACATTTAAATGATTTAGGAAAGG
>WAAF01002425.1:0-10252 GCA_013400475.1 Tricholaema leucomelas
GGTATGAAGGTGCTGTGGCCATCTCTGTGCTTGCCTTACTGCTGCCCTGACTGTTTACAGGCAGTGACCTTTGGAACTGTATTTTCTACCTGCAGAAAGTGGAGGGAACCTGGACTTAATAAACTGATGTTTGTGGTGCGTGTAGTGAGTGGGCACGAGGTGGGTTCTGTGGGGCTGGAGAATGGAGATGCTCCTGAGTGGGATGCAGGGGTGAAGCTGTGTCCTCCAAACACCATCCCACCTCTCTGAGCTTTGGGGGGTGGCACCAGAAGTGGCTTTAGAGCAGATGGTGTGGCACCAGAGGTGGCTTTAGAGGCTGAGCCTGTGGTATCTGGTGGAGATTCCTCTGCCAGATGTGGGCTCCCATTACCTTCCTTGAGAAGTAGACCTCTTTGCACCTCCTGAGGTTCAGCAAAGCCAAGTGCAAGGTTGCAATGGTCTCTACCCCTGGGTCGAGGCAACCCCTGGTATCAGTGCAGGGTGGGGATGAAGAGCAACCCAGAGGAGAATAACTTGGGGGGGTGCAAAGCTGGAGATGATCTGGCACTGAGTGCTGCCAGCCCAGCCCTGTCCTGAGCTGATCCTCAGCAGCATGAGCAGTAGGGGCAGGGAGGGGATCCTGCCCCACTGGGACAGCTCTGGAGTCCTCAGCACAGGCAGGCAGTTGTTGGAGCAGGGCTAGCTGCTGGCAGGGTTGGAAGCCCTCTGCTCTGTCAGGCCAGACTGAGAGAGCTGGGGGTGTTCAGCCTGGAGAGGAGAAGGCTCCAGGGAGAGCCTCTGGTGGATTTTCAGTGCTGCAGGGGGTCTCTACGAAACCTGGGGACAGAGTTTTGAGCAGGGCCTGTTGTGCCAGGCCAAGGGGGGATGGTTTGAACTGAAAGAGGGAGACTCAGAGTAGAGAGAAGGGAGAAATGTTTGGCACTGAGGGTGGGGAGAGCCTGGTTTGGGCTGCCCAGAGAGGTGGGAGCTGCCCCCTGGCTGGCATCATAGAATCATAGAATGGTTTAGGTTGGAAGGGACCTCAAGGATCATCCAGCTCCAACCCCCTGCCATAGGCAGGGACACCTCCCACTAGAGCAGGCTGCTCAAGGCCTCATCCAACCTGGCCTTAAACACCTCCAGGGAGGTTGTGGAGCACAGAAGCACCAAATGGGATCAAGGATCCCATTCAGTGCTTCTGTGCTCCACAACCTCCCTGGGCAACCTGTGCCAGTGTCTCACCACCCTCACTGGAAAGAACTTCCTCCTAACATCCAGTCTAAATCTCCCCTCCTCCAGCTTAAACCCATTCCCCCTCGTCCTGACATTACCAGACCTTGTCAATAGTCCCTCCCCAGCCTTCCTGTAGGCTCCCTTCAGATACTGGAAAGCCACTCTAAGGTCTCCTCGAAGCCTTCTCTTCTCCAGGCTGCAGAGCCCCAACTCTCTCAGCCTGTCCTCATAGCAGAGCTGCTGCAGCCCTCTGAGCATCTTCGTGGCTCTCCTCTGGACTGGCTCCAGCAGTTCCATGTCCTTCAAGTCCAACCCCCCCTGCCAGAGCAGGGCCACACAATCCAGCTCAGGGCACACAGAATACATCCAGACAGGGCTGGAAAGGCTCCAGAGAAGGAGACTCCACAGCCTCTCTGGGCAGCCTGTGCCAGGGCTCTGGGACCCTTCCAGCCAAGAAGTTCCCCTTGTGCTGAGCTGAACCTCCTGTGCTGCAGCTTCCATCCACTGCTGCTTGGCCTAGCCCAGGGAGCAGTGAGCAGAGCCTGTGCCCCCACTCCTGACCCTCAGAGAGTTACAGCCCCAACTCTCTCAGCCTGTCCTCATAGCAGAGCTGCTGCAGCCCTCTCAGCATCTTCGTGGCTTGTGGCTGCGAGCAGCCTGCTGCGGCTGCAGCTGCCCCTGCCGAGCGCAGGGGGCTGGACTGGCTGAGCTTGGAAGATCCCTTCCCGCCCAAACTACTTCGTGATTCTGCGACTCCTCAGGGCCAGGGAATGGCAGAGCAACTCCCAGCTGCCCGGATCCTCGTTGTCACCTCAGCTGGCAGGTAGAGGCGGGCATGAAGGAGCCTTTTCAGGGTGGAGGGCGGCAGCCCCAGCCCCGGGTAGCTAAGGGGGGGGTTGTGTGTTGCCCGTCCAGGATCGAGCACGAAAACGGAGAGGAGCGATTCGCTCCCTGGGGGAGCCTACAGCCTCTAAGTTCGGCCAGAGGACGGAGCGAGAGCCAGGCTGGGCGCTGCAGCCGCCATGTTGCGAGGCCGCAGCTCCCCGAACCGTTCCTCACCTCACGGCTGCGGGGGGGAGGGGAGGGAGCGGGACGGCGACGTTCGCGGGCTGCGGCCACCGCTGCGGACCGTACCAAGGCAGCGCTGGGGAGAGGGGGGGAGGCAGCGCCGCGCCTGGGCCCCTACCACTGCGGCGGCGCTGCAGCGCGAGAGCCAAACCGCCCCGCCCTGGGGGCGGCCCCGTGACGCCGCGCTCCTTTTGGCGCTCCCCGCCACTTCCTCCTCCCGCCCCGCCCCTCAGCGGCCTCTCGCGCTCATTGGCCGCTGGCGGGCACGCATGCGTGCTTCCGCAGGCCTTCTAGCGCTGATTGGCTAAAACCGCATCAAGAAGTCCGGCCGCTGTCAGCCAATAGGTGTGCAGCGTTGCCTCAGCGCGGGAGGGGGGGTGGGGGAGAGAGGCCGAGGGTGGAGAAGGCGGGGACAGGGCAGAACCTCCCCGCTACGAGGTCGCGTCGCGCTGATTGGGCAGGCAGCTGGGCGCCCGGCGCTCCGATTGGTTCAGCGCCCTACCAGCGGGGCGGGAGGTCCGGCGCTTGCCCCGCCTCGCCGCCTCTCCGCTCTGCTCCCGCCCCCCCCCGCCAGAGTGCCGCGAGGGGACGGGGGAGGGGAAAGGCCGCGACGTGAGCGCGCGACCCCGTCCGCCATTTTGTAGCGAAACGGCGGATGCGAGAGGATAAAAGCGCCAGCGGCCGCCGCGCGTTGCCCTGCTCTGGCTCCCTTTGCACCCCCTCCCTGAGGTAAGCGTCGCTTGGCCGCGCTCGCTTCAGTCCCGGGCCGCAGGTGGGCTCTGTTTTGGTGAGGGAGCGGGGGGGAGGAGGAGGTTAGGAGCACCGGAGGCTCTGTGGCGGTGGGGGTTGCGGCGGTGGCCGTGGTGTTTGTGGTTGTAGTGGTGTAGGCCGCGGCGGAGCCGGGGTGGCGGTGCCGGTAGAGGGAGCTCGCTCAAGCAGCTCTTTCCGGGCTGGCTGTAGGGGAAGTGTGAGGCCTGCGTGGCCTGACCTGGCCTGTACCACTCCGCGGCCTGGTCCTCGCCGCCTCTCCGTTCTTCAGCCGGTGTCCAATCGACTGGAGGAGCAGCAGAGCGAGCTTGGAAGGGCTTTCTCTGGGCGTTCAGGTCGGTGGGTGGTTGTTGTTGTCTGGAGGTCCCAGTACAAGAGAGGAAGGCTCCGGCCGTGCAGGCAGCGGATTGAGCGTTTGCAGGCGGCAGGGCAGTCCTCAGCTCTGCAGCTCTTTTCGTCTCTCTTCCCCCACTCCCTCCGTCCACCTCTGTAGCGTTGGTCGTGGCAGGCAGAGCTTTGAGAGGCCGTGAAGGCAGCCGCTGTTGGGCCTACCTCTGAGCTTGGTTCCGTGGCCTGTGTGGGAGATCAGCGTGGTTGCGAGTGGCCCGAAGAGAGAAACGCATCCTGTAGAGCAGGGAGCTGGAGTACAGAACCTGCCAACCAAAACCTTCCCGCAGACGGCGTGCGAGAAACGCTGCTCAGCGCTGGCCTCCGGTTAGCAACCTGCTGCCCAGTGCCTTAGCTTGAGACTGGAGAGAGCAACAGTTGGCTGTGGGGAGAGGTTGTGTGTTCTAAGAGGTGACTCCTCTGCGTGGCTCACTAATTCAGAGCTCTGTTGATGCAGGAAGGTTAGGGAGAAGTCATAGTTTTAGTTTCAACAAGCCGCCGACAGCTTGGACTGCAACAGGTGGTTGAGGCCCCATGGCTGGAGGTGTTTCAGGCCAGGCTGGCTGAGGCTGTGGGCAGCCTGCTCTAGGGTAGGGTGTCCCTGGCCATGGCAGGGGGGTTGGAACTGGCTGATCCTTGGGGTCCCTTCCAACTCTGACTGATTCTATGAGATAAGACTGAAAAAAATGAAACTCAGACATATCCTCTTTAATATATCTTGGGCCCTCTGCTGTGAGCACAGGCTGGGGGAGCTGGGGGTGTGCAGCCTGGAGAAGGGGGGACTCCAGGGGGACCTCAAAGCTGCCTTCCAGTAGCTGAAGGGGTCAGGCAGGAAGGCTGTAGAGAGACTTTTCCTGAGGGTGTGTAGAACAAGGAGGAATGGTTTGGAGCTGAGGCAGAGCAGAGTTAGACTGGAGCTGAGGAAGGAGCTCTTCCGTAGGTGGGAGGTGAGACTGGCACAGGCTGCCCAGGGAGGTGTTTGAGGCTGGGCTGGATGAGTCCTTGAGCAGCCGAGTCTGTTTGAGAGGTGTCCCCTGGCGTGACAGGGCGTTGAGTAGATCACAGAATCAGTCAGAGTTGGAAGGGACCAGAAGGATCAGGCAGTTCCAACCCCCCTGCCATGCCCAGGGACACCCTACCCTAGAGCAGGTTGGCCAGAGCCTCATCCAGTCTGGTCTTAAACACCTCCAGGGTTGGGCCTCAACCACCTCCCTGGGCAACCCGTTCCAGCCTCTCACCACTCTCCTGCTCAACAACTTCCTCTTCACCTCCACTCTGAACCTACCCACTTCCAGCTTTGCTCTATGATCTCTGAGGTCCCTGCTAGATGATCTCTGAGGTCCCTTCCAACCTGATCCATTGACGATTCTGTGATCTGGCAGCAGGCACTGCCCTGTGGCTGGGTTTGGGAGGCTGCTTGGCCGTGCTCTGGTGCTAAACAAGACCACACAGCCTCTTGCAACCCTTCCTGAGGCCTCTCTGCTATCTAGAAAATGATTGACACAAATAAGCACCACTTGGGTTGTGAGTTGGTTTCAGGAGTCCATAATCAGAGGTTAGCTGAGTGCTGTTACAGGCTCCAGGGACAGGCCAAGGTGCAGTGGGCACAAACTGACACTCAGGAGGTTCCACCTGAGCAGGAGGAGAAACTTGAGAGGTGTCCCTGCCTGTGGCAGGGGTGTTGGAGTAGGTGGTCTGTGAGGTCCCTTCCAACCTGAGCCATTCTGTGCTTGAACTGTGTCTGAATGCCACTTGTTAGCAGGAAGCAGAGACGTCTGCTTTCAGAGGAGCTTTTTAAGCAGGTAAGAAGCCAGGTGTGACACAGTAGGACCTGACAAGTCATGCTGAGTTCACACAACCAAAGTATTTCCTGTTTCTAAGGTAACTGCGTTGGTGTTGGCTACAATTAACAGGCAGGATGAGTCCTCACGTGAGGGGTGAGAGCCTTGTGAACAGGAAGCAAACTTCTTTGATAATGGACTTGTTTGTCCTAGATGTGTTGTTGCCTTTTCTGGCCTTAGGCTTTTGAGTTTGCTGGTAGCTGTTGAGTGATTCTCCTGACCTGATGTCTTCAAACCAAACTCACCACAAGGCAGCTATCTGCCTGCTTCCTCTGGAGAGAAATGCTTGATCCTGTTTGTCCTTCTAGTGTAGTGCTCCTAGAGAATTGGTTCATTTTTAATTGAGGCTGGAGTGGCTGCTGTTGGCCTTCAGTTGAGTAGGTGGAAGAGGAACTGTGCAAACATAGGCAGTGTTTCGTGACCCTCTGATGGATCATCACTGAGTCACTCAAAGCCATGTCTGAAGACATCACTTTTTGAGCCAGGTTGCTCTTTGATTCTGTAACCATCCCCTGCTGTATGAATACTGAGGTTCTCTTTTCCCTTTCCTAAAGCAGTTTTTGGGTGGGAAAACATCACAAAACCTTTGAGAACAGGTCCCTAGGTTCATAGGCTCATAGAATAGTCTGGATTGGAAGGGACCTCCAAAGGTCATCTAGTCCAGCCCTCTCCACAGTTAAATCAGGGGCATCCCTCTGCTGAGTTTCCATGAACTTCCTCCAACAGAAACTTCATCCCACAGTGTCTGACTGAATGAAAAGTGGGAAGTTCCTTGGGGAACTTCAAGTACAAGGGCAGTGAGACTGGAGCAGGTTGCCCAAAGAGGTTGTGGATGTCCCTGGAGGTGTTGGAGGCCAGACTGGATGAGGTGCTGGGCAGCCAAGGGTAGTTGAGAGGTGTCCTTGTTCACAGCAGGGGCTTGGAGTAGATTATCTCAGAGGTCCCTTCCAACCTGAGCCATTTTGGGATTCTCTGAATGCTTGCTGAGATGTGGAAATGCTTGAAGAGGCCATGTGGTGACTGATGTATGCCTGATACATGTGAGGTAGGTTCCAAACCTGACACTGAAGTTCCTGTGTCCAGTATTGTGGCTTCCAGCTCACTGGAATTAATGTGCAGTTTTCCAGTGCCTGGAATGCTCAGGTAGCTTTTCTCTATGTGAACACCCAAACTTCAAGCAGTCAAATTAATCAAGAGCTTATTCTGCTACAGCTGTGGCTTGCACTGTGAGGCTTTTTCTCTCTAGGTGAACATCTTGAAATCAAACTTAACTGAGGCATGACTCAAAACCTTTCCCTTATGGAGTCTTCCTTACTTGGGGATTCTGAGAGGAATCACTGAATGGTTTGAGTTGGAAGGGACCTCCAGAGGTCATCCCGTGCAACCCCCCTGCAGTCAGCAGGGGCATCCTTCATGAGATCAGGTTGCTCAGAGCCTTGTTGAGCCTGGCCTTGAATATCTCCAGGGATGAGGCCTTAACCCCCTTCCTGGGCAACTTGTTGCAGTGTTCCAACAGCCTCCTGGTGCAGAACTTGTTCCTCACAGCCAATCTCAATCTGCTCTGCTCTAGCTTGAAGCCACTGCCCCAGTCCTGTCCCTGCAGGCCTTTGGGAAGAGTCTCTCTGCAGCCTTCTTGTAGGATCCCTTCAGGTACTGGCAGGTGGCTCTGAGGTCTGCCTGGAACCTTCTCTTCTCCAGGCTCAGCACTCCCAGCTCCCTCAGCCTGTCCTCACAGCAGAGCTGCTTCAACCCCTGAGCGTTTTCGTGGCCTCCTCTGGACTCTGTCCTTCAGGTCCAGGTCCTTCTTGTGTTGAAGGCTTCAGAGCTAGACAGAGCAATGCAGGTAAGGTCTCACCAGAGCAGAGCAAAGGGACAGAATCACCTCTTCATCTGCTGGCCACGCTGCTTCTGATGTTTTTTGATGAGAATTTAGAACCATAATCAACAAATACATTGCTGTTTCTGTGACTTGAGGAGAGGCTGAGGGCTGGGTGCTAGGTTGGCACTGAGTGCCATGGTCTGGTTGGTTGGGCAGGGCTGGGTGCTAGGTTGGCACTGAGTGCCATGCTCTGGTTGGTTGGGCAGGGCTGGGTGCTAGGTTGGCACTGAGTGCCATGCTCTGGTTGGTTGGGCAGGGCTGGGTGCTAGGTTGGCACTGAGTGCCATGGTCTGGTTGGTTGGTCAGGGCTGGGTGCTAGGTTGGCACTTAGTGCCATGGTCTGGTTGGTTGGGCAGGGCTGGGTGCTAGGTTGGCACTTAGCGCCATGGTCTGGTTGGTTGGCTAGGGCTGGGTGGTAGATTGGACTGGATGAGCTTGGAGGTCTCTTCCAACCTGCTTGATTCTATGATTCATCCTCCACATGCAGTACACATGGCCTGAACTGTTGAAACCCAATGGAAGTAGTCAGTTAAGCCCTGCAAAATCCTGAACAAAATCAGTTTGGCTTAAAAGTACTTCAGAAATTAACTTTCCTTCTGGCTGCTTCCAAATTTGTGGAAGATTTGAGGTTTGTCATTTTCAGCAAGGCTTAGTTACCCCTGGTGATCTGCTTTCTGCTTAGTAGAGGCTTTTTTGGTCATAGCTGGTTCCATATTGACTCTCTGTCTTTTGTCACGTTTGAGTTCTTGCCTTAAGTTGCATCATATTTATATTTTATTAACCCAGCTGAACTCTGCTGTCGAAAAGAAACAGCTGAAAATAGATACCAAGTGTTATGCTGATGGGGATCAAGGTGCCAAAACACTTGGCACCTATTTCAGTGCTGAACGTTTTGTTGATGGGCTGTTGATTTCCCAAAGTGTTCAGGCTGTGTAGTAGAATAGAATCAACCAGGTTGGAAGAGACCTCCAAGACCATCCAGTCCAACCTATTGCCCAGCCCTGTCCAGTCAACCAGACCATGGCACTAAGTGCCTCATCCAGGCTTTTCCTGAACACCCCCAGGGATGGTGACTCCACCACCTCCCTGTGCAGCCCATTCCAGTGCCAATCACTCTCTCTGCCAACAACTTCCTCCTCACAGCCACCACAGACCTCCCCTGGCACAAGTTGAGGCTGTGTCCCCTTGTCCTATTGCTGCTTGCCTGGGAGAAGAGACCAACCCCAGCTGGCTACAGCCTCCCTTCAGGTAGTTGTAGACAGCAATGAGCTCTGCCCTGAGCCTCCTCTGCTGCAGGCTGCACACCCCCAGCTCCCTCAGCCTCTCCTCATAGGGTTTATGTTCCAGGCCTCTCCCCAGCCTTGCTGCCCTTCTCTGGACACCTTCCAGCACCTCAACATCTCTCTTGAGTTGAGGAGCCCAGAACTGGACACAGCACTCAAGGTGTGGCCTGAGCAGTGCTGAGCACAAGGGCAGAATAACCTCCCTCGTCCTGCTGGCCACACTGCTCCTGATACAGGCCAGGATGCCATTGGCTTTCTTGGCCACCTGGGCACACTGCTGGCTCATCTTCAGCTGCTATCCACCAGTACCCCCAGATCCCTTTCCTCCTGGCTGCTCTCAGCCACTCTGTCCCCAGCCTGTAGCACTGCTTGGGGTTGTTGTGGCCAAAGTGTAGAACCCTGCACTTGGCCTTGTTAAATTTCATCCCCTTGGCCTCTGCCCACCCATCCAGCCTGGCCAGGTCCCTCTGCAGGGCTCTGCTACCTTCCAACAGCTCAACTCCTGCTCCTAGCCTGGTGTCATCTGCAAACTTACTGATGTGCCTTAGGTTGGGGGAAATGTTTTTCTCCCTCTGGGGAAAAAAAACCAACACAAATCATCTGTGTTGCACTCTCTAAAATGAGACTATTTTAAGAGCTGCTCAGACCTGTAGCTGTATCTTAGGAGCTGGCAATGCAAACAGCAAACTGAAGTTGTTCTGATAAACTCCTTCCAGCTGAGTCCTGACTTCTCTGTACCCGTGAAGGCAGCAGGTTTGCCCCAGAGCCAGAAAGCTTCTTGAGTCGTTAAGGCCACTGTAGGGAGATTCATTCCCACTGAGACTATATCCATCTAAAAATAGTCAGTTTTGCATAGCCTTCATAGCTTTCTTAATCAGTGCTCTAGAAATTGGGGTTTGGCCTTCCCTGGGTGACTGGAGGTACTCCCTGTGCTTCTGCCTTCCCTTAATTACTCTGCTTGTGCATCCTACTGTCAGCTTGCACTGCTTGAACCTCTCACCTGCTCTGATTCTGGTAGTGCTGGTGAGAGGTGCTGGATTCTGTCTGTCAGGATACATTCCATGCAAACCATGTATTTAGAACATCAATAGGAAGCTGCTCCCTTCAGCTATTGTCTTCCAGCCTTGAGGCTGCTCTGGCTCTTGTGCTACTTCTGAGGAAGGGAAAATCCTCTTTTTACCCCCAGTTGGGTTCTGACTGCCAGGGTTTAGAGTTAGAAAGTGCTTCAGGCATGTTAAGGTGGTAATTCCTGGGAGAAGACAGTGATGGGATGATCTGGAGCAGGGGATTGAGTCCATCAGCAGGGAGGTTGCAGATGGCAGCAAGCTAGGAGCAGCTGTGGAGCTGTTGGAGGGGAGCAGAGCCCTGCAGAAGGACCTGGCCAGGCTGGATGGGTGGGCCTTTTGGATCTCTACAACTCCCTGGAAGGAGGTTGTAGCCAGGTGGGGTTGGGCTCTCCTCCTAAGGACAAGTCATAGGACAAGAGGAAACAGCCTCAGGTTGCACCAAGGGAGTTGAAAATGAGGAACAATTTCTTCCCCTTGAGGGCTGCCAAGACCTGACCCAAGCTGCCCAGGGCCATCCTGCTCCATCCCTGGAGGGGTTTCAAAGCCATGGAGATGTGGTGCTGAGGGTGCTGCCCTGGCAGTGCTGGGTTCAGGTTTGGACGTGAAGATCTCAAAGGTCTCTTCCAACCAAAATGATTCTGTGGTATTCTGGAAGCAGCCCAGCCTCTGGTGGAGGGAAGGTGAACCATGGCATGCTCCTGCACTTTTCCCCTGGCACTCTCCCTCTGTGACTAGCAGCAGTGGGTG
>WAAF01002425.1:20508-39623 GCA_013400475.1 Tricholaema leucomelas
TGGCACTGCTCAGCCTGGATTTGTGCTTGGCATTGCCTCTCCCCAGCTGCAGGACCTTGCCCTTGGTCTTGTTGAAGCTCCTGAGCTTGGCTTGTGCCCACCTCTGCAGCCTGTCCAGGTGCCTCTGGCTGCCATCCCTGCCCTGCAGCCTGTCTGCTACAGCACACAGCTTGGTGTGGGCAGCAGACTTGCTGAGTGCACTCAGTGCCTCTGTCCATGGCACCATGTCACCAAGGTGTGGCACTGTAGGAGATCTGAGCTGCTTTGCTGGCAGAGAAGCTTGAAGTCATCCTCTAGGTGACTTGGAAACCCCTTTTTAGTTAGCTTTTTGAGTATGAAATGCACAGCTTCTGAGTCAGTGGCTTGAGTCCAGATTCCTTCTCTATCTCTTCTTTTACACTTCTCAGTTTCAGGTAGATTTAGCAGCTTGGTTTTCAGATTACTGATTAAAAAGAACACTCTTGGCAGTTTTGTGAAGACTCTAATGACTTCACCACTAGAAGGACCTTCCTTCTCCTCCCCCCTATCTACTCTGCTGCTCCTGGAATAGTGCATTCAATTGTGGGCTCCCCATTTCAGGAGGGACAGGGATCTGCTGGAGAGAGGCCAAGGGAGGGCTGCAAGGATGCTGAAGGGACTGCAGCACTGCCTGGTGAGGAAAGGCTGAGAGTCTGCAGAAGAGAAGGCTGAGAGGGGATCTGAGCAATGCCTGTCAGTGTCTGAGGGCTGGGGGTCAGGAAGGGACAGGGACAGCCTCTGCTCACTTGTGCCCTGGCACAGGACAAGGGCAAGGGATGGCAACTGCAGCACAGGAAGCTGCCCCTCAACAGGAGGAAGAACTTCTTGAGTGGAAGGGTCCCAGAGCCCTGGCACAGGCTGCCCAGAGAGGTTGTGGAGTCTCCTTCCCTGGAGCCTTTCCAGCCCTGTCTGGATGTGTTCCTGTGCCACCTGTGCTGGATTCTCTGCTCCTGCTCTGGCAGGGGTTGGACTGGAAGCTCTCCAGAGGTCCCTTTCAAGCCCTAACATCCTGTGACCTCTGTATGCATGGTTTTAGGCCTAGATCTTGCTCTGTTTAATGACTGTTTGCTAACAAAGTTGTGTGTTTTGGCTCCTCTGCAGATTGTGAACAGGCACGGTCCCGAGGCAGACAGGCATTTACTACGCTGCCTATTCTCCCACGTGGATTTCAGTGGCGATGGTAAAAGCAGTGGCAAAGATTTTCATCAGGTACAGTTTGGCATCTCCTTTTGTGTTGTTTTGTTGCATCTCCTGCAATTTTATCTCCTCCAGTTGAAAAACAAATGCAGGCTGGAGGTAGGAGCTTTAAAGAAGCTTCTTTTCTGGTGTGTGACCTTCCAGTTCCAAGGATTGTTTGCCAGTCCTCAGGTCAGAAGACAACAAATTGTTGTCTGGCTCTTACAATTGCTCTTTCTACCACATGCAGTTCTCTGTTCTGAAAGCTTTGCTTTGTCCTTTAAAATGTTATTATCCACATCCACTACTTGGCAGCTCTGCTGCTGGCTGTGTCTATCCTCAGGAGTGGTTTTTTTTATCATGAAACAATTTGGCCACAAACTTTAAGCTCCTGAAATTCTTCGATTGTCTGTTACAGGATGTTGAGGCTACTTAGAGAAACTGAAATGTTGCTTGGGAGTGGAGAATGTTTAATCACTTCATTGCAGGTCTGATGGGAGTCTTTGACCACACTCTCTTTATAATCACTTCATTGCAGGTCTGATGGGAGTCTTTGACCACACTGTCTTTATAATCACTTCATTGCAGGTGTGAATGGAGTGGGTTTGACCACTTCTCAGGCTTCAAACAACAAATTAAACCCCATGAAAAAAAGAATGAATGAGAATTTGGGCCCTTACAAGACTTAAAACGCCTTTTTTGTGTCGTTTTAACTGCACACAGTGAACAATGAAAGACTTCTGTTGTCCTGTTCCAGAGTAACAGGAATGTTGAGGTTGTTTTCCTCTTTGCAGACTCAGTTTCTGATCCAGGAGTGTGCGTCGCTGATCACAAAACCAAACTTTATCTCGACGCTGTCCTACGCCATTGACAATCCCTTGCACTATCAGAAGGTTTGTGAATGTCATGAAGGGGATCTTCAGGGGCTTGAAATGGTGCTAGAGGAGGTTTAGCTTGGAGATGATGAATGATTTCTTTCCTACAAGAGTGGACGGGTGTTGGAATGGGCTGCACGGGGAGGTGGTGGAGTCACCGTCCCCACAGAGGTGTTGTAGCATTTGTGGATGTGGTGCTTGAGGATAGGGTTTAGTGGTTGTGGTAGTTGGGTTCTGGTTGGACTTGATGGCCCATGAAAATGCTCAAGGGGTTGGAGCACCTCTGCTGAAAAGGCAGGCTGAAGGAGCTGGGGTTGTTCAGCCTGGGAAAGAGAAGGCTCCAGGGAGACCTAAGAGTAGACTTCCAATGCCTGAATGCTCAGGGGGTTGAAGCAGCCCTGCTGAGAGGACAGACTGAGGGGAGTTGAGGGTGTTGAGCCTGGAGAAGAGAAAGCTCCAGGGAGACCTAAGAGCAGCCTTCCAGTACCTGAATGCTCAGGGGGTTGAAGCAGCCCTGCTGAGAGGACAGACTGAGGGGAGTTGAGGGTGTTGAGCCTGGAGAAAAGAAGGCTCCAGGGAGACCTCAGAGCTGCCTGCCAGTACCTGAAGGCATCCCACAAGAAGGCTGCAGAGAGACTGTTGCCAAAGGCCTGCAAGGACAGGACCAGGGGCAATGGTTTCCAACTAGAGCAGAGCAGATTTAGATTGGGTGTTAGGAACAGGTTCTTTACTGTGAGGGTGGTGGAACACTGCAACAGGTTGCCCAGGGAGCTACTCTGCTATGGGTACAGGCTGAGACTTGGGATTGTTCAGTCTGGAGAAAAGCAGGCTCCAAGGAGACCTCATGGTGGCCTTACAGTATCTGAAGTGGGCTACAAAAGATCTGGGGAGGAACCCTTTAGGGTGTTGGGTAGTGACAGGACTTGGGAGGGGATGGATCCAAACTAGAGGAGGGCAGATCTAGATTGGATGTTAGGAAGAAGTTCTTCACCATGAGAGTGGTGAGACCCTGGCACAGGTTGTCCAGGGAGGTGGTTGAGGCCTCATGCCTGGAGGTATTTAAGGCCACGATGGATGTGGCTCTGAGCAACCTGCTGTAGTGTGAGATGTCCCTGCCCATGGCAGGGTGTTGGAGCTGTTTGGTCCTTGGGGTCCCTTCCAACCATGCCAATTCTGTGAATTAAAGCCTTCAAAAACTGAGCTTTTCCCACAAGTTGGACAGGCTCAGGTTGGTTGTTTGGAGGTTTGATGTTAAATTGATGGAGTTATTGGGGGGGGGGTTGTTTTAATTTTGAGCAAGTTCCTCAATCACACAGAATGACTGCAGGTGAAATTTAAAGTGTAATAGAACATCAGCACCTCCTGGATGGTTTGTGGCAGCCAGGAGCAAAAGAAATTAGCACTGCTCCTGTTTCTTTCCATATGAAAGCCTTGGCAGTGATTTGCTAGTGGTAGAGTGGGCTCTGCAGGAGAAACTTGGAATCATAGAATCAGTTAGGGTTGGAAGGGAGCACAAGGAGCAGGCAGTTGCAAGCCCCCTGCCATGCCCAGGGACACCCTACCCTAGAGCAGGCTGCCCACAGCCTCAGCCAGCCTGGCCTGAAACACCTCCAGCCATGGGGCCTCAACCACCTCCCTGGGCAACCCATTCCAGCCTCTCACCACTCTCCTGCTCAACAACTTCCTCCTCACCTCCAGCCTCACTCTCCCCACCTCCAGCTCTGCTCCATCNCCCTCCCTGGCCCTGCTGGCCACACTTCTGCTGCTGCAGCCCAGGCTCTGCTTGGCTTTCTGGGCTGCAAGTGCACACTGCTGGCTCCTGCTGAGCTTCTCCTCCAGCAGCACCCCCAAGTCCCTCTCCTCAGGGCTGCTCTCCAGCCTGGCACTGCCCAGCCTGGATTTGTGCTTGGCATTGCCTCTCCCCAGCTGCAGGACCTTGCCCTTAGTCTTGTTGAAGCTCCTGAGCTTGGCTTGTGCCCACCTCTGCAGCCTGTCCAGGTGCCTCTGGCTGCCATCCCTGCCCTGCAGCCTGTCTGCTGCAGCACACAGCTTGGTGTGGGCAGCAACCTTGCTGAGGCTGCACTCAGTGCCTCTGTGCATGACACGCACAAAGATGTTGAACGAGACTGGTGCCAGGACTGATCCCTGAGGGACTCTGCTTGTCCCTGGCCTGCACTGGTTTAAATATATAAAAATAGCTCAAATTAGAATCACAGAATTTGTTTTGGTTGGAAAAGACCTTTAAAATCGAGTCCAACCATCACCTAACTCTACAAAGCCTGATACTAAACCATGGCCCTCAGCACCACATCTCTGACTCCTTTTAAACACCCCCAGGTGTTGGGCATCAGCCACCTCCCTGTTTGATTCCCAGTGGTTGAAAACCCTTTCAGGGAAGAAGTTTCTTCTGATGTCCAGCTTAAACTTGCCCTGGTGCAATATGAGGCCACTTCCTTTTTATCCTGTCACTTGCTACCTAAAGAGAAGAGCCCAACCTCCACCTGGCTCCAGCCTTCTTTCAGGGAGCTGTAGAGAGCCATAGGGTCTCCCTTCAGCCTCCTCTTCTCTACACTAACCACTCCCTCAGCTGCTCCTCCCTAGCCCTGTTCTCCAGACCCTTCCCCAGCTTTGCCCTTCTCTGAACCTGTTCTAGCTCCTCAGTGTCCTTCTGGGAGTGAGGGGCATGAAACAACCCAGAATCCGAGGTGCAGCCTTTACCAGTGCCCAGCTCTAGTCCTGCCAGCCCCAGGCCCTTTCTGATCCAGGCTAGGATACAAGTGGCCTTCTTCCCTACCTGAGTACACCACTGGCTCATCTTCACCTGCTGTTAACCAATCCCCCCAAGTCCTTTTCCAATAGGCAGTTCCCAAGCCTGGAGCATTCCTTAGGTGACTGTGACCCAAATGAGGGACACAGCACTTGGCCTTGTGAAACCTCATCCCATTGACCCTTTGATGCGGCCTGGACAGGTCACTGTGTAGAACCTCCAGACACTTCCAGCCAGCTTATTGTCACCTGCAAACTTCAGGAGGGTGCCTTGGAGATGTTTGCTTGGTCATAGAAGCTTCATGTTAACTTCCAGCAGAGAACAGTTACTGATACCCAGATCTGCAGATGTCTGGAATGATAGGAATAGAAGACTTAATCCCATTGCAGCTTCCAATTAACTCTCCTTGCCTCTTTCAGAGTCTAAAGCCTTCACCCCATTTGTTTGCCCAATTGAGTAAAGTCATCAAATTAAGTAAAGTCCAAGAGGTAGGTGAACACTTCATTCCACAAAGTATTTTGATGAGTGGGTTGGGTTGTGGGTTGGTGGTTTTGTTTTGGTTGAAGTTGTTAGGTTGATGATCCTGTTTGATCTTGCTCGTAGGTGATTTTTGGTCTTGCTCTACTGAACTCTTTCAGCTCAGATCTACGAGGTTTTGGTAAGTGAAGCTTGCAGAGTGCTGCAGCAAAGGACATCTTTTTTGCTTTCTAGGTGGATGGATGTGTGTCTGTGTAACCTGAGTAGAATCAGTCAGGAGTTGGAAGGGACCACAAGGATCATCTAGTTCCAAACCCTCTGCCATGGGCAGGGACACCCTACCCTAGAGCAGGCTGGCCAAAGCCCCATCCAGCCTGGCCTTACCCACAGGGCTGGGGCCTCAACCACCTCCCTGGGCAACCCATTCCAGCCTCTCACCACTCTCCTGCTCAACAACTTCCTCCTCACCTCCAGCCTGACTCTCCCCACCTCCAGCTTCGCTCCATTCCCCCCAGTCCTGTCACTCCCTGACAGCCTAAAAAGTCCCTCCCTGGCTTTTTTGTAGCCCACTTCAGATCCTGGAAGGCCACAGTAAGGTCACCTCAGAGTGATGCAAGACCTTGCAATTGTGCCTCTGAAATTTTAAAGTCAAATGGGACTGGAGTGGCACAGTTTGGTTCTGTCTAAAGGTCCCTTGCAAGGTAACGAACCAAACCGAGGCGCTGTGTAGTTATCCCATCGGTCATTGAGTTCTGAGGTAGGGCCTGTGAGACTTCTGTTTAAATCTCTGTTCCAGTGATCATCAAACTCAGATGGAGAGAATATTACCTAACTAAAAAGAACCTTCCTATGGAAAAAGAAGGGTCAGGTTTTAACTCTGCCCTCTTGTCTTTCAAAGCTGCCCAGTTCATCAAACAGAAACTGCCGGATCTGCTGCGCTCCTACATTGACGCAGACGTCAGCGGAAATCAGGAAGGTGGCTTCCAAGATATTGCAATAGAAGTCCTGCACCTTCTCCTCTCCCATCTCCTTTTTGGGCAGAAGGGAGCCTTTGGGGTGGGACAGGAACAGATTGACGCTTTCCTCAAAACATTACGTAGAGGTGAGTGTGAGGATGCTGAGGGAGCTCAGCGCGGGGCTGCCGGGGGAGTTTGGGACTTTGCTGGCTTGTTGAGGCTGCTGCTGGAATGCTGGGGAAGGGCTTGCTGAAGGAGTAGTCAGGAAACTTTCTTCACTCCCAGCTTACAGACTGATAACCACGGGGCCACAGAGTGGTTTTGGAACAGTTGTGATAAATAAGCGTGAAGTAGAGGGGTGGTTGGATCTTGGCTGCTGCCTGTGGCCTTCACAGAAGCAAAGAATTGGCATTGTAGGAAGGGACCTCAAGGATCATCCAGTTCCAACCCCTTGCCATGGATAGAGGCACTATCCACTAGATCAGGTTGCCCAGAGCCACATCCAGCCTGGCCTTAGCTTCCAGGGATGAGGCTTCCACCATCTCCCTGGGCAACCTGTTCCAGCACTCTGGGACCCTTCCACTCAAGAAGTTCTTCCTCCTGTTGAGGTGCAGCTTCCTGTGCTGCAGTTTCCATCCTTTGCCCTTGTCCTATGCCAGGGCACAAGTGAGCAGAGGCTGTCCTTGTCCCTCCCTTCCTGACCCCCAGCCCTCAGATATTGACAGACATTGCTCAGATGCCCTCTCAGCCTTCTCCTTTGCAGACTCTCAGCCCCAGGGCTCTCAAGTTCTCCCCCTCAGGCAGTGCGGCAGTGCTGCAGTCCCTTCAGCATCCCTGTAGCCCCCCCTTGGCCTCTCTCCAGCAGATCCCTGTCCCTCCTGAACTGGAGAGCCCAGAACTGGATGTAATATTCCAGGTGTAGCCTCCCCAGGGCAAAGTAGAGGGGCAGGAAAACCTCCCTCCATCTGCTGCCCACACTCTTAATGCTCCCCAGGATGTTCTGGAGGAATACCCAAGTGCCAGCAGGGATCTGAGAGATGGGATGTTGGTTGAGTAACCTGAAGGGAAACTACCACAGCATCGAGTTGCTTCAAATAGTCCCTGGCACACAGCTCTGGTGTTGTGGGTTTTCTCATGCCTTTGTTGTTGTTCTTGCTTTCAGATTTTCCCCAGGAACGTTGCCCTGTGGTGCTTGCACCACTTTTATACCCTGAAAAACGGGACATTCTAATGGACAGGATCCTGCCTGATTCTGGAGGGATAGCCAAAACCATGATGGAGAGTTCTCTGGCAGATTTCATGCAAGAAGTTGGCTATGGCTTTTGTGCAAGGTGTGTAGGCCAGGCCCATTTTCAAGCACCTTGGGTTTGATTTCTTGAAGCAAGAAGTAAAGAACACTTGAAGTAAACTAACTAGAACCTTTTTAAGTACCATGAAATCATCTGTTTGAATTCTTGGCTTGTGTTTTGCTCCCTTAGAATCATAGAATGGTCTAGGTTGGAAGGAACCTCAAGGATCAGCCAGCTCCAACTCCCCAATGTAGGCAGGGACACTTCCCACTAGAGAAGGTTGCTCATGTCTCATCTAATTCCAGCTTCTTCCAGTTTGAAGCCCTTACCTCTTGTCTTGTCACTCCATGCCTGTGTCAAAAGTCCCTTCCTAGTTCTCCTGGAGGCCCACAGAGAATCATAGAATGGTTTAGGTTGGAAGGGACCCCAAGGATCATCCAGCTCCAACTCCCCACTGTAGGCAGGGACACCTCCCTCTACAGCAGGTTGGTCAAGGTCTAATCCAGCCTGGCCTTAAACACCTCCAGGGAGGAAGCATCCACAACCTCCCTGGGCATCCTGTGCCAGTATCTCACCACCCTCACTGGAAAGAACTTCCTCCTAACATCCAGTCTAAATCTCCCCTCTGCCAGTTTAAATCCATTCCTTCTCCTCCTGTCATTACAAGACCTTGTCAGTAGTCCCTCCCCAGCCTTCCTGTAGGCCCCTTTCAGATACTGGAAGGCCACTAAAAGGTCTCCTTGGATCCTTCTCTTCTCCTGTCTGAAGAGCTCCAACTCTTGTAGCCTGTGCTCATTAGCAGAGCTGCTCCAACCTCCCAGTAATCTTCGTGGCCCTCCTCTGGACTCCCTTGTAATGTGTGGAGCCTGTCTCTCAAGGTTGTGTAGGATTTTGTCATGGTAAGAAGTGGTAGGAAGAGGATTTAAATGTGTTGTGAAAGTTCTAGAACCATTTGAATCTTAACCCTTGGTTTAAGTAAGGACCGAAGTGGCTACACAGGTATAAAATCCAACCAGATCCTGCTAGAGCTCTAGCAGAGATTCTCTTGTGACAGGTTGCTGTTAGCTCACTGTCACAGGATCCTGATGTGGTGGGGACTGGAAGGAACCTCCTGGGATCATCCAGTTCAAGCCCCTGCTCTAGCAGGGCACCCACAGCAGCTTTCCCAGGATCACAGTAGCCAGAAGGGGTTTGGAAGCTCTGCAGAGACGGAGTGTCCACAACCTCTCTGGGCAGCCTGCTGCAAGCCTCCAGCAGCCTCACACCAAACAACTTTCTCCTCCTGTGTTCTAGTTTGTGCCCTGTGTCTGGGCAGGACTGACAAGATTCTGTCCCCAGCCTCTTGTCCCCTAAAGGTCCTTTGACTGTTGCTGAGCATTGCTCAGCTGCCCTTTGGGGCTGCTCTTCTGCAGGATCTCAGCCTTTGATCCTCACAGAGCTGCTCCAAGGCCCCTCAGACGGTTTGCAGCATCTGTTGGATTCCCTTCAGCAGTTCTCTCTCTCTCTCTCTTGAATTGGGGAGCCCAGAACTGGACCCAGTCCTCCAGATGTGACCTCACTAGAGCAGAGCAGAGGGTGGAACACACCCTGTGAATCTCTTCCTGTCACTTCAGTACACCTGCCTTGGAGCTGGCTCCTGGCACTGTGTGTTCCACAGAATCATCCTCCTGCTCCGTTTCTCCCCTTTGCTTCTGGAATTGTTCTCTGTGACCTAAGCAGATGATAGTAGCCTGGCATTAATTTCTGCCAGCCCCCAGCCCTGCTGTCCCAGCTCTGGTTTTGCTCAGTGACAGACAGCTCTCTCTCTCTCTTCTGTCCCCTCCCAGCGTGGAAGAATGCCGCAACATAATCATGCAGTTCGGCGTGCGGGAGGTGACAGCTGCCCAGGTCGCCAGGGTGCTGGGGATGATGGCGCGGACGCACTCGGGGCTGACCGATGGCATTCCCCTGCAGGTGAGTGACTGCTCAGCTGGGCTGCACAGCCAGGGCACTGCCTTCAGAGGCACTTCTGGGGCCCAGAGAAGCAGTCAGGGTTGGAAGGGAGCACAAGGATCAGGCAGTTCCAAGCCCCCTGCCATGCCCAGGGACACCCTACCCTAGAGCAGGCTGCCCACAGCCTCAGCCAGCCTGGCCTGAAACACCTCCAGCCATGGGGCCTCAACCACCTCCCTGGGCAACCCATTCCAGCCTCTCACCACTCTCCTGCTCAACAACTTCCTCCTCACCTCCAGCCTCACTCTCCCCACCTCCAGCTTTGCTCCATCCCCCCCAGTCCTGCCACTCCCTGACAGCCTCAAAAGTCCCTCCCCAGCTTTTTTGGAGCCCCCTGCAGACCCTGGAAGGCCACAAGAAGGTCCCCTGGGAGCCTCCTCTGCTGCAGCCTGCACAGCCCCAACTCTTTCAGTCTGTGCTCACAGCAGAGCTGCTGCAGCCCTCTCAGCATCCTCCTGGCCCTGCTCTGGACACTCTCCAGCATCTCCACAGCCCTCTTGTCCCAGGGGCTCCAGCACTGGATGCAGTACTCCAGGTGGGGTCTGAGCAGAGCAGAGGGGGAGAATCCCCTCCCTGGCCCTGCTAGTCCAACTCCCCACCCCTGCAATAAGGAGGAACATCCCCAACTAGATCAGCTTGGTCAGAGCCACATTGAGCCTCACCTAGAATGTCTCCCAGGATGAGGCCTCAAGCACCTCCCTGGGCAACCTGTGCCAGTCCCTTCCCACCCTCACCGTGCACAACTTCCTCCTGATGTCTAACCTAACTCTGCCCTGCTCCAGTTGCTCATTGCCCTCAGCCTATCCTCACAGTCCCGTCCCAGCTCTTCTGGAGCCCCTTCAGGCACTGCAAGGCTGCTCTGAGGTCTCCCTGGAGCCTTCTCCAGGCTGCACAGCCCCAGCTCTTGCAGCCTGTCCCCATAGCAGAGCTTCTCCAGCCTCTGATCATTTTCACAGCCTCCTCTGGACCCTCTCCAGCAGCTCCATATCTCTCTTGTGCAGAGGACCCCATATCTGGCCCCAGCCCTGTAGGTGAAGTCTCCCCAGAGCAGAGCAGAGGGGCAGGATCCTCTCTCTCCACCTCTGCCCATGCTGCTGTGTATGCAGCCCAGGCTGCCCTTGGCCTTCTGTGCTGCCAGTGCCCACTGCTGCCTCCTGCCCAGCTTCTCCCCCACCAGCACCCCCAAGTCCTTCTCTGCAGTGCTGCTCCCAATCTCCTCACCCCCAGCCTGCATTGCTATTGAGAGTTGCCCTGACCCAGGTGCAGGACCTTGCACTTTGCTTTACCAAACCTCCAGAGGATTTCCTCAGCCACCTCTCCAGCCAGTCCAGGTCTCTCTGGATGGATATTGCCCTTCAGCCTTATCAACCACACTACTCAGCTTGGTATCAGCAGCAAACCTGCCTAGGGTGCCTCAGTCTCCCTGTCGATATCACTGAACAGCACTGATGCCAATACAGACCCCTGAGGGACACCGCTTGTTAGCCAGCTCCATCTGCCCGTTGACCACTTGCTTCTGGCTATGACCATCCAGCCAATTCCTTCTCCACCGACCAGTCCACTCATTAAATCCACATCTACATCAATTAAATCTGTTTTAATCAGCAGAATATGGACACTTAAAAGCAATTCTTACATTAGGTTGGCATTTCATTTCACCACTTCTCAGTGTTCTGCTCCAGATATCTTGAGTGCAAGAGTCTCAAACTGGTCCTGTTACTGGTCTGAACTTCTTGCCCTCAGTGCAGGCAGTTCTGTGGCTGTGGTGGCTTTTGAGACTCTTTTGACTGTTGTTTAACTTGAGTGTATTTAACTTGCAGTCTATTTCGGCTCCCGGCAGTGGGATTTGGAGTGATGGGAAAGATAAAAGTGATGGAGCACAAGCCCATACCTGGAATGTGGAGGTCTTAATCGATGTGCTTAAAGAGCTGGTAAGTTCCTTCAGCCTTTTGTTCTTTCCTGGGGAATGCCTGAAGGAAGGGCAGGTCTCAAAGTGACTGTGAAGCTTTTTAAGCTCCCAGTAGTCTGAAAGGCTTTGAATCTCATTACTGAGCTGCTGTGCTTCAGTGGTGATTTGGTTTGTTCCTCCTGTTTTGAGCAATTGTAGGAAATAAAAACTGCCTCAGTCGTTACCTTGGATGCAGCTTTGACCTCATCACCTGCCCAGGGTTGCTTTTATTTCCAGTCTCACCCCCAGCACAGCAGAAATACAGCTTGGGGAATGTGGCAGTAAGAGGCAACCTGGTGGCAGCAAAGGGAGTGAGCAGGGAGAGGCAAACTGGTGGCAGCAATGGGAGTGAGCAGGGAGAGGCAAACTGGAATGGAAATAGAAGCAGAATGGGGAATAGAATCAGTGAGGTTGGAAGAGACCTCCAAGCTCATCCAGTGCAATCTATCACCCAGCCCTATCCAGTCAACTAGACCATGGCACCAAGTGCCTGATCCAGCTAACTGCTCTCTTGGTTTTCTGCTTGCAGAATCCCAGCCTGGACTTCAAAGTAGTAACCTATGAGTTGGACCACCCAGGGTTTCAGATCCGTGACAGCAAGGGCCTGCACATTGTGGTGTTTGGCATCCAGAGGGGCCTGGGCATGGAAGTTTTCCCTGTTAATGCCATATACAGACCTTGGAAGCACGCAGAGGGCCAGGTACGTTCACCCAGGCTGCTTCTCTGTCAGTAACACCACCACTTGACAAGCCCTTGAAGGTCTTAAATGGCAGCTGTGGATTGCTAATGAGCCTTTTTGCACAGAGCTGGGCTGGTAAGGCCCAGGCCGGGGGTGTGTTGGAGGAGTACAAACTGTTGGTTGAGCAGTCTTTGGGTGGAGATAGTCACTTGCTTTACACCTTCTGCTTCCAGCAGAGTTGTGATAGAACAGAATAGAATCGACCAGGTTGGAAGAGACCTCCAAGATCATCCAGTCCAACCTAGCACCCAGCCCTATCCAGTCAACCAGACCATGGCACTAAGTGCCAACCTAGCAGCCAGCCCTATCCAGTCCACCAGACCATGGCACTCAGTGCCAACCTAGCACCCAGCCCTATCCAGTCAACCAGACCATGGTACTAAGTGCCAACCTAGCAGCCAGCCCTGCCCAACCAACCAGACCATGGCACTAAGTGCCAACCTAGCACCCAGCCCTGCCCAACCAACCAGACCATGGCACTCAGTGCCAACCTAGCACCCAGCCCTGCCCAACCAACCAGACTATGGCACTAAGTGCCCCAGCCAGCCTTGGCTTCAACCCCTCCAGGCACAGCCACTCCACCACCTCCCTGGGCAGCCCATTCCAGTGCCAATCACTCTCTCTGCCAACAACTTCCTCATCACAGCCACCACAGACCTGCCCTGGCACAGCTTCAGCCTCTGGCCCCTTCTGCTGCTGCTGCCTGCCTGGCAGCAGAGCCCAACCCCAGCTGGCTACAGCCTCCCTGCAGGCAGCTGCAGACAGCAATGAGCTCTGCCCTGAGCCTCCTCTGCTGCAGGCTGCACACCCCCAGCTCCCTCAGCCTCTCTTCATAGCATGGTTTGGAAGGGATCTCAAAGTCCAGTGCCAAGCCCTTGCCATGGGCAGGGACACCTCCCACCAGCAAGGCCTCATCCAGCCTGGCCTGGAACACCTCCAAGGAGGTTGTGGAGCACAGAATCACCCAATGTGATCAAAGATCAGAGACCTTACTGTGGCTTTCCAATATCTGAAGGGGGCTGTAGGAGCAACCTCTGCCAGTGTCTCACCACCAAGAACTTCTTCCTCATTTCCAATCTCACTCTCCCCTCCTCAAGCTTCCACTTTTGAAAAGTGAAAGCTCTCATACTAAAAGAACTTCCAGCACACCTGAAAACACACTGCCAACTCTTGTCCTTGCTGAAGTCTGAAGAGCTCTGCTGATGTCTTTTGGCAGATACTGTGAGTTGAGGTGGGAGGGGTAGAGATATTGTCACTTCACTGTCGTTGCAAAGACATTCAGAGACATCAGAGATATTTAGAGCAACTCACTTGTGTGAAAGAAGGCAATGACACGAGGTTAGAGGTCTCTGGAGCAAGCTGAACACCCAGGGATCCCTGGGCCTTGGTTGGATGCATCCATGAGTACTGAAGGAGCTGGCTGATGCTGGTGCTGAGCCACTCTCCATCACTGAAAGGTCATGGAGAATGGGAGAGGTGCCTGAGGACTGTGGTCAATGCAGTGTCACTGCAGCCTGCAATGAGGGTGAGAAGGAACATTGAGGAGCTCACAGCCCAGCCAGCCCTCAGCATGAGGAGAAACTTGTTTGATGAGTGGGTGCTGGAGGCCTGGAGCAGGCTGCCCAGAGAGGTTGTGGAGTCTCCTTCTCTGGAGACTTTCCAAGCCTTATCTGGATGTGTTCCTGTGTGATCTGCCTGGAGTGTTCCTGCTTTGGCAGGAGGGGTTGGACTTGGATGATTTCCAGAGGTCCCCTCCAGCCTCTACCATTTTATTATTGCAACCAAAACAAATCTCTGATTCTAAGAGTATCTTCACCAAGTTTCACAGGTGGGGACTTGGAGGGGTTTGAAGAAGTGTACCCCAGTTCTGAGAGTGTAGTTCCACTTAACCTAAGTGGCTCACTTCCAGCTGATTTTTCTCTTGCCAGCATCAGGCTGGGAGAGTTGAGGTGTTCAGCCTGGAGAAAAGGCTCCAGGGAGACCTCAGAGCAGCCTTGCAGTAGCTGAAGGGGCTCCAGGAGAGCTGGGGAGGGACTTTGGACAGGGGCTGGAAGTGATAGGATGAGAGAGAATGGATTGAAGCTGGAAGAGGGGAGATGAGGAAGAAATTGTTGGCAGTGAGGATTGGGAGAGCCTGGCACAGGTTGCCCAGGGAGGTTGTGGAGCACAGAAGCACAGAATAGGATCTTTGATCACGTTCTGTGCTCCACAGCTTCCCTGGAGGTGTTCTAGGCCAGGCTGGATGAGGCTTTCAGCAACCTGTGCTGGTGGGAGGTGTCCCTGCCAATGGCAAGGGGATTGGAACTGGATGATCTTGGAGGTTCCTTCCAACCCATCCCATTCTGCAAAATCATCTTTCAGCCTCTCCTTGTTGCCTAACAGAATCAGCAGCTCTTAAACTGGTTTGTTTACAAGACCAGGGAGGTGCTTTTCATGGTCAGGACTGGCATTGTTGGGTTTGTGTGCGAGCAGAGTTGCAATCTGAGGTTGCCTTGAGTGGTTTGCTGGTTGCTGCTGCAAAGTGCTTTGCCCGCAGACTGGTGGAAGCTCCTTCAAACTCCCCTCCTGGGGGGGTTTCTCTGTTGTGTTCTATCGTTAGGAAGAGCCTGGATTTGATCGAGTCTCTGTTACGCCTGGCAGAAGTGGGACAGTATGAGCAGGTGAAGCAGCTCTTCAGTTTCCCTATCAAGCATTGCCCAGATATGTTGGTGTTGGCCTTACTGCAGATCAACACTTCCTGGCACACCTTGCGCCACGAACTCATCTCCACGCTCATGCCGATCTTCCTTGGCAACCATCCCAACTCTGCCATCATTTTGCACTACGCCTGGCATGGACAGGTAAGTGGATTTAACTTGGGGGTTGTTGAGCACAGGGGTTGGAAGGGACCTCTGGAGATCTTCTAGTCCAACCCCTTGCCAGAGCAGGAGCAGAGAATCCAGCACAGGTCACACAGGAACACATCCAGACAGGGCTGGAAAGGCTCCAGGGAAGGAGACTCCACAACCTCTCTGGGCAGCCTGTGCCAGGGCTCTGGGTCCCTTACACTCAAGAAGTTCTTCCTCTTGTTGAGGTGGAACTTCCTGTGCTGCAGTTGCCATCCCTTGCCCTTGTCTTATCCCAGGGCACAAGTGAGCAGAGGTTGTCCCTGTCCCTCCCCTCCTGACCCCCAGCCCTCAGACACTGACAGGCATTGCTCAAATCTCCTCTTAGCCTTCTCCTCTCCACAATAATCTGCCCCAGGGCTCTCAGCCTCTCCTCACCAGGCAGTGCTGCAGTCCCTTCAGCATCCTTGCAGCCCTCCCTTGGCCTCTCTCCAGCAGATCCCTGTTTCTCTTGATCTGGGGAGCCCAGAACTGGATGCAGTATTCCAGGTGTGGCCTCTCTAGGGCAGAGAAGAGGGGGAGGAGAACCTCCCTCCATCTGCTGAATGTAGCTGCAAGGTCATGAAATGGATTGTACAAAAAGGACTTCTTTGTCAGTTTGAGTGCTTTGAAACCTTGAGCTCCATTATCAGTGGTTGATAGAGAGTCACACTGACAGTTTAATTTGGGGGAATCTGTTTGGAGCAAAGAAACAGACACTTGAGAAAACATTGCCTGGAGAAGTAGAGATTAAAGTTAAGTTTCACTTCTTGGAACATTTCCTTTTTAAACAAGAGAACAGAAAAATCCTCACAGCAGTGACAACTTCCACAGCCTCACACTCTCCACCTCACACATTTAGAAACTTGCAGCAGTAAAAGGTGAGGAGTTTTAAACCAAAAAACATCTCCCATTTTACTTGCTACAAGGTGGAGGCTTTGCTAGATAGAATCTAACTACTACTCTCCTACTTAAAGCTAAATACTAAGTGTGAGGTGTTTTGTTGAAAGCTTTGAAGGAGCTGCTGACCTCCTCAAAGAGTTCCCTGGTGGGGCTGGGGTAACCATGCAAAATCCTCTGCTTTCCATGGGCAAACAAACAGGGAGTTGCCTTCTGGAGTGACCTTCAGCGTTGTGTCCACAGGTAGCTAAGCAAACAGGAGTCAGAAGAAGACAGTTAAGGCAGAGGAAGCCCTTGGGGTGGGAAGGACTCTGCATCAGGAAACGTTTTGCATGCTACAAGTAAAATTGATGCCAAGAAGGTGGATCTCTGAGGTCTTGGTCCACAGTCAGTGCACTGTCCCCTCTCTTTGCCAGCTGCTGTGAACTTGCAGATCTGTCCTGATTGAAGAGTGGGCAGGAAGGGGACCAGATGATGAGGTTTGGATGTGCTCTTGAAAGGGCAGAATAAGCAATATTCCTGCAGGGATAAAGGTGAAGGTGATGGCTGCCATGTGCCCTGGTGCTGTGCCACAAGTGGAGGCTGACTCTTCACACACACCACCAAACTGTCCCCAGATGAAGGCAATCTTTAAGCAAAACCTTGGCTGCTCTCACACTCTCAGCTTCACAGATTGCATTGGGTTGGAAGGGACCCTCCAAGGGCATCTTGTCCAACCCTCCTGCAGGCAGCAGGGACAGCTCCAACCAGAGCAGGCTGCCAATGGGGTACACCAAATCTGATCTTGTATGCCTCCAGGGATGGAGCCTCAAGCACCTCCCTGGGCAGCCTGTGCCAGTCTCTCCCCGCCCTCACTCTGCACAGCTCCCTCCTGATGCCAACCTAACTCTGCCCTGCTCCAGCTCCAAACCTCTGCCCTCAGCCTGTCCCCACAGCCCCTTCTGAGCAGTCCCTCCCCAGCCTGCCTGCAGCTCCCCTGCAGGTACTGAACTGCAGCTCTGAGGTCTGCCTGGAGCCTTCTCCTCTCCAGGCTGCACAGCCTCAACTCTGCCAGCCTGTGCCCACAGCAGAACTTCTCCAGACTCTGATCATCTCCATGACCTCCTCTGGACTCTATCCAGCAGGTCTACATTGTTCTTGTGCTGGGGTCCTCACATCTTCCCCCAGCCCTGCAGCTGAGGTCTCCGCAGAGCAGAGGGGCAGGATCCTCTCTCTCCACCTCTGCCCACACTGCTGTGGATGCAGCCCAGGCTGCCCTTGGCCTTCTGTGCTGCCAGTGCCCACTGTTGCCTCCTGCCCAGCTTCTCCCCCACCAGCACCCCCAAGTCCTTCTCTGCAAAGCTGCTCTCATTCTCATCCCCCCAACCTGGATGAATAAGAGAGGTGACAGAATTACCTCTCTCGACCTGTGGTGCAGCTTTAGATTGCCTCTGTGTGAGCCAAGAGCTAGACAGTAGTTTGCAGGTGAAGGTGTGACACTGCAGCTCTCACTTCAGGCATAAGTTTTGTGCTTTATTTGCATCTTGAGAGACATTTAGGCCTGGACAGTGGTAGGAAGGAGATGAGGCTTTACCTCCTTTCACTTACAGTCATTCTGCAGCCTTCAGTCTAGCTCCAAGGTAGTTTATCAGTGCAGAAAGAGCACAGCTCAGAAGCAAAGAGCGGAGATATAATTTTAGAGACAAAAATCACCTCCTTCCCTGTTCTCTTAGCTGATCCTTTTTCTTAGAGGCATGAAATGAAACCCTCTTTTCCTTCTCCTTAGGGTCAGTCTCCTTCCATTCGTCAGCTCATCATGCATGCCATGGCAGAGTGGTACATGAGAGGGGAGCAGTACGACCAGGCCAAGCTCTCGCGAATCCTTGATGTGGCACAGGACTTGAAGGTGAGTTGGACAAAACACTGCCAGGGTTTTCTTAAAGGCTAAGCTTAACTTGGATGTGGCCTTCTAGGATCTGAAAGGGGCCTACAAAAAAAGCTGGGAAGAGACTTTTTAGGCTCTCAGGGAGTGACAGGATCAGGGGGAATGGAGCAAAGCTGGAGGTGAGGAGGGAGTTGTTGAGCAGGAGAGTGGTGAGAGGCTGGAATGGGTTGCCCAGGGAGGTGGTTAGAATAGAATAGAATCAACCAGGTTGGAAGAGACCTCCAAGATCATCCAGTCCAACCTAGCACCCAGCCCTAGGCAGTCAACTAGTCCATGGTTGACGCCCCATGGCTGGAGGTGTTTCAGGCCAGGCTGGCTGAGGCTGTGTGCAGCCTGCTCTAGGGTAGGGTGTCCCTGGGCATGGCAGGGGGATTGGAACTGCCTGCTCCTTGTGCTCCCTTCCAACCCTGACTGATGCTGTGATTCTGTGTGATTAGTTCAGGAAGGTTTAGTTTGAGTTCATTTGTTCCTGCTCTGCTTGAGCTTTAAAATCACAAAATTACAGAACCTTAGGAGTTGGAAGGGACCTGCAGAGATCAAGGCCTCCAAAGGCGCTGAGGCCTGCCAGGAGGTGCTGTCCTCGCCAGGAATTTGGGTGCTACATCAACTCAGTAACTCTTAGCCTCTTGCTGCTGGATTTTCACATAAGGGAGCTAAAACCTTAGCAGAAGGTCTGCCTTGGGTGGACTTGTTCTTAAAGGTGTGTTTTGGAGGGTAAGCTCTTGAGTGTCTGCTGGGCAAGCTGTGAGAGAGGCTGACGGTGCCAATCTCTGTCGGCCAAGAAAGACTCAAGTATAGAGGGGTGAGGAGGAAGAGAGAGGGAGGCTGGGGGTGTCCTCGTGCCTTCTTTGGCAGTCTTCTGGTTTGGTTTGGTGTTATTTTTTCCCCCCCCCCCTTTAGGCCTTGTCAATGCTGCTAAATGGTACTCCATTTGCCTTCGTTATCGACCTTGCTGCACTTGCCTCTCGACGGGAATACCTCAAACTCGACAAGTGGCTCACAGACAAAATTCGGGAGCATGGGGTAAAAAGCAGGGCTTCTCTCTTTGCTTTGCCCCTCTTCTGCCCCACTCCTCTTCTTCCTCACCTCCTCCCCCCCTCTCCCCTCTCTTCTTCCTCACCTCCTCCCCCCTCTCTACCCTCTCTTCTTCCCCACCTCCTCCCTCCCCTCTCCCCTCTCTTCTTCCCCAC
>WAAF01002428.1:9258-21072 GCA_013400475.1 Tricholaema leucomelas
TATACAGAAATATATAAGGTAAAAAGGTAATGCAGACACAACTCCCCTCCCAGAAACCTGAGTCCCCAGGAGGGGCTCTCAACCACCCCTCACCTTCCCCCTACCCCTCTCAACCTTACCCCAGTCCTAAGGAAGAATGGAGGTTCGGCCAGAGGGATTAAGCAAAGGTGAATCAGCCACAAAAGCAAAAGGAGGGTGAGGTTAGAAAGCAAGATGGAGTCCAGCCAGCAGCCTCAGCTTTCCCCAGCAGGCAAAGCAGAAGGGAACAGCCCAGCATGAAGTGCAGAGCGAAGTGCAGAGCAAAAGTGACCTAATCTTTGTTTTGCCTTTCTTTTGTACACATCTCAGCAAGACTGTGAGGGAAGTAGACACCATTGTTTTCATTTTCCAGCCCACCATCTAGTTCTTCTCACCAAAGCATGCTAGCTAGGCTCAAACTAGCACAGATGTAAATTTTCCTATGACACATACCCTAACAACCCATTTTAACAAACAAGGATTCCAACCCTTAGGTTCTTAGATCCTTTCCTGGATGTAGCTTGCAGTCATCCAGATGACTTACCCATACAAAAAAGAGCAAAACATACAATCATAGAATCAACCAAGTTGGAAGAGACCTCCAAGAGCATCCAATCCAACCTATAGAATCATAGAATCAATCAGGTTGGGAGACACCTCCAAGAGCATCCAATGCAACCTATAGAATCATAGAATCAACCAGGTTGGAAGAGACCTCCAAGAGCATCCAATCCAACCTATAGAATCATAGAATCAATCAGGTTGGAAGAGACCTCCAAGAGCATCCAATCCAACCTATAGAATCATAGAATCAATCAGGTTGGGAGACACCTCCAAGAGCATCCAATCTAACCTATGGAATCATAGAATCAACCAGGTTGGAAGGAGACCTCCAAGATCATCCAGTCCAACCTAGCACCCAGACCTAAACAATCAACCAGACCATGGCACTAAGTGCCTCAGCCAGGCTTTTATTGTGCACCTCCAGGGACAACAACTCCACCACCTCCCTGGGCAGCCCATTCCAATGCCAATCACTCTCTCTGGCGACAACTTCCTCATCACATCCAGCCTAGACCTCCCTTGGCACAACTTGAGGCTGTGTCCCCTTGTTCTGTTGCTGCTTACCTGGCAGAAGAGACCAACCCCACCTGGCTACAGCCTCCCTTTAGTTAGTTGTAAACAGCAATGAGGTCTGCCCTGAGCCTCCTCTTCTGCAGGCTGCACACCTCCAGCTCCCTCAGCCTCTCCTCACAGGTCTCATGATTTACATTTTGCACTCTATCCATGGGTTTATTTCTCTTTCCTTTAATCTGGAAATCAGGAAGAAACTGGTCTAACACTCTGAGAATGCTATCCCAACACACAACTAGTTACACCATGCAAACATTAGCAAGACCCTGCTGCAGTGCTCATTAACAACAGAATTACTCCTACTTACTGCTAGAATTGGATTAAGGCCTCCTCCCCTTCACCCCCCTCCCCCCCCAAAAAAAAAGGGCCAAAAGAGATACAAACTGACTAAATATACAAGTGGAATTCAATAAACAGACATTGGGAATAAAGACAACAGTGCTGCTACTAGAAGCATGTGGCTAGCTAGGAGGCTTGTCAAAGGCACGGGGGCTGAAATTCCTCAACGAAACCCTAGTGGAGAGCCAAAGAATGTGGATTTATTTTACTGATGATGACAAGTTCAAGGCAGCTACAGAGAAACAAGATGAGCCCTGAAAGATGAACTGACACAGGCTATGCTCTTTGCCCGAGGAGCACAGACACTGCTCTTACAGGAGGATAGAATGATCCAGAGCACAAAGTTATTACAGGCAGAACAATGACTGCGGCAGTGAAATGATGTACAGTGGGTCAGAGGCATACAAAAGCTGTTTCTTTCAGAGGCTTACTTGAAAGCTTTTTGCTGTTTTAGAGCTGATAATAAAATTGTCTATCTGGAGAAACAGCTGAGAATCCCCAAGTATGGTATTGCTGTGTATTTTATCAGCTCCTCTGCTGTCACAGGGTGGGGGATGCTACAGATAGATGCAAGAAGTTCCCCTGGCACAGGTTTATTTTCAACATAGCACTCAGCAGCATCTCCTTCATTGCATGTAGACAGTGGGAACCTTCCTGTCTTTGCAAACTGGTCGGTTCAGTTGGGAACTGAAGTGTTTCCAACCAGAAGCACAGGAAATTGCTTGCATTCAAGATAAAATTAGGCACTGATTGTCCATTTGCAGACTGCTGGATGGCTTCAGCATTCCCTCTGGCCTTCCAAAGCAGGGCCTGCTATGGGATATGGACAGAGAGGCAGGAAAAAATTGGTGTCATCAATAGAGTAGAAAAGACTTTTACTTGTCAGCAAGAGCTTTGGCTCTCATTTTTAGATAGAAATGTAGCTGTAGCTACGAGGAATTATAAAGATTAAATAATTCTGCAACCCAAAAATACAAATAAGTAAACTCATTTAGTGAAGACCTAATTCTTGCAGGCAACTTCTGTTGGTTTAATGAAATGGGATCTTGAAAGGAAACTTTAGCACTATATATACCATTTTTTTTCAATGCTTTCTTTGCCTTTAGGTTCAGGTCACTCTTAACCCTAAATTAAACTGTTTTTTTTCCATGGAGGGAGGCTTTAGTGCTGCAAACCTCTGAGAAAATCCCAAATGTACAATATCTCTTGCAGAATACCCACAGAGGAACTTCCATTTCAACCATTTCCACTCTGTCTCTCAGCAACATCTATGCACAGGTATTGACTAAAGATTTTGATCTCAAACCTTGCCCTGGCTATGTTTACAGATACCCAGGTTCACAAGACAGTCTAAACACAAGCAGAAATATTCAGCAAGTACCTTTCCTTTGGAATATTTGAATATTGGGCTGCAGCTTGAAGAATATTCTAGTTCTCTGCTAACCAGACCAGGGATGCATTAAGGATGAAAGACTTGCAACGTTTTATGAAGCCTTCTATCATGCCAGATCTGCAACAATACAGGGTAGGTGATGCAACCACCCTCCTGGGCAGCTCACTCCAGGTCAGGAACTGGAATGAGCTGCCCAGGGAGGTGGTGGAGTCCCCATCCCTGGAGATGTTCTAGAAAATACTGGATGGGGCACTTAGTGCCATGGTCTGGTTGATTGGCTGGGGCTGGGTGCTAGGTTGGACTGGATGAGCTTGGAGGTCTCTTCCAACCTGTTTGATTCTATGATATGGTTTAAGGTGAATCTTGTAGAGTAGGGTTATAGGTTGTACTTGGTGGTCCCAAGGGGCTTTTCCAACATGGATAATTCTATGGTTTTGTATTTTTTCATCCTAATTATCTACTGTGGGGGGAAGATACAAGAAAGACTTCACATCTATACACAAAGATGATATTGCATGGCCAGCCAGACCAGTGAAGTAGATCTACCTACTCATCTAATGGGAGATGGTCTAAATTAAACCTCTAAGTGTTAAATTGTCAACAGGACAAATTCCTGGAGGTGTTCAAGGCTAGGTTGGGTGAGGCCTTGAGCAACTTGTTCTAGTGGGACATGTCTCTGCCTGTGGTGGGGGGATGATCTTTGAGGACCACCAGGATGCTCAGAGGACTGCAGCAGCTCTGCTGTGAGCACAGACTGAAAGAGTTGGGGCTGTTGAGTCTGGAGAAGAGGAGGCTCCCAGGTGACCTTCTTGTGGCCTTCCAGGATCTGAAGGGGACCTACAAAAAAAGCTGGGGAGAGACTTTTTAGGCTATCAGGGAGTGACAGGACTGGGGGGGAATGGGGCAAAGCTGGAGGTGAGAAGATCCAGACCAGAGGTGAGGAGGAAGTTGTTGAGCATGAGAGTGGTGAGAGGCTGGAATGGGAACCGCCCAGGGAAGTGTTTGCAGTCCCATGGCTGGAGGTGTTTAAGGCCAGGCTGGATGAGGCTGTGGCCAGCCTGATCTAGGGTAGGGTGTCCCTGCCCATGGCAGGGGGGTTGGAACTGGATGATCCTTGTGGTCCCTTAAAACCCTGACTGATTCTATGATTCTATGATCTTATGTCAGGAACAAGTTCTTTACTGTGAGGGTGGTAGAACATTGGAACAGGTTGCCCAGGAAGGAGATTGAGGTCCCATCCCTGGAGATATTCAAGGTGAGGCTCAACAAGATCTGGGCAGTCTGCTCTAGTTGAGGATGCTGACTGCAGAGGAGGTTGGACTAGATGACCTCTGGAGGTCCCTTCCAACACAGACCTTGGGGACAGAGTGGCTGGAGAGTGGCCAAGAAGAAAGGAACCTGAGGGTACTGGTAGATAGTAGCTGAAGATGAGCCAGCAGTGTGCCCAGGTGGGCAGCAGAGCCAATGGCATCCTGGCCTGGCTCAGGAGCAGTGTGGCCAGCAGGACAAGGGAGGTTATTCTGCCCCTGTACTCAGCACTGCTCAGGCCACACCTTGAGTGCTGTGTCCAGTTCTGGGCTCCTCAATTCAAGAGAGATGTTGAGGTGCTGGAAGGTGTCCAGAGAAGGGCAACAAGGCTGGGGAGGGGNAGCCTCTTCCAACCTGGTTGTTTCCATGATTCTATGATTCTACAGAAACACCAGCAGGACTACTGCTCACTCAATAGTTAACATCTCAAGAAGCTGTTTGTAAAGCATGTTCAAATCTATGGGGAAATTACTGGAGCAACCCAAAATATTATTATTAGAAGATGTTCCAACAGATGTGTCCCCCCTAACAATTTGCCAGAAAAGCAAAACCTTCACTTATTTTATGAAGTTCCTCTGGTGTTTCAACAGCCTTTGAAGTACAGAATAACATTTTCTAGGAGCTGTGATTTACAGGCATGCTGGTTTATTTTGGTGGAGGGTTTTTGTGTTTTGTTTTGGTAAATCATGTGGGATTTTTTCATCCTGCTCTTGTAATGTGACAGCTTAACTCCTCTCTCGTGTGAGAACAAACTGAAAGAAAAACCCACAACCAAAAAAAAAATCTCTTAGGGCTCATAATTCACAAAGTATACATTGGCATGATGCAGATCAGAAAGAAAAACAACAACTGTGGGCAAAGCCACATTTGCTTTCTGCTGCAAAGCCTGGTGACAGCAATCTAATGACTTCATGGGAAGTGAGGCTCTTATATCTGCTTTACCCTAAGCTTACACTAAACGATGCAATGCAATTACTCGAGAGCTCTCCAAGTGAGTGTAATAAACCTGCATCACCCAAAGAATTGCCCTAGAAGCCATCAGCAGCCCCTGCATTAGCCAGGGATCATTCCTGGAAAATTCCCAAAGGGTTCAGTGGATTAGAATCATAGAATCATAGAATCAGCTAGGCTGGAAGAGGCCTCCAAGATCACCCAATCCAACCTAGCACCCAGCCCTATCCAGTCAACCAGACCATGGCACTAAGTGCCTCATCCAGGCCGTGCTTAAACACCTCCAGGGACAGTGACTCCACCACCTCCCTGGGCAGCCCATTCCAATGCCAATCACTCTCTCTGACAACAACTTCCTCCTAACATCCAGCCTAGACCTCCCCTGGTACAACTTGAGACTGTGTCCCCTTGTTCTATTGCTGCTTGTCTGGCAGCAGAGCCCAACCCCACCTGGCTACAGCCTCCCTTCAGGTAGCTGCAGACAGCAATGAGGTCTGCCCTGAGCCTCCTCTTCTGCAGGCTGCACACCCCCAGCTCCCTCAGACTCTTCTCACAGGGCTGTGATCCAGGCCCCTCACCAGATTTGTCACCCTTCTCTGGACACGAATAAGCCTACATCAGCCAAAGAATTGCCCTAGAAACCATCAGCTCCTCCTGGATTAGCCAGGGACATTTGTTGGAAAATTCCCAAAAGGTTCAGTGGTTTAGAATCATAGAATCAGCCAGGTTGGGAGAGACCTCCCAGATCATCCAGCCCAACCTATCACCCAGCCCTAGCCAATCAACCAGACCATGGCACTAAGTGCCTCATCCAGGTTTTGCTTGAACACCCCCAGGCACGGTGACTCCACCACCTCCCTGGGCAGCCCATTCCAATGCCAATCACTCTCTCTGTGAAGAACTTACTCCTAATAACCAGCCTAGACACTTGAGACTGTGACCCCTTCTTCTGTTGCTGCTTGCCTGGGAGAAGGCGAATCTGGTTTAAGGTGAATCTTAGGGTTCTAGGTTGGCCTTGGTGATCCTGAGGGGCTTTGTTAACCTGGATGCTTCTGTGATTCTGTGACATACATTCACAGAGGTCTGAGCTGAACAGATGCAGCGAATTATGCAATAAATACACCAGTTACTGGAATTAGTAAATGCTGTGCTAAATCTAGAGATGTTTTCCATCCCCAGCAAGGATTTGTTCTCTTCAGTAATGTAAAACAGCTTAGCCAGAGCTTTAACGAATTACTTCAGAGTTTTCTTAACCTTTATACTGGCTGAAATATCTGAAGATCCTTAACATGTCTTGTCTTGAAGAGGTGCCTGTGCTGCTCCTGAAGCTGTGGAGCAGCAATTTCCACTTGCAAAATTGCCTGAGCATTTTGTATTTGCATTCTTTTTGTCAAGCCAAAGTCCTGCAAACCAGTGATAAATCAAACCCTTGGTCTACTGCTCTGTACACCCAAGAAAGAGCACAAAACATTTAGCGACTCACAGATCACTGAGACCTCATCTTGAGTACTGTGCTCAGTTTCGGGTTCCCCAGTTTGAGAGGGGCAGGAATCTGCTCAAGAGAATCCAATGGAGGGTTACAAGGATGATTAGGGGACTGGAGCACTGCCTGATGAGGAGAGGCTGAGGGACCTGGGGCTGTTTACTCTGGAGAAGCATTCCTGGAGGTGTTCATGAAAAGCCTGGATGAGGCACTTAGTGCCATGGTCTGGTTGACTGGCTAGGGCTGGGTGCTAGGTTGGACTGGATGAGCTTGGAGGTCTCTTCCAACCTGGTTGATTCTATGATAAGAGAAGATTGAAAGGGGATTTAATAAATGTCTATAAATCTCTGAGGGCTGGGGGTGAGGACAGGCTCTGCTCAACTGCTCCCTGTGATAACACAAGGAGCAATGGATATAATCTGCAGCACAGGAGGTTCCACCTCAACACAAGGAGGAACTCCTTTACTGTAAGGGTCCCAGAGCACTGGCACAGGCTCCACAGAGAGGTTGTGGAGTCTCTTTCTCTGGAGCCTTTCAAGGCCTGTCTGGATGTGTTCCTGTGTGACCTGAGCTAGATTGTATGGTCCTGCTCTGGCAGGGGTGTTGGAGTTGATGATCTCTTTAGGTCCCTTCCAAACCCTGATATCCTGTGATCAGTCAGTTGAGGTCACAACTTGTCAGCAGCTAATTAAATGAAGAGCCACACNGTCCTGCAAACCAGTGATAAATCAAACCCTTGGTCTACTGCTCTGTACACCCAAGAAAGAGCACAAAACATTTAGCAACTCACAGATCACTGAGACCTCATCTTGAGTACTGTGCTCAGTTTCGGGTTCCCCAGTTTGAGAGGGGCAGGAATCTGCTCAAGAGAATCCAATGGAGGGTTACAAGGATGATTAGGGGACTGGAGCACTGCCTGATGAGGAGAGGCTGAGGGACCTGGGGCTGTTTACTCTGGAGAAGCATTCCTGGAGGTGTTCATGAAAAGCCTGGATGAGGCACTTAGTGCCATGGTCTGGTTGACTGGCTAGGGCTGGGTGCTAGGTTGGACTGGATGAGCTTGGAGGTCTCTTCCAACCTGGTTGATTCTATGATAAGAGAAGATTGAAAGGGGATTTAATAAATGTCTATAAATCTCTGAGGGCTGGGGGTGAGGACAGGCTCTGCTCAACTGCTCCCTGTGATAACACAAGGAGCAATGGATATAATCTGCAGCACAGGAGGTTCCACCTCAACACAAGGAGGAACTCCTTTACTGTAAGGGTCCCAGAGCACTGGCACAGGCTCCACAGAGAGGTTGTGGAGTCTCTTTCTCTGGAGCCTTTCAAGGCCTGTCTGGATGTGTTCCTGTGTGACCTGAGCTAGATTGTATGGTCCTGCTCTGGCAGGGGTGTTGGAGTTGATGATCTCTTTAGGTCCCTTCCAAACCCTGATATCCTGTGATCAGTCAGTTGAGGTCACAACTTGTCAGCAGCTAATTAAATGAAGAGCCACACAGAAACACCTGAAGATCCCTATTTGCAGAAGAGTTCATATAGCTGTACAAAGCTGATCTTAGTTAGAGAGGCACCTACAAAACCAGGTCATTGTTCAAAAGCAAAAGGGTAGTGAGAAAGAAAAATGTCTCTGTGTGTTTCATGCCCATGCAGGAGGTGTAGAAATAGTCATGGAGTTACAAAGGCCTTAGTTTCTCCATAAAGTAAAAGAGAATGAGGACTGGGGATGCTCAGCACCTCTGAGTGAGAAAGTCAGAAGTGATTTTTTTCCCCTTACTCAACTCTGCTATGGAACTGGGATAGAAGAAAATGAAATTCTTGATTAAGCTCACATTGTGCAACTTGGATTCCATTCACCACAGCAGACTGCTTTAGCCATTCCTGCTAAATCTGAGGTTTGACCCTTGCAGGATGAAGTAGGAAATACTTTCATGTGGAAATTAGAGGGGGGAAATAAATCACAGAATGTTAGTGGCTGGAAGGGACCTGGAAAACTCATCCAGTCCAACCCTGCTGCCAAAGCAGGATCTCTTATACCAGATCACACAGGAACACATCCAAGTGGGTTTTGGATATCTCCAGAGAGGGAGACTCCACACCCATTCTGAGCAGCCTGTTCCAATGTTCTGTAATCCTCCTAGTGAAAACATTTTTACTTGTGTTTCCATGGAACTTCCCATGCCTCATCATGGAGGAGAAGACCATCAGGAGAAGATATAAGATGGCCAAATTGTGCTTAGGTGATGTATTTTTCAGCACCTAGTGTAAGTTTCAAGGGTACACCAATACAGGTTTCCTAAGAGTCAATTTTGTTTACAGGTATTTAAAGAATACTGTAGGGGACACTTAGTGCCATGGTCTAGTTGACTGGATAGGGCTGGGTGCTAGGTTGGACTGGATGAGCTTGGAGGTCTCTTCCAACCTGCTTGATTCTATGATTCTATGAAGAATGCTGGCTGGAACTAAAACTTCTATGTCATCAATCTTTGGTATATGGCAACTGTTTAAATCTTTGGCTGCTGAATCTTTACTTCAGTCCTGCTCTTTCAGACTTAGACCCTTCTAGTGGACACCCCATTGGATGTGTGATGATAGCTCATTCTGTGTACACACCAAATTGTTCCTGAGTGGACTTCTAGGATGAACTAACTAGGCCTTCTGTGGTTTGGCTATCAGGAAAAGATCACTTCAGCAACTCAGCTCACCAGGCAATATGAAAGATGCAGCACCAGCCACCACTCTTGTGGAGACAGGGAATTAACTTGGTTGAGTCAGGAAATATATGAAAATAGAAGGATTTTATTTTCCTGAAACCCTTCCCCCAAAACTATATGCAAAAATTAGTTTAGTTTAATTAGCAGACTCAGTTCAATCAAGAATATCTTACAAAGGATACTATAGATAAATTTGGATAGTTAGGAAGTCAGGACATGGAAAAGGCTAAGCTATAAACACAGCTTTACCCCACTACAAATCAGGCTGAGCAGAGGATTAAGAGAAAAGCTTACCCACAGATGTGAGGTAGGCACTCAGCAAAGATTCCTGCTGGATTCTTTCTGAGGAGCAGCCTTCTGACATTGCCAGCAATGTCCAATAAAAGCAATCCATGCCACAGAAGTCCGAGACGAATCACAGAGCCGCCAAACTCAGAAGTGTCTTGAGCACTTCTTCCCGAGTGGGATGGTCACGGGATGATGCTGCCCTCACTACAGGAGGGGAGAGCCAAACACTGCTAGGGTCCACCCATCCAGGAGGCAGCCAGCAATTAGCTACTTGATAAGGTCTGAGAGAGGGGGGTCCAGGTGCTGCTGGCTCTCTCTCTCAACAGGACCCGAGGCTTGCAAAGTCTGCCGGTTTGCACAAAGCGTCTGAAAGAGCAGGGAAGGTAGCAGCCATCCAAAGCGGGGACAGTCCAGTCATGACAGGAGCCTATCCTTTGCAGTGGCAGAGGACTCTCCAGATGAGAACTACGAAGGCAGGGAGCACCCCAAGGTGGGAAGAAACCTTTCTCTAGACAAACTGTTCATTTACCATTACTAGCTGTGAAAACACAGCCAATCTCCAGCCTGATTTCAGCATGGGCATCTGCACGCATCATCTCACGTGCAGGAAGGACCCTTTGCTCCCCCGCCTCAAGCCTCAAGCTGTGCCAGGGGAAATTTAGGCTTGAGGTGAGGAGAAAGTTCTTCACTGAGAGAGTCATTGGACACTGGAATGGGCTGCCCAGGGAGGTGGTGGAGTCGCTGTCCCTGGAGCTGTTCAAGGCAGGATTGGACGTGGCACTTGGTGCCATGGTCTAGCCTTGAGCTCTGTGGTAACAGCTTGGACTTGATGATCTGTGAGGTCTCTTCCAACCTTGGTGATACTGTGAGACTGTGACACCTTGAAGCGCACAGGGTGGGGAGGGGGAACAGGTTTTTTGTGCCTTTCCTCTCCCATTCAAACCATAGAGTGAGAGGAATTTGGGGTATCCAAGACAACCACGAGTAGAGAACTTTCCCCAAGACAGCCTAAAATGCATTCTACATTGTATTCTTTCCCTTTTGGGGGTCAGCTACCCTCTCAAATGCACTTTCCTGACATTTCTCTGTGCGTTTCAAACGAGTCAAGTATATTTGTACATTCCAGTTTGGTCTGTCCATCTGGGATCTCTTACATCAGTCATTTTCTTTACTAAACCATGGGGAGAAATGATAGTATTTTTCCATACAAATTTGCAGTAAAAAGAATGCTCATGTTTGCTTCATGCAGGGAGTGAAAAAGCGTCTAGGGATATTGGAGTTAACTGCATGGGATGGTTACTTGTGATTTAACAACTCTTGCTATTCACAGCTGTCAGCGTTGCGTGCAAGTGTTATATTCCCTGTTGTCTCCCAACTCTGTACTTCTTAAAATTAATACTGCTCAAAGAATTATGTAAAACATGCAGCTGGTAATCAACAATCTATGATTAAAGCAGTTATGTGCTGGATATTCTTAATCCCTTTAGTTTTTCATTTGCATAACAATCTGTCTTTGTATTTTCCCTCAGGAGTTTAAAGCTCTAATCTAAGAAAAGAGTGAGAGTTTCGTTTCCTCATTAAAAAAAAAAAAGTTTCCATTCATTTTAATAGTAAACCTCAGCCTGGAACTATTTGTCCAACTATCAGCTGGTGCACAGGGAGCAAAGAAACTGCCCAAACAACTCTCAAGCAACTGCTGCTTCAAAATGTGGTCTGGATCAGAAGAATTCATGTAATTCCCCACTCTTGAACATCAGCGCCGTGTGCTACCACTCTATCTCTAAAGACTCAGGAGGTAAGTTGAAGATGCAGGGATTTGCACATGAAGGAGAGACCAGGCCATAACAGACACTTGTGCGTTTTTTTTCCTCACAGTCCCAATTTGTCTTATTAGAATATTCCAATAAGCCTTAAACCACTCCGATTCTGTCGTCCTATCTGAAATTCTGACAATGAATTGGAATTGTAGGATAACAAGCTTTGGACCAATATACTTGTTCCTCAGTGTTCTATGTTACTGTCATGGTAGGCCTGAGGCGCCAGAAATAGGCTTATATGTGTACTGGCTTGGCCAGGCACATTTTTCTCCTGTGGTAAACAAGGTACACGAGGAGAGGAGAGGAGAGGAGAGGAGAGGAGAGGAGAGGAGAGGAGAGGAGAGGAGAGGAGAGGAGAGGAGAGGAGAGGAGA
>WAAF01002429.1:0-24758 GCA_013400475.1 Tricholaema leucomelas
TCCAACCTGGTTGATTCTATGATAATATGGTGGGGGGGGATGGAAGCTTCTGAAGTCTGAATATTTTTTTAAAGTATTAATTATTTATAATACGTTTTTGTCCTGCATTGCTAACTTGTTTTATGTTCAGTTTTGAAGAATAAGCCCCAATGACAGAGATGCATAGAAGCTTATCAGCTATTGTAAAAATTATCTGCCATGATTTGCAGCAAAGTACCAGGCCAGATTTAGCCCAGTTGTGATAAAGCTCTCTGGCACAAAACTAGTAGCAAGGTTTACACAAGCATATAATATATGAACTTGACTTTTGTGTCAGAGAAGTCAAGAGTTGAATGAATATTTGGAAGATAAGAGATAGAAGCAGTTTTCCTTTCTGCCTCTTACCACAGTTAAAATGAGGTTTATGCTTCTATGACATAATGAATATTTCCTAAATATATATATATCAGATAATATTTTATTTTAAATAAATAGATATTTTTTAACTCTTTGGTGTTTGCTGAAGTAACTGCAAATCATGCCTCTTTTACTCAGAAATACATCAGAGAATACTCTTTTTGCTTTTTCCATTTAACTCCTTCAATTATTAAGTTGGGAGACTAAGTCACTGCAGCTAGTTCTGGCCAGCACCAGAACAAGAGGACACAGCCTCAAGCTACACCAGGGGAAATTTAGGCTTGAGGTGAGGAGAAAGTTCTTCACTGAGAGAGTCATTGGCTACTGGAATGGGCTGCCCAGGGAGGTGGTGGAGTCGCCGTCCCTGGAGCTGTTCAAGGCAGGATTGGACGTGGCACTTGGTGCCATGGTCTAGCCTTGAGCTCTGTGGTAATGGCTTGGACTTGATGATCTATGAGGTCTCTTCCAACCTTGGTGATACTGTGTGATACTGTGAGACTGTGAGACTGTGATAGTTGGCTGTTTTAGGAGGATAATGTAACTATATGTGAGCTATGTTTGTATACTCATTCTGAAGACCAAGAAACAGGAAAGCCAAATGATTGGTGGTATTCAAACCAGTGTATTCCACCCAAGACTTGGGGAGAATAACTGCTTGAGGAAAAAGGACAAATGTATAGTCTTCTCAGTATACTAGCAGTGAAAACCTTAATTTACATTGGCAAACTTATTTTCAGTTTCCCTGTATGTTTAAGTGAGGCAAATAGGCTATTTCTCCTATATGCACTCATCACTTGAATCATGAATAGATCAAGGCTCTCCCCCCTCCACAAGATAGAGTATCTTGGTTGCATTAGCTATGATTTCCAAAGCAACTCTTCCCGTGAGTATTGAAGTTTCTAATTCCTCTTGGTCTAGGGCACAGTGGTTAAGAAAGAGCTCTTCTGAAACTGAAAGAGCAGGTTGAAACAAACTCCTAATAAGAAAAACTGACAGGGCATTTCTTGGCTGTTACATCTTCTGGTAGAGTAGTTTTCTGATGAAATTACTGCCTAGCACCTGAAATACACAGGTGGTTAGCAGTATTGCATTATGAGTGATGCTATCAGCAATTCAAATCCCCTTTCCCAGAGGGAGGAAGAAATTCCTCTTAATGCAAAGCTTGGATAGCAGCCTTAGATGCAGTTATACAGGTCACTGCCTTCTGCATTTTTATGGTAGCAAATCTCTTATAAATCATACTGTATTTGCTCTGCTGCTCAGAGATATATAGTAAATCCCCTAGAGACTATACTGAGTTTCTAGGACAGGTATGTCTATTTCAAAATGTGATTGGATTTCTAAAATTGGCAAAATCCTCTAACGTGCTTTGATTACCATTGAGCCTTCTTGAACTTGTCTGTGTTCTAGATGTTAAATGAGGCATTGTATTTGCATATACTAGTCCATGCATTTCCCTACTTACCTCAGCTGGAATCCTCATTATTTGGGTAATCTAGCTTCCTGTCATGTTTGGGAGGGATTCTTGTCATGCAGAATTAGTTCAGATGCTCTGCTCGTATCGAGTCTTTGAGCAAAATGCAGGACTTGTTCCATTAGTATGAGATTATATTTATTTATTACGTCATATTGTTTCCCTATCAGAAATAAATGCAGCAGGATGTAAGAGGGGTTGGGATTGTCACAGCGTACTGGAGAAGCAGCAGCAAGAGGAGCAGAAATGAGCTGCCAGACTTGAGTACTTTGTGAGTCTAAGTGACTGCTTCTGCCATGCCTGAATTTGTACGAAGGTGTGATGTGCAGTGTACATCACTCTCCACTCTCCTCTCTCCCCATGAAAGAGAAAAAAAGATGTGTATCTGAGTAAGAATGAGTGGCAGCATCTCCCTGATCCAAAAGAGTGGAAAACAAGTGCCTCAGAGGATGAAAGGGCCATCAGATAACTCTGGAAGCAGCCTGTCACGTTGATCTGCCTTGTTGCCAATGTTGTTAGCAAAAGCAGAATCCTCTGTGTCTCTTTCTTTCCCAGGAGAACTGCAGTAAATAATGAAAGTAATGTTGTTCAATCTGGTATTTTAGTGAAAGTCATATAGCTTCCTGAAAAGACACCAGTGTGATAGCAGGACTTGGAAGGTGGGAAATGAAATATAACCAAGAGCAGAAGAGTGAAAGAGCATAATAAATTTTACTGAATGTGATCCCTCCCAGCTGGCACATTGTATACTCACAATTTAAAAGCATGTCTGAGTAAGAGTTTTTAAAAGAGAGAAAAAAAAAAAGCATAAAGCTTACCTGCTTATATAAAAATATATCTACTCCATATATATATAATTTCTCTTCTTCAAAAGCATTGTCTTTTTCAAGGCAGAGGGCTCATTTATGAGACATCCACACACAAAGAAAGATATAAAAGTCTTGCAATTGTATCTTCTACATTTAGATAGGTAGGTGCCTTGAAAAAGCAAAATATTGTATTTCCAGGTGGAAATAGTTTAGGATTATTTCTTTCTGTGATTTAAAAAAAAAAATGATTCTGTTATCTATAATATGGGATAAATTTAATTCAGCTAGGAGATGGTATTTTTCAAGCATTAGTCTTTCAAAGAGTAGCTTTCAAATTTCTGTTGTGTGGTAAAATGAAAATGTCTGCCTTTGAATACTGCAGAGAAGAGTACTGAAGTAATACCTCTGGCAGCATTTGCCACAGCCTTATTCCAGGTTGGCTTGATTTTATTTTGATGCTTTTCTTCAGGTGGCATTCTAAAACACAATCTCTGAAGGTTAAGCAAGCCATCTTGGTTTTCACAGTCTCACAGTATCACCAAGGTTGGAAGAGACCTCACAGATCATCAAGTCCAACCCTTCACCACAGAGCTCAAGGCTAGACCATGGCACCAAGTGCCACGTCCAATCCTGCCTTGAACAGCTCCAGGGATGGCGACTCCACCACCTCCCTGGGCAGCCCATTCCGGTAGCCAATGACTCTCTCAGGGAAGAACTTTCTCCTCACCTCAAGCCTAAATTTCCCCTGGCACAGCTTGAGGCTGTGTCCTCTTGTTCTGGTGCTGGCTGCCTGAGAGAAGAGAGCAAACTTCTCCTGGCTACAGCCACCCCTCAGGTAGTTGTAGACAGCAATGAGGTCTCCCCTGAGCCTCCTCTTCTGCAGGCTAAACAATCCCAGCTCCCTCAGCCTCTCCTTGTAGGGCTTTTCTCCAAAGCTGACAGTGACAAGTCAGTAGGAGGAGATGACCACGCAACAAACTTCTTCACTGCTCATGATCTGGGTTCCTTGATGGGCATATAGCATGGGACTTGCCTAAATCTGCCTAGGTAGGCACTAAAATTTTGCCTAAAGAGATCTGCACAAATACAATATGTATTTGACACTATCTTCTTTCTCAGGCAATGGTTATTACCAGCCTAACCAAGTAACCTGTGAGCCACTGTAGTCAGTTCACACAAATCTGATCTGCACTGCTATTTAGAATGGTCAGACAAAGATCTATAGCATTGAAGTTTAGAGACCTGCAGATACGTAGCACAGATCCAGAGAGAAAGCTGACAATTAGTACAAATGATAGGGAAAATAGCTCTTGAAACCTCTCCTTTGAATTCTCCTTGGAGTGTGGACATACTTGCAGGGGTTGGGCAATAACTAAACTGAACCACAACTTAGTTGTGCCGGGGGAAGTATAGGCTGGATGTTAGGAGGAAGTTCTTGCCAGAGAGAGAGACTGGCATTGGAATGGGTTGCCCAGGGAGGTGGTGGAGTCACCGTCCCTGGAGGTGTTGAAGAAAAGCCTGGCTGAGGCAATTAGTGCCGTGGTCTAATTGACTGGATAGGACTGGGTGCTAGGTTGGACTGGATGATCTTGGAGGTCTCTTCCAACCTGCTTGATTCTATTCTATTCTATTCTATTCTATTCTATTCTATTTCTTAACTTTACCCACTGTTTCTAGAAGTTGGATATATTTATGAGCTTTAAAGATGGAATTTTATTTATATATAAAGAGAAGTATGAAAGCATTGAAGAAGAAGTCTAATAGTTCATATGTTCACCATGAAGCACACATCATCTCTCAGCGGTGCCAAAACCTCTAAAATGATAAGCTCATTTTCTGTGTTCTGTTTGAATATTTATATCATTTATATAATTATTTATATGATTTACAACAAATTGAAAATGTGGTCTGATTTTTCCAAACGACAGCCTTGCATCTATTTTTATAGTACATCCACGCTGTCAACTCTTTTTATGAATGCATCTTTAAGTAAAATGTGATTTCGTTTCAGAAGTAGGTCTAAATGATAAAGGATATCTAATCTAAATTTTGGCTCCAGGAGAAAACTTGCAGTATCTTCTTCTTACAGTAGATGGCAGACGTAGACTACTACTTTAGCAATTAATTTTGCCAGGAAGTATTTGTGAGACAGGAAGGACATCTTATTTTCTAAAAAGCTCTGTTATGCGTTTAGGAGCAGCTGTATGTTGAAAAAAATATTACTTCTTAAACAATAGGGTTTTGAGTACCACTGAAATTTAAAATACCAGTAATATAAGGTAGGGGAAAAAAAAATCTCAGGTTAAAAGAGATGAGGTTGGAATTAAAGTGTTTCTCCTCTATTAACTTTGAAGTCAAACTTGTTAATTTCTTATGGTTTTATTTCCCTGGAATTAAGTAAGAAGAAAACTCTTTCTGTAAAAGAACAGTTGTTTTAATATACAACAAGCACTATGTTAGATGTAACAGGCGAAACATTGCCTGTACCTGGTTTAATTTCTTCTGGTATCTTTATGCAACGTACAGAACCACTCTGGATTGGGACAGAGTTGCAGTTGCAGTTTTAAAGAACGCATCAAAATGTAACATCTGTATTTTAGGTGGCGGTTAACAGAGAAGTGGCACTGAGTGTCCTGATGAGCTGTAGATGACCTCACAAAGGCACAGATTTCTTACATACTCTGAAAGCTCAAGGAAAAGTGAATCAGACTGAAACCCAATAAGAATTAGTGCTAATATGAATGACAGGAAAGAAGCATGGACTTTTGTGGGTTTGAAATTAGTTAATAAGGTTTTCCTAGTAGAGGTATTAATGTTTGAATAGAATAGAATAGAATAGAATCAATCAGGTTGGAAGAGACNGTCTCTCACCAGCTTTGTTGCCCTTCTCTGGACACATTCCAGCACCTCAATATCTCTCTTGAGTTGAGGAGCCCAGAACTGGACACAAGACTCAAGATATAGCCTGACCAGTGTTGAGTACAGGGGAAGAATGACCTCCCTCCTCCTACTGGCCACACTGTTCCTGATACTGGCCAGGGCTTGCTGCTTCAGCCTCTAATTTAGTCCAGCTCTGTCAGATGATTACAGTGTGGATTGTTCTGTTATATTTTATATGTGTGCTCTTACACTGTGCTTATCATTTTAATACTTGAGTGCCTGATGGTGGGTGCATTGAATAATTGACATCCACTGTGCTGTCAGCTTTCCCCAAGGAGACAAGTATGTGTGAGTTTCTTTTGGCAATTAAAGCAATGCATAGATGCACAGTCATATGTACTAGAGAGGGCAGACTCGAAAAATAACCCTTGTAATTAGAGTGATTGGATTCTTTAATTCATAGAATCATAGAATGGTTTAGGTTGGAAGGGACCTCAAGGATCATCCAGCTCCAACCCCCTGCCATAGGCAGGGACACCTCCCACTAGAGCAGGTTGCTCAAGGCCTCATCCAGCCTGGCCTTAAACGCCTCCAGGGAGGAAGCATCCACAACCTCCCTGGGCAACCTGTTCCAGTGTCTTACCACCCTCACTGTAAAGAACTTCCTCCTAACATCCAGTCTAAATCTCCCCTCCTCCAGCTTAAACCCATTCCCCCTCATCCTGACATTACCAGCCCTTGTCAATAGTCCCTCCCCAGCCTTCCTGTAGGCTCCCTTCAGATACTGGAAAGCCACTCTAAGGTCTTCTTGCAACAAAACTTCTTAATTCATAAAAAAAAAATTGTTGGGGAAGTCTGTTTGGGTATTCTCCGCTTTAGGGGAGGCTATGCCTGTCTGAGGCATGTTTTCTGCCAAAGGACCTGGTCATACATAATGGGTTATGCAAAAGAATGACCTTGTTCCAATGAAAAGGCCATTTGGAGTCTGGTATCTCAATCTAATTATGTTCCATCAGCTGACAAACAAAAAGCAAATTTGTTGAGCGCCCTTCATAAGAAGATTGGAGCAGTTGAATCAGTTGGGGTGGGATTTTTTTGGTTTTGTGGTTTTGTTTGCTTGTTTGTTTGTTTTTTCTTACAGCTAATTATTTGCATTATAATGAAATCTATGAATTGCAGCCCTGATATTCCCACTAGGCACAATATACTGTAGGGCAAAACAAGAATCATTCCCAAAGCATATAAAATAAGGAAGAAGTGAATTTGTATAAACAAGTGTTTCATTTTGAAAGTCCAATTGTCTCTGTGTCCTGAAAAGGCCGAATTAGGGACTTACAGCTTCTAAACCACAATTCATAATTAAATGACAAGAAGACAATTCTGGCTTTTTATTCATCTAAAAAATGAACAAGAGAAAACCAAAATCAACACAAAACCAAACGAAAGCTGACAACAGAACTCACACAGTGGAAATGATGTCTATAATAATGGTGAATCTTTCTTCATGTAAGGTAAGAAGTTGTCTCTCATCTCTGATTCTTGGCACATCTGCTATTTATTGGGGAATAGAATAGAATAGAATCAATCAGGTTGGAAGAGACCTCCAAGATCATCCAGTCCAACCTAGCACCCAGCCCTATCCAATCAACCAGACCATGGCACTAAGTGCCTCAGCCAGGCTTTTCATGAACACCTCCAGGGATGGTGACTCCACCACCTCCCTGGGCAGCCCATTCCAATGCCAATCACTCTCTCTGTGAAGAACTTCCTCCTAACATCCAGCCTAGACCTCCCCCAGCACAACTTGAGACTGTGTCCCCTTATCCTGTTGCTGGTTGCCTGGCAGAAGAGACCAACCCCCACCTGGCTACAGCCTCCCTTCAGGTAGTTGTAGACAGCAATGAGGTCAGCCCTGAGCCTCCTCTTCTCCAGGCTAAACAACCCCAGCTCCCTCAGCCTCTCCTCATAGGGTTTGTGTTCCAGGCCCCAGGGTACTGGGATCTTCACAGAATAAATATTTCTATGAAGAGTAGTGCAATAGCTGGATCCTTTCTTGCAAACCATAAAAATGGCTTTGAAAATAAAATAATAAGTGTAGTCTAGATTACCATATCAGTACCTTGTGAGACTGATACAGAAGAAGCTGGCCTTAGATTTGTGTTAAGAAAGGGATGTCATTGCTGCTTACAGCTACCTGAAGGGAGGCTGTAGCCAGGTGGGGGTTGGTCTCTTCTGCCAGGCAACCAGCACCAGAACAAGGGGACACAGTCTCAAGTTGTGCCGGGGGAGGTCTAGGCTGGATGTTAGGAGGAAGTTCTTCCCAGAGAGAGTGATTGGCATTGGAATGGGCTGCCCAGGGAGGTGGTGGAGTCATTGTCCCTGGAGGTGTTCAAGAAAAGCCTGGCTGAGGCATTTAGTGCCATGGTCTAGATGACTGGATAGGGCTGGGTGCTAGGTTGGACTGGATGATCTTGGAGGTCTCTTCCAACCTGGTTGATTCTATGATTCTGTGATTCTAAGAAGACAATTATCTGGTGAAGCTGAAAACATTGCGGACTATTATTCTGAATTAAGTCTTGCAAAATGCTTCAGATTATTACATAGGTTTGTTGTTTTGGTTTTGGTTGATTTTTTTGTTGCTATTGAGGTTTTTTATTTGGTTTGGTTTGGTTTGGTTTACTTTGTTTAGCTTTTAAAGGCATATTATGTATTGCTATACTGCTGGACAGGACAATTGCACTGTGTGAATGCCTAATTCAACATGTTTGTGTTGAAACTGCAGCTAGAACTGAGCACAAACACAATATCATCTGAGAGTCCCTGTTCTCATCTAATTTGTGAAGAGACAAACTATTTCCTGTTTTCTGAGCTTTCGAATCACCTACATCCGAGATAGCCAGAACAAAGTGCAAACTGAAGGTGTAATGTTCATTATTGTAAATATTGTTTTAGATTAAACAGACAGTTCTCAGCAAAACTCTGAGTGAAGTAGACAGGGGTAGATTTTGCTAGTTTGAGGCTAATTGGAATATTTCATTGAGAAAAAATATAGGCTGTGAAAAGGAAACAATGGTGGTGTCTACTTCACTCATAGGCTTGCTGAGATGTATGACAACAAGAACACAAACATAGATAACAGAGTTGCTCTCTGGCTCTGGCTGCCTCTCTTCTCTCCCTAACCTGCTGTCTGTGTGACTAATCCTTCTGCTTTCTAACGCCCCTGGCTGATTCTCCAACCTCACCTTGAATGTAAGGCAGATTCTGGGATAAGGTAGAGGGGTGGAAAGATGAAAGCATGTTTGGGAGCCCCTCCTGGGGACCCTGGTTTCTGGAAAGGGTGTTGTGTTTCTGTATTACTTTTTTAACTTGTATATTTCTGTCTATAGCTGTTTATATTGTAAATATCTGTTTGGATATTGTGCTAAGCTGTAAATACAAAGCTTCATTCTAACTTTCCACTTGGATCAGTCTAGTCTGGGTGATTATCACAAGTGTGGGGTGGTGGGTAACACCCAAACCATCACAGAGTATTATGAAATACTACTCAGCCCTGGCTTCAAATGTGAAGTTAATCCACTAAGAAATAGGTGAGAAAAGTCTGAGAAGGGAGAACCGTTTTTTTACACTGTGCCCTTGGCTTATGCATTCACACCAAGCTCATCATTAGAATGAGAATCAGCAGTCTCTCTTAAGACTGAAAGTCTTTATGGGCTTTAGGCAGTAAATAAAGCTAAACTTTCAATGCATGTGTTTAATATTCTGGATGTTTTTCAAGAAGGGAAGGAACACACTTAAGTTTAATCCAAATATTGTAGAGAAGCTGCCTTCATTGTCCTTTGGCACAAGAGGTAATTTTTTCCAGCATACAATTCAGAAGAGATACATATACATGCTTGCAGAGTATTCATCAGTTTGGAAGCTCTAATGGTACTCTGTGAGGGTTTTCAGGTGACAGATTATTTCCCTCAACTGCCATGTAAATTATAGTATCAGTGATAAGGGGACACAAATTCATGATATATATATCCATTACAATTTAAACAGCTGCTGCAGACTTTAGGGCACAAAAATCTGCTTAGAAGTCAAGTCCAACTACTTGGAGTAGTTGTAGAATTTCTTGATGTGTGGCATCTGGAAATATCATTTTTGTATTACTGTTACTTGTTGTTGTTAATATCATTTATCATCTTTAGTATAAATTGCTGTGCTAGTTTGAAGCTAGCTAGAATGTTTTGGTGAGAAGAACTAGATCATAGACTATGAAATGAAAACAAGAGTGATGTCTACTTTGCTCATGGTCGTGCTGAGATGTGTAAAAAAGGAAAAGCAAAACATAGATGAAGTCACTTGGATCTTCACTCTTGGTTTTGGCTCTGGTCACTTTGCCTGCTGGGGAGCTCTGGGCTGCTGGCTGAACTCCATCTTACTCTCTAACCTCATCCTCCATTTGCTTTTGGCTGATTCACCTTTGCTTCTTAACCCCCTGGCCGAACCTCCATTCTTCCTTGGAACTGGGGNCTTCTAAAGTGGTGGTGGGGGGGGCGGAGGGCACCCAAACCACCACAATTGCAAAAATGGGTTTCAGTGCTTTGAGGAGTTCTTACATGATAGAGATCCCACTGACATCAATTATTGTCTGTTACTATTGTCATCAATAGTTATGATCAATGCTATTTTGAAAAAAAAAAACATTTCAGGAACATTTGGAGTTCCCAGCTGAGCTCATAGTCTCATTTTAGCATGCACTACGTCATTTGCATTCACCTTATTGATTGCAGCTGAGAAGACAATAGATAAAAAATGTGATAAATGCCAGCGCTGTTCAAGGGAATGCTTCTTTTTACCCTGCATGAAAGCTCAACTGGAGCTTCTGTAATAGAGCTTGTCTCAGGGAACATTGATGTCTCAGAAGTATTGTGTAGGAAATCTACATGAAGTGAGACAGCAAACCAGAGGAAGTCAGCTTTATATTCATGACAGTGAGACAGCATTGTAAATTGAAAATGCTTCCAATAAAATGGGAATGTACTTGATCTGACATCTTTAAGGCATTTTTAGCTACTGTACTTTGCAGATATCTGTGGCATGCCACGTGCATTTTTGGCGTGCATCACAGTCCCAGTGTCTTTACGCTTGTCACAGGTTTTACAGGGTTCAGACAGATATTATGCTATATCCTATGCTTTGCTGTCTTTTGTTCCTTTATCTGGCAGTTAAACAGGCTGTCCTGTGTCTGGACATACTGAATTTCAGATACACGTAAGAAATTTCAGAGGCTATTGGAGAAAATGTTTTTCTTTAATGATATTACCACACTTATCTCTAAAGATTCTTATTGGCAGGAAAGTAGCATTTCTTAGAAACAGACTTCTTAGGTGTTTCCACATTAGGAATTCGTAGTGCAAATTAAAGATATAGACAAATGTGATTGGCTTCTCTGTGCTCATTTAAGTATCTGAAAGTCAGCTACTTAAATATTAGCTGGTCAGCCAAGTAAGAAAGAGGTGTACCTCCTAAGAGTGATTCATTCCTAAAGACTGTTTAGGGCAGATCATTTGAATTGCCTAGAAGTGTGTGCTTCTTCCAGCATGATACAAACCATTCAGTGGTAGCAGCTTTTTTAAGTGTTGCATCTGTGGGTAAAGGGGGATAGAAAACATAGAACGTACGAACCTCGGTAAACTATTAACTGTATAAGGCATCATCAACTACGTGATCCTTGTGGTCTCTTCCAACCCTGACTGTATCACACAGTCTCACAGTATCACCAAGGTTGGAAGAGACCTCACAGATCATCAAGTCCAACCCTTTACCACAGAGCTCAAGGCTAGACCATGGCACCAAGTGCCACGTCCAACCTTGCCTTGAACAGCTCCAGGGACGGCGACTCCACCACCTCCCTGGGCAGCCCATTCCAGTGTCCAATGACTCTCTCAGTGAAGAATTTTCTCCTCACCTCGAGCCTAAACTTCCCCCGGCGCAGCCTGAGGCTGTGCCCTCTTGTTCTGGTGCTGGCCACCTGAGAGAAGAGAGCAACCTCCTCCTGGCTACAACCACCCCTCAGGTAGTTGTAGACAGCAATAAGGTCACCCCTGAGCCTCCTCGACTGATTCTATGATTCTACGATTCTATGAATTGAGTATACACAAAGAAGGTGATTTAAGCATGAGAAGGCCCAGAACCATTCCCGTGGAGAAGAGGAATACTGTATTCAAAGATGAGAACATCAGAAACTTTGGCCAAGAGTGTGACCCACAACTGGTGCCAGATGGATGAAAGGTAAAGAAGGCAGACCAAGGAAGACATTGAGCTTTCATCAAAAAGACCACAAAAGGCAACCACCAGGTGGCAATGAGCATGCGTGAAGAGGTGGAATGTTATGGAAGTGAGTTCCAAGAACTGATTGTAATAACTACCCCTAGAATTGTACTAATCCTACCCATGTACTGAATATTTTGAAGCGTAAGTACCTTACCTTGACAAGGTGCAGGTGTGCAGGGTTTTGAGGAGCGATCCACCCTGTCTCCTGTCACTGAATAAACACACCTATCCTTACGACTCTCTGAGTGCTGTGAAATGTCATTTTTTGTAAGTCATTGCAGCACTTTCTGGTCTTTTATTAGGTAGTGGTAGTATAAGACATGCAACATTACAAAATAGAGCTGCTGTAGATTTTTTACTGCTTGCTCAAGGTCATGGCTGTGAAGATTTTGAAGGAATGTGCTGTATAAGTCTCTCTGATAATTCAGAGTCAATCCATGCAAGCATTCAGAAAATCAAAGCAGGAATTTCTAAATTGAAAGAATCAGATGGATTGGATTGGCTTGTACCAGGCCTTCTCCCCATCTCTTGTGATGCCCGTGGCATTGAAGCCTGCGGCAAATGGCGTACCCTGGTGTGATAGGGAAAGTGATCACCGGGTAGGTGACCGACCACGGGGCCCCTCCAGAACTTGAGCTGCTGAAAGGAAGCAGGATTGGGCCCAGATCAGATTGAACAGTCATGGACAGGTGAGAGTGCACCAGCTCGGTAAGTGCTGAGTTGAGATAAAGTGGCAGGTTGGAATGACCTTAGAGAATGGTGTCACAAATATAAACAAATGTAAGGCTGGAGCCTGTGGTTCTCACCTGTCTCTGCTGACTTAGATTGCTTAGACACAATGTACAATGTGTTGCTGAGAGAATGTGATGAATGTCTACGCTAATCAGTATGTGATTTCTAACTCAAGTACATGTAACCAATTACAGTTCAATACAATTTGTAGCCTTCTAACTTAAGATCTGCTTTCTGTGACTGGAAGTACATTTTATTGATACCTATAAGCAAAGTTGGTAACTTTCCAACACTTTTCTACTAAAAAATTCCTGTGAACACAATCGATATTTCATGCCTATCTGTTTTCTCAAGTTGTCTTATCCTTGAATGTATGGCTTCGTTATGGTAAAGTAAGATACTAAATAACATGAGATCAGTCTTCAGTGTTTATTCTGCACCAAGGGAGAATGATATGCTGACACTAAAATAATCTTTATTTTCACACATCTGCCTATCTTACTTTTCTGCTTACACAACAGACTGTTGAAATGAAAGTAACACCACGTCTAGTGTTCAAAAGCAAAAATAAAGTAAAAATATTTGTTATTCTTACCAAGGCCTGATAACCTTCAAAGAGATATTGCTGCCTTTTCTTCTTCTTTTTTTTTTTTTTCTCCTCTTTTTATTTCTTTTTAAGCATTTTATGGGTTTCACATTATTTTTTTTCCTTAGTGTGATGGTTTGGGTGTTCCCCCACCCCCCACTCTTCAGAAATCACCCAGACTAGACTCAGCCAGCTCTGGAAATATGAATGAAGCTTATATTTACAGCTGGCACAATGTACAAGCAGATATTTACAGTATATACAGTTATAGACAGAAATAGACAAGGTAAAAAGGTAATACAGACACAACTCCCCTCCCAGAAACCTGAGTCCCCAGGAGGGGCTCTCAACCACCCCTCACCTTCCCCCTACCCCTCTCAACCTTATCCCAGTCCCAAGGAAGAAATGGAGGTTTGGCCAAGAGGATTAAGAAGCACAGGTGAATCAGCAAAGCAAATGGAAGGTGAGGTTAGAGAGTAAGATGGAGTTCAGCCAGAAGCCTCTGCTCTCCAGCAGGCAAAGAGCTGAGATCACAGCCCAACGTGAAGTGCCCAAGCAAAGTGACTTTATCTTTGTTTTGCCTTTCTTCTTTACACATCTCAGCAAGGCTGTGAGGGAAGTAGACCTCACCATTGTTTTCATTTATCAGCCTATAATGTAATTCTTCTCACCAAAACATCCCAGCTAGGCTCAAACTAGCACACTTAGCCTATTTTTTAGAAACTCAGAGGAAACCTGTGAAAATCTTCAGTTGTGTTTATGTGTTTCTTTAAAATTTATTATAAAAAAAAGCCTGGGCTTGGTTGTCGCAACAATGAATACATTAATTATGCATTGCTATATAAATATGAAAAGGCTTTTCCAAATATTTAGAATGTGATTAAAATCTTTGTTCACTTTTGCTTTGCAAACACAAAATGCAACATGTATTATAGGTTCAGTGTGTCCAGAGAAGGGCCACAAGGATGATCAGAGGGCTGGAGCACCTCTGCTATGAGGATAGACTGAAATGCAGAGTTGGGGCTGTTCAGTCTGGAGAAGAGGAGGCTGTGAGGTGACCTTCTTGTGCCTTCCAGTATCTGAAAGGGGCCTACAAAAAAGCTGGGGAGGGACTTTTCAGGATATCAGGGAGTGACAGGACTAGGGGGAATGGAGTGAAGCTGGAGATGAGTAGGTTCAGACTGAATGTGAAGAGGAAGTTCTTTACCATGGAAGTGGTGGGAGCCTGGACTGGGTTGCTCAGGGAGGTGGTTGAGGCCCCATCCCTGGAGGTGTTTAATGCCAGGCTGGATGAGGCTATGAGCAGCCTGCTCTGGGATAGGGTGTCCTTGCCCATGGCAGGGGTGTTGGAACTAGATGATCCTTGTGGTCCCTTTCAACCCTGACTGATTCTGTGATTCTATGATTCAACAGCGAGTGAGAATACTTAATGTTGAGCTTCCTTGACATGACTTTTGCCATTGGAATGGGCTGCCCAGGGAGGTGGTGGAGTCACCATCCCTGGGGGTGTTCAGGAAAAGACTGGATGAGGCACTTAGTGCCATGGTCTAGTTGACTGGATAGGGCTGGGTGCTAGGTTGGACTGGATGATCTTGGAGGTCTCTTCCAACCTGGTTGATTCTATTCTATTCTATTCTATTCTATTCTATTCTATTCTATTCTATTCTATTCTATTTTGACTGCAAAGTATCTTTTTTGATGTTAAGTACCATGATTCGTTCAAAAATCATTTGCTTTAGAAGTAATCTGTTAACATTCATGTTAACATTAGCATGTTAAAATGAAGGGCAGTTAGATTTATTAGTAGTAAATGAAAATGCTTCTAAATGAGCATTAATATTTTTCTTGGAACCTTATCTGTTTTAAATATTCCATAACATAATTATAGAAAAGCAAATGCTGTTTTAATATGTCAGATAATGTTATCATCCTACAGGCAGCCCTCTGAGGTTAATAATGCCAGGGAATATAAAATGTTTGGTTTTTTTTTTTTTCATTATAAGCTTAGGCTACTTATTTGGAAGAGGGCTTTAAATTTCATTTCAAAAGTAGGTTTCATGTCCATGAAATTTAAATGTGACATTTAGAAAACATTCACTTTATTATAATGTAGTGAAAAATTATAGTGTACTGGATTTGTGCTCAATCCATCAAGACTGCTTCTGGAAATACTAAGAATCTTTTTGCAGGTAAAAAAATGTGAAATTCAGTGAATAATCGATGCCACCAAACGTTCTTCCTCAGAAGACAGATAGTTAGGCAGAAATAATTACTTCCTCAACTGTGTTCACTGAAGTTTAAAATCAAAACCTTAAAGTATAGCTGAAAGTTGTTTATATTTAATGACATTTTTTTCCTGAGAAGGTTTAACATCCACATAAATTTTTTAGAAGTATTTGATAAAAATTAAGCAGGTTATGCTAGCAACTCTTTCTGCATTAAGTATTTAGACTGGATGATCTTGGAGGTCTCTTCCAACCTGATTGATTCTATGATTCTATGATAAAAATTAGACAGGTTATGCTAGTAACTCTTTCTGCATTAAGTATTTAGACTGGATGATCTTGGAGGTCTCTTCCAACCTGATTGATTCTATGATTCTATGATAAAAATTAGACAGGTTATGCTAGTAACTCTTTCTGCATTAAGTATTTAGACTGGATGATCTTGGAGGTCTCTTCCAACCTGGTGGATTCTCTGATTCTGTGATTCTATTAAGCTTGGTTGAGCTTGATTAGATACTACTATGATCCTGTGCTAGTTTGAGCCTAGCTGGGATATTTTGGTGATAAGAATTAGACTGTAGGCTGTGAAAAGGAAACAGTGGTGATGTCTACTTCACTCATAGGCTTGCTGAGATGGATAAAAACAAGAACACAAACATAGATAACAGAGTCTCTGTCTTTGGGACTGCACTTTTCTCTCTCTCTAACCTGCTGTCTGTGTGACTAACCCTGCTGCTTCCTAACCCCCCTGGCCGATTCTCCAAACTCACCTTGAATGTAAGGCAAAGTCTGGGGTAAGGTAGAGAGATGGGAAGAAGGTGGAAGGGTGGTTGGGAGCCCCTCCTGGGGACTCTGGTTTCTGGGAAGGGTGTTGCGTTTCTGTGTTACTTTTTAACTTGTGTATTTCTGTCTCTAGCTGTATATACTGTAAATATCTGCTTGTATATTGTGCTAAGCTGGAAGTATAAAGCTTCATTCACTTTTCCAAGGTGGCTGAGTCTAGTCTGGGTGACTTTACTTAAGCGTGAGGGGGTGAGTAACACCCAAACCATCACAGATCCCATAGGATTTTTCAGGAAGGAGAGACTGTTTTACACAACAAAGTTGTGTACTTACACTTTTGCTTCAGGTTTGTCTTTTGATCACAGTTGTCAACAGAAAAAGAGAAAAAGAAAAAAGTTGTTATTTGATACCTGTTATTACTCCAAAGAAGGTTATTTACCATAACCTTCAAGTTCAAGCATGTATGTTTCTCTAATTTGAGTAATAGCTTTAGTCTCCTCCTTTAAGACAAGTTCCTGATGGTGTTCTTAGCCTTTTAATAATAGTCAAAATAATGTCATTTAATCAGAAATTTGGAGAAGACGAGAATTGTAGCACTGAATTCAGTTATCTTCTCAACATGAACAAGGGGAACAAGGGGGCACAGTCTCAAGTTGTGCCAGGGGAGGTCTAGGCTGTACGTTAGGAGGAAGTTCTTCCCAGAGAGAGTGATTTGCTGTTGGAATGGGCTGCCCAGGGAGGTGGTGGAGTCGCTGTCCCTGACAAGACTGGCTGAGGCACTTAGTGCCATGGTCTAGTTGATTGGACAGGGCTGGGTGCTAGGTTGGACTGGCTGATCTTGGAGGTCTCTTTCAACCTGGCTGATTCTATGGTTCTGTGAAAGCATTTGAAGATATGTCTTCCCTGATAGTACATTCACTACTAGATTATAAATAAGTATGGAAGGGGCAACCTTTCAGCTCAGTTGAGCTGAAACATTGTGCAAAACAGAAATCAAAATTGCTAAGGCCCAAAAAAATGATAAGAGAAGAAAGCAAGTAAGAATGAGGAAAAAGTCACAAGTGCATTGCAGAAAATGCAGAAACAGAAATGCAGTGTGGATTGTCTGTCTACAGAAAGTACAGATTAATTGGGGGGGAAATTGCTATGCTGGTTTCTCCTGGAAGGTTGGAGGAAGTTTTAGGATTGTTGATGAGTTTAGAGTTGATTTATCTCTGGAGACCACCATGCATAATATTGATAGAACCAGTTTGTGGTTGTTCTCCCATGTTCCCAAAGTAGTAAGGAATGTCCTGGCAACTTTCTATGGTTTTCTTTGATTATCATAGAATTTGTAGTGGTTCTGGGAGTTACCCGCCCCCCACAACAATGAATCCACCCAGACTAGACTCAGCTGGCTGGAAGTTACAGAATGAAGCTTTACATTCACCACTTAGCACAATATACAAGCAGATATTTACAATGTATTACAAATATTTGCAGCTATATACAGTATTACGCAAGGTAAAAGTAATACAGACACACAGTACCTCTCCCAGCAGTCAAAGTGCCCAGGAGGGGCTCCAAGCCACCCTTCCACCTTCTTTCCACCCCCTCCCTTATTCCAAAATCTGCTTTATGTGCAAGGTAAGTTGGAAGAATCTGCAAGGGGGCTTAGAAGGAAATGATTAGTTGGGTTATGTGCAGGGTCAGGCAGAAGCAGTTAATACGACAGAAGCCAGGGAGATGCTCTGTCTAATCTATGTGTTCTATTTTTTATATGTCTAGGCAAGCCTATGAGTGGAATAGACATCACCATTGTTTTCTTTGCACAGCCTATAATCTAATTTCTGTCATTAAAATGTTCTAATTAGCCTCAAACCAGTACAGAATCACAGAACGATTCCGGCAGGAAGGGACTTTCAAGATCCTGTAGTTCCAACCCCCTGCCATGGGGGTTGAAACATCATCAACAGCATCAACAACAAAAAAAAAACCACCCAAAATTTAAAGTAAGGCACTAGAAAAAATATTTCCTGTGCCTTAATATTCTGTATTTATTTTTTAATGCATCTTGAATTAGAAGCAGAAGTGTGACAAGCCCACAGCTACTGAACAACGTTGCTAAAGAATAATGCAATCTTACACATTTCTTCCCACAGAAGTTCTGCTGAGACCAGCACTGTAGGTTAAGACTTTAAGTGATTTAAAAAGCTTTAGTATGAATAATAATGATAATATTTATTAAGTGATGGCAAGATAAGACTTAGAAGTGCCAAAACCATCTGCCAGTCTCTTTATTTAAAATTAAGTCTAACTTCCAACTGTCTGAATTTAATTTCCTTACACTTTATCATGCTCAGATGTTGAACAAATGCCGTGTGAGGATGTATTCATCTGGATATGAAGTATCTTTATATACATTACATTAAAGCTATTACTGGAACTGCCCTATATATTTGCTTTTGACCTCTCAGCTTTCCAAATGTTTTCACTAAAATAACTTCTTTTTTTTTTGTATTAATATTCTACCATGGCTACATAAAAATCTGATGCATTTGAGGTTTCTGTATAAATGTCTGATTTTTAACTTTTAATCATGATCAAATACCATTCAGAGTAGTCTAATATGATATTATGGTTCTGTATATTGCTCTTTGGAAAGTTACCAAATGGAAATATTTTAACTCCCTTTTTTTGCCCTGACTTGTCACAGTTTCAGATCTCATAGCTGCTTTTATTTTTTTATTAATGCTACACTTTTAACAAGTGATAAAGTAGTTATATCTGAGGATATTCAGACTAGGTACTTTATGCACAGAGGCGAAGAGCTTAAATCAGGACTAGGAGGAAGAGAGCAAAGCTGGAGGTGGGTAGATTCAGACTGGACCTGAGGAGGAAGTTCTTTGACATGAGAATGGTGAGATCCTGGTTGCACCGGGGAGGTGGTTGAGGCCAGGTGTTTAAAGTCAGGCTGGACGAGGCTTTGGGCAGCCTGATCTAGGGTAGAGTGTCCCTGCCCATGGCAGGGGGTTTGGAACTAGATGGTCCTTGTGGTCCCTTCCAACCCTGGCTGATTCTATGATATGTTTTTCCTTAACTGTTGTATGTTAATTGTAGACTTACCATTCCCTCTCTGAATGTCTGCTATCAGCTCTTGTTTTGCTAAGCATCAGCATTTTAGTTGCACTTTTTTCATGGCATAACCTTTATTTGATGAACACTTTTTTTCCCTAATACCCTAAAAATTTATCTTTTATTGACTTACTTTGGACTTATCTATTACAGAAGATGCCAGCTTAACCACAGAACACAACAGCAATTTTGAGTTCTCCATTGAAGTGTTATTTGTTCTATTCAAAATAAGAGTATTACCAAATAGTCTGTTTAAAAGTATAGAACAAAACTGAGAGCTTTTACCTGTGTGTTCTACATACTGCCTTGGAATACAAAGGCAAAGAGATGTTTCACAGCATATATTACACATCCAGCGCCTATATCACAGATCTCTTTACTGAGTTTTCTCTTCAAGAAAGCTGCCTTCAGTCATAGAATCAACCAGGTTGGAAGAGACCTCCAACATCATCCAGTCCACTCTGTCACCCAGCTCTATCCAGTCAACTAGACCATGGCANTCACCCTTCTCTGGACATGTTCCAGCACCTCAACATCTCTTTTGAATTGAGGAGCCCAGAACTGGACACAGTACTCAAGGTGTGGCCTGACCAGTGTTGAGTACAGGGGCAGGATAACCTCTGTCGTCCTACTGGCCACACTGTTCCTGATACAGGCCAGGATGCCATTGGCTCTCTTGGCCACCTGGGCACACTGCTGGCTCATCTTCAGCCTACTATCTGCCAGTACCTCCAGGTCCCTTTCTTCCTGGCTGCTCTTCAGCCACTCTGTCCCTGCACACATTCAACAGAATGATATCTTTTTTTCAGCAATGTGTTATCTGAGTACTACCTGAGTTTTCTGTTTCTTTTTCATCTATCATAGAATCATAGAATCAACCATGTTGGAAGAGACCTCTAAGATCATCCAGGCCAACCTAGCACCCAGCCCTCTCCAAGCAACTAGACCGTGGCACTAAGTGCCTCAGCCAGTCTTATCTATGTATTTATCTCTCATTTTCTTATGTTTTCAGTCTTGATGAAAAACAGTAACTGGCCTTAGCACTTCAGGAAATTAATTATTTTTAAGCATGGATTAATAAAATATTGATAAAAGACCTTATTATGCACATGTGACTAAAGTGAAGGAAAATAACTTTATTCCTCTAGACTTTTTAAAGCTGCAGCATTATTGGCTGTCTCAGTCTCATTGATTTTGTGCATGTAAACATATGATTTTTTCTCTTTTTTTTTAAGTAATGAAATGCTAGGGTTCAGTGTGGTGCATCACTCATTAAACCTGCACTGATGAAATCTGTTTAATAACATCTGAGGCGTTCTTTCCCCCCCTCCCAGCTTTCCTCTGTGATAGAGATGTAATTGAATGTTTTCTCATGCATATTTTCTGTGGAATGGTAGTAAAATCCATTAAATTTTTTAAGGCACTGGGAAATTCCACTTCTTTGTCAAGTTAGAACCTTACTTTTATATTGTCATGGAGGCAGGGAATTAATGTGGCTGAGTCGGGACTTATAAAATAATTATTTTCCTGGAACTCTGCCCCCAAATTATGTATGAAAATTGGTTTAGTTTATTAACAGAATTCAGTTCAATCAGGATTTTTTCCAAAAGGATATTATAGATAAATTTAGGTATTTAAGAAGTCAGGAAATGGAAAGGGCTAAGTTATATACCACCTCCAACCAGGGAGGTGGTGGACTCACCATCCCTGGAGGTGTTCAAGAAAAGACTGGATGAGGCACTTAGTGCCATGGTCTAGTTGATTGGATAGGGCTGGGTGCTAGGTTGGACTGGATGATCTTGGGGGTGTCTTCCAACCTGGTTGATTCTATGATTCTGGTTCTATAAACACAGCTTTACCCCACTAGCAATCAGGCTGAGCAGAAGGTTAAGGGGACAGTGTGTACTACTCACGGAGGTGAGATAGGCATTCGGCAATGATCCCTTACTGGATTCCTCTGCAGGAGCAGCCTTCTGACATTGCAGGCAATATCCAATAATAGAGATCCATGCCGCAGAAGCCCTTAGGCGAGTGGCAGAGCCGCCAAACTTGGAAATGTCTCAAGCATTCCTTCCGAAGTGGGACAGTTGTGGTATGATGCTACCCTCACAACAGCAGGGGAGAGCCAAAACTGATAAGGTCCCCCAGTCTGGGAGGCAGCCAGGAAGTTGGCTACTGATATGGTCTCAGAGAGGGCGGTCCAGATGCTGTCGTCTCTCTCTCTCAAAGGACCCCTGGGCTTGCCAAGCCTACGAGTTTGCACAGAAGGGTGCAGAAGTGGGAAGAACTGTCCAAAAGCAGGGACAGGATAAAACCAAGAGCTGTACAAAAGGTAGGAGCCATCCAAAATCAGGGACGGTCCAGTCACAGCAGGAACCTGTCCTTCACAGTGGCAGGGGACTCTCAAGATGGGAACTCTAAAGGTGGGAACCTCAGGGTGGGAACTTTTTCTCTATTTATCCTTTTTTGAGACAAAGTGTCCATTTACCATTTATTCTGGGTGTGAAAACCCAGCCAACCACCAGCCCGATTCCAGTGTGGGCTTCCACACAGGTCAGCCCATGTGCAGAAAGGCAACTTTTGCTGACCTAGTAGAGCAGGACTGGGGAAAGCAGTTTTCACACCTTTTTCTCCCGTTCAAACCTGTGGAGTGGGAGGGAGAAGAAAGGAATTTGGGTTACCCCTGGACATATATGTATAAAAAAGATTAACAGTGATACCTGTCAAAACATCAGATTAGTAGCCACAACTAAACAAACAGTGAAGCAAAAAGAAAAGGAAAATCACTACTGGAAAACCACAGACTCAGTCCTCAATCCCCAAAATAGAGAAGTTTATGCATACTTCTATATAAAAGAATAATCTCTTTGAAGTTCATGGTATCACTGTTGTAAATAAAATTGAGCTGCTTACAATTGACAATGGAATGATGAACTGTGGCTACAGTTTCATTTTATCTCATGGAAAACAAATGATTTTGTAAGTCTTTCTTTAGAACAATGAACAACAGTTCATATTTTTTTATCAAGTGCTTGGAGTATAAACAGCATAATTTTAAAACATTCAAGTGGAATTTATGAAGCAAGATTCTGAATCTTGGTCAGTACTTTAGATCATTGCGCTAGTTTGAAGCTAGCTAGAATGTTTTGGTGAGAAGAACTACATTACAGACTGTGTAAGAGAAACAATGGTGATGTCTACTTCACTCATAGGTTTGCTGAGAGGTATAAGAATAAGACTGTAAATATAGATAAGAAATTTGGTCACTGCCTGGACTTTGGGCTGCATTTTCTCTTTCTAACCTAACCTGATTAATCCACCTGCTTCCTAACCACCCCTGGCCAAACCTCCATTCTTCCTGGGGAACACGGCAACGTCTGGGTAAGGTAGAAAGGGGTGGAAGAAGGCAGAAGGGTGGTTGAGAGCCCCTCCTGGGGACTCTGGTTTCTGGGAGGGCTGTTGTGTTTCCATATTACCTTTTAACCTCTAGATTTCTGTATATAACTATACATACTGTAAATATCTGCTTGTATATTGTGCTAAGCTGTAAATATAAAAGCTTCATTCAATTTCCAGAGCTGGCTGAGTCTAGTCTGGGTGATTTCTAAAGCGTGGGGGTCAGAGAACACCCAAACTGTTACAGTCATTGATCACCTGTTACAAAGAACTGGAACTGAAAAGAGTGGAGGCAATTGCCCTTTGTGCTGCAAAGGTAAAATACTTGAGTTTAAATTATATTTCTTTTAGTAGGATATTAATGAATTGCAGATAAAAATTTTAAAAGCCCTTTTCTAGGTCTAAGTAGTAACTAAAGCACACTGTCTCTTTCAATATTCAGCATATCTCCTTATTGAGCCTGACACTCTTTGCAGTACAGACAGATTTATTCCTTCAGATAAAGATGCTCTATTTGTGGATTAGTTTAGTTCTGTCTTATTTTGGAACTGTTTACATTCTACATGAAGCTTGTGAAAAACAAAGCCTATATCTGATCTTTCTTTCACAGAAAGAAACAGTGAAGAGTTTTATTTTTCAGATACACAATGAAATTTTATATTATTAAATTCATTGTAATTCTATACTGTATCATGAGTTATTACCTACCTTTGGTGAGCATAATGTAGGGATCCAGGTTTTTCTCTTCCCCTAGTTTGAATCAATGTATTTTTCACTATATTCAAATATAGATGCTCTAACCTTTTTTCTTATCAGTTGCAAATTCATTGAACTGATGCAAGCCTGAAAAAAAATTGACTTGTGAGCTGCTCTACACTGAAAGGAAGGAAAACCACAGAGTTTAGTTCTGGAAAGACCAGCTTGTTGTGAGACTATGGCTTTAATGGGAAAGAAAGGCACCGTGATGCAGAACAGATGAAACATTAAAGTGCTTGTTTGCCTGTTTTCTTCAGTTACATAAACTGTTAATGAGGCAAATGGTTACCTTTATGATCTGCCTTCCGTAGAGCATGTGTGTGTTACTGTGCTAGTTTGAGCCTAGCTGGGATGTTTTGGTGAAAAGAACTAGATCATAGGCTGAGGAATGAAAGCAATGGTGAGGTCTACTTCGCTCACAGCCTTGCTGAGATGTGTAAAGAAGAAAGGCAAAACAAAAGATAAAGTCACTTTGCTCTGCACTTCACCTGGGCACTTGCTCTGGGGCTGTGCTCTCGGCTCTTTCCCTGCTGTGGAGTTGAGGCTGCTGGCTGAANATAAAGAGCAGTCACTGCTTTAATGTTAGCTCGCTCCCTGTTTCTGGGTTAGTTCTCTGCAAGAAGATCAAAGTCTAAGCAATGTGAATTACGAATCACTTGGCATGGGATCATCCATTGCTCTTTTACTCCTCGTCACTGTAGATAGTTAACGTGTCCTCACAGACATGAAATTCCCCTTCTTACAAATCTGATGCTGAAGTCTCTTCCAGATGAAAACTAGTCTAATTTGCTTCCCCGGCATTGATGGCATAAGAAGAAATCAGTAGACATCAGTAAGTGGAGGACTTCTCTGGGGAGTGCAGACACGCCTAAGTCTGACTTGTCCACACAGTAAGAAATCAGGTGTATAGGATGAGGGCAAATATTCAGTCATTCATCCTCTTCTTTATCAAATGCTTGGGGTTCAAAATAAATAAGTCTGCAAATGCATCTAATATTGTATGGACCTCTTCTCTGTATCCTCTCTTTAAATATTACATCCTTGTTACTTACAACAAGGTCCTGGCTAAACTGGCAGCTTGTGGCTTGGACAAATTCACTCTGTGCTGGGTCAGGAACTGGCTGGAAGGCTGAGCCCAGAGAGTGGTGGTGAATGGTGTCACATCCAGTTGGCAGCTGTCACTAGTGGTGTGCCCCAGGGATCAGTGCTGGGCCCGGTCCTGTTCAACATCTTTACTGATGATCTGGATGAGGGGATTGAGTCCAGCATCAGTAAGTTTGCAGATG
>WAAF01002430.1:0-31711 GCA_013400475.1 Tricholaema leucomelas
GCTTGACAAGAAATAACAGAGGTACTTTATTAATTTTTAACAGTAAGTATCAGAGAGTATGATTCACCAAAAAAGTGACTTTACATGGAGAGTAACACAGTTCTGCTCCAAGTCTAATGAAATATTTATTCTAATATTCTGATTTACGGAAAAGAGAAGTGGGAGTGTGATCAGTGGTCCATTTTTTATGTACACTTGCAATGGTTACAGACTGGAAACAACAGGTATAATACATATTTAGTAAAAGAGAAGATGATTGTCATTTCACCCACTCAGTGTTCAACTGGAAGAGATGCTTAAGTATACAAATTTCAGACTACTTTGGTATATTGTCTGATGACTATTATGGATCTTTTTACAAAGGCAAATATTTATTTTACCAAGTCCTTCAAGATTTATTCATTCAGATCTATTTGAGTTTTAATTTGCACACATATTGCCCCAATAGATTTGCAACACAAACTCCTGATAGTGATCAAAATATCAGTGATCATTTCAGTATAGGCTTTAGACTTGTGAAACTGTGTCAGGGTCTAATTTAACTTTCCACTTCTCAGGTATGTGCATTAAAAAGGAAAAATAGTATAACTTTTGGTAATTCTCACTGTCCTTCTTAATAGTGATCACAAGACTTCTTTGCTAATAGGTAGAGAATAGCTTCTAACTGCAGATAGGGAAAGCCCAAGAAAAAGTGAGAAAATGTGCACTATTCCAATTCCAGAAAACAAACAAAGCAACAAATCACTTTTCTTCTTTTGCTTTCAAAATTAAGTATGAAACAAAATTCTAAACAGTCTCATTAGTTCTAAAGTAAATATGAATCAGGAATATTAACATAAAAGTCGTTGATATAATGAGCATGAACCTGTAAAACAACTGTTACTCAATCAAATGTTTATTGTCTGGTTTCCACAACACAAGGCATGAAGTTTAAAAGTTACAGCTCCCTAGATGAAATTCACCATTTTTAAAATTAAAATGGAACCCTTTAATGCAATTTCAGATTCTTAATTAGTGCTTAAAAATATTTATTTGAGTAATAATGCAGAATTATGCATCTTAGTAGTCTTTTAATGCCGTGTTTGCTCTACAATTGTCATTGAGATTCCATAGCTGCATCATAAGCTGAGAGGAAATCCAGCTGCACTCCACTAATGCATGGGAGTTTGCTTGACAGGTTGTTGTAAGAAAGTAATGTATTTTGTCTGGAACATAACTAATACAGATTTAGTGGGAAACAAAAATTTAGGTACAGTTAGGTACTCTATGATCTTAAAGATACTTTCCAACCGTAATGATGCTATGATTCTATGATTTGGCCCAGAGGAAAATATAAAATTTGTAAGATACAGACACTTTTCTCACATTTGGTAGCAAATCTGCCTTTTTTGTGTTGTAAACTCCCATGTTGCACACCCTCTGCTTTCAACCCACCCAGAGGAAGACATAAAGACACTGAGTTTTAAGTACTATTTCCATCATTTTTTTAAAAGGATTTCAGTGCAAGTCAGATAACTACTTAAATTCCACCGAGTGTGAGCAGAAGTCAGCAAGTACACAGGATCATTTAATGAAGCAAATATGAAATTAAGCAGTCATTTTCTTTACACCTCTGCCTGCCTGGGGGAGAGAAAGAAAACTAAATTTATTCCTTGACAATGACACTGAAAAATAGCTAAAAGAAAACATTCCTTTTAAAAAAAAAAAATGGAGTCACTTCAATAGCTTAAAATACAGATGAGAGAAGAGGATGTAAATCATATGAAAGTAAGTATATGACTGAGAAATGGTGGCTGGAGGACTTAAAAGAGAATTCAGATTGTATGACACATGTTCTTCTAGTCACTGTCCTTCCCCAGGTTGACAGAGTTCTCTCTTCAATTTAGGCAGGATTTCCACCTGGAGTTGTGAACATTGTGCCAGGCTTTGGACCCACTGCTGGAGCAGCAATTTCTCACCACATGGATGTAGATAAAGTAGCCTTCACAGGCTCAACAGAGGTACTATAATGAAAGCAAGGAAATATAGCAGGAAATGTGCTTCTCTAATTCCCAGTAGAGATTTAATGTCTAACTTGTGCTAGGTAATTGTTTTAACTTTTTTCTTTCTTTTGGCTGCTACTTTGTTGAAGAAAGTCTGTTTAATGATTTGTTGGTTATTATTAACTTCAAACATATTTAAGCCACGTTTGTGTTGCTGAAAAGCCCTTCAAACAAAAGTATTTCATGCAATACAATATGTTCTTGTAAGCCATGGCTATTATAAGTCTTGTTCTTTAGAAACAAAACATTTTCATAACTCTTGGTTTGCTTCTTTTTTAAAACATAGATATTTTAGGAAACACACAAAACAAAACAAAAGAGGCTGTATTTTGTTCTTTTTAGTTTTAATAACAACAGGACGGTAGAAAGGTACTTTAGAAATTTTATTTCTGATTATGCCCACACACATGTTGAGGTAATGACTTTTTGGCATTTATATGATACTGATGATTGTCTGCTTTGTCTTGGAAGTGTGTTTGAATATGTATATGTATCAGTGTAATAATTGATAGGAAGTTCGTGATATGATCACAGAATTCTCAGTGCAGGCATAAACCAGCTACATATTTTAACACAGTACGTTGTATTATCTGTCTGTATACATGCTACATGGAAGTGTTGCCAAGTGGCCTCTTAACTTCTTAGATGTGTGTTCCAAAGATAAATACCATTGCCTCATGTCAAAAATCTGTACCCATTGACTGCAAGATGATGTTTACTTAGAGAAACTTTAAAGTAATGGAAAAACAACCCAAAACTCTGACATCTGAGAAATATTCCACCGATGTTCTACGGACAGAAACAACTAAAATTCCTCATGTTCCAAAACAGTGTTTATGGCCTTTGGTGCATTCATCTTCTGACAGTGTAATTTTGGAATAAGAAATGAAGGCAAGATGTCTGGCAGACAGAGCAATCTACCTGAGGATTATCCCATATGAACAGTTATAGACCAAGGCCACAAGGGCCTGCCAGCGCATTTTCCCATCACAGCTTTTCCAGGACAATTTATATTAGCTCGTTCCTTTAATTTCCCTGTTAATGGAATGAAGCAGGGTGAAAGTCCTACCTTTCAGTTTCCTCTTCTTTCTTCAAAGGGAGTAAGTAGAATTAGGAATAGTTGGCCATTCAGGGAACACAGACTTCTACTTTTTCCCTCATACACTTTGTGCATCAGAGGGCTTTCTTGTGGACCAGTCAGAGGAATTTCAATCTAATGGAAGTAACTGGCAGAGTGGAAGTCAGTGCCTACTTTATATTGGATACCAGGAGGTGAGTGGTGGTAACCTAAAAAAAGTGCCAGTCGTCTCTGAAAGCTAGCGTATCTCCACTAGGAAACTCTTCTAGAAAGCATTCTTGTTTCATAGACTGAATGTTACAGACACCCTGAATCGTTTTTTATTTTCATGTCTATAATTACTGGGATAGTGGACTGTGAATTATTTTAATTTGTGAGAAACTTAAAAAGTGTTATTGAAGGCATAACGAAGTCTGTCTAACTTTTTAGGTTGGCAAGCTGATTAAAGAAGCAGCAGGAAAAAGCAACCTGAAGAGAGTTTCATTGGAACTTGGAGGAAAAAGTCCTAACATTATATTCGCAGATGCAGACTGTTAGTAGCATTTCTGTTATATAAGCACACTACTTACACAAGTCTTTCCTCTGTCAGCAAATTATTTCTACTCATTTAATGATGCAGTATTTTTTAATATTTTCTGGTCAAGTAATAGTTTCAAATCAGGTTGACAGTGAAATACTGATGGCTTTGGAACGTATGTGAACCACCAGTTATCTATCTTAACTGTAGTTTAGAACAAGGAAGATAGAACTAAAGCAACTAGATGGATCTCACGTAGGTTTATTAACTTTCTAGCTGAAACTCCTCTTGGTTTTGCTGATAAGGCAAATAACATTGAATCTACATTTCACATAGAATAGCTGAATGTGTGTGTGTCTAAGTATACTATGCTACTCTTGGTAAGAGCAGATTTGGACATAAGTAAATGATAGAACATCTGTGTTTTAAAGGACCAGAAAAATAAAGATGGTGTTAAAAAGAGAAATGCGATAGAGTGACAAATGTTTGTAAGCAATTTATGATATTACTATTCAAGTTTATGGTCTGATGAGCTCTGTATTCCTTTGCAGTGGATGCTGCTGTGGAAGTTGCACATATTGGTCTGTTCTACCACCAGGGACAATGTTGCACAGCAGGATCTAGGATTTTTGTGGAAGAGCCTATTTATGATGAGTTTGTTCGCAGAAGTGTTGAAAGAGCGAAAAAGTGTACTCTTGGGAATCCTCTGCTGCCTGGTGTACAGCAAGGCCCCCAGGTAAGTATTGCATTTCTGGTATAATTATAACACAGTTTAATATACTTCTAAAACTACTGTTGCATCAGATTCAAGGCTAAGTATAGTTGTCTAATGATTAATCTGAAAGATCAGGAGGAAGAATCATAGAATCAGTCAGGGTTGGAAGGGACCACAAGGATCATCTAGTTCCAGCCCCCCTGCCATGGGCAGGGACACCCTACCCTAGAGCAGGCTGGCCAGAGCCCCATCAAGCCTTGCCTTAAACATCTCCAGGGATGGGGTCTCAACCACCTTTCTGGGCAACCCTTTCCAGAGTCTCAGCTCTCTCATTCTGAAGAACTTCCTCCTCACGTCCAGCCTGAACCTACCCATCTCCAGCTTTGCTTCATTCCCCCTAGTCCTGTCTCTCCCTGATATCCTGAAAAGTCCCTCCCCAGCTTTTTTGTAGGCCCCCTTCAGATACTGAAATGCCACAATAAGGTCACCTCGGAGCCTTCTCTTCTGTGGACTTAACAGCCCTAACTCTTTCATTCTGTCCTCATACCAGAGGTGCTGCAGCCCTCTGATCATCCCAGTGGCCCTTCTCTGGACATGCTCCAGCACGTCCACATTCTTCTTGTAATGGGGGCTCCAGAACTGGATGCAGTACTCCAGGTGGGGTCTCACCAGAGTGGAGCAGAGCGGGAGAATCACCTCCCTCACCCTGCTGGCCACACTTCTCCTAATGCAGCCCAGGATCTGGCTGGCCCTCCAGGCTGCAAGTGCACCCTGCTGGCTCATGTTGAGCTTCTTGTGCAGCGGCACCCCCAAGTCCCTCTCCTCAGGGCTGCTCTCCAGCCAGTCACTGCCCAGCCTGGATTTGTGCTTGGCATTGCCTCAATGAAGATGCAGGACCTTGCACTTGGTCTTGTTGGACGTCATGAGGCTGTCTTCTGCCCGCCTCTCCAGCCTGTCCAGGTCCCTCTGGATGGCATCCCTGCCGTCCAGCGTGTCAACTGCACCACACAACTTGGTGTCATTAGCAAACTTGCTGAGAGTGCAGTCATTGCCACTGTCCATATCACTGACAAAGATGGTGAACAAGACTGATCCCAGGACTGATCCCTGAGGGACTCCACTTGTTGCTGGNCTGGCTCCTTCTTCCTACCCTTTTTGAAAATGAGAGTTATGTTTCCCCTTTTCCAGTCAGTGGGAGGAACTTCATTAACCTGTGCTGACTGGGCCTGATCCCCTGCTTGTTCTCTATAAGGAATCATAGAAACATAGAATCAACCAGGTTGGAAGAGACCTCCAAGATCATCCAGTCCAACCTAGCACTCAGCCTTATCCAGTCAACTAGACCATGGCACTAAGTGCCTCATCCAGTCTTCAACACCTGCACAGACAGAGATTCCACCAGCTCCCTGGGCAGCCCATTCCAATGGCAAATCACTCTGTCTGTGAAGAGCTTCCTTCTAATATGCAGCCTATACCTCTTCTGGCACAACTTGAGACTGTGTCTCCTTGTTCTGTTGCTGGTTGCCTGACAGAAGAGACCAACCCCCACCTGGCTACAACCTCCTTCCAGGTAGTTGTAGACAGCAGTGAGGTCACTCCTGAGCCTTCTCTTCTCCAGGCTAAACAACCCCAGCTCCCCCAGCCTCTCCTCATAGGGTTTGTGTTCCAGGCTTCTCACCAGCTTCGTCACCTTTCTCTGGACACGTTCCAGTACCTGGTCCAGCCCCTCTGCCAGAGCAAGCTCACCTAGAGCAGATCACACTGGGATGCATCCAGACAGTTCTTGAATTTCTCCAGAGAGGGAGATTCCACAACCTGCCTGGGTAGCTCATTCCAGTGCTCTGTCACACTTATAGAGAAAAAAATTCTTCCTTAGGTTCACAGGGAACCTCCTATGCCTCAACTTCCACCCATTGCCCCTTGTCCTGTCGCTGGCCATCACTGAGAAGAGGCTGGCACTCACCCCTTACATATTTATAAACATGAACGAGGTCACCCTCAAAAGAAGAGGTAATGAATTAATGTGAGATAACATTTTTCCAAAATGAATATTGTTTATTCATTTTGACCTTCAGAGCTCTCGCCACCCCCAACTGCTACTTTTAATAATAATCGGTTCTTCTTATGGTCATGGAGACTTTGTGCAGATAATACCATAGGATCTTGAAATAACTTGAAAAAATACATGAACATTAATTGAAGTGGAAGAGAAGATTCTTGCGGCCAAGTACCAGTTGTGGTCAATATACTGCTTGTTCACTAGATGAACTCAAGGAACCGCTTTCTGCTTATGGCAGAAGGCAGTGGTGAATTACAAGAGGCTTTAAGTATTTCCTCACAAAATACTATTTTCTGACTCATGGGGCTAGCTACAGCTTAAACAGTACCCAAATGTTTTCAGGAAATAGTGTGACTTGTCAGCCACCGAGACTTCTGATTCCTCACAGGCTTCATGGAGTGCTGGGAAAGGAGGCAGACAATCTCTGGCCTTATATCCTGGCTCCTCTGGACAATCTGTGTATCTCCAGGACTTCCCATCTTGGCAAGAGACTTTCAGATGTAGGCAGGATTTCTTGGAATGTGCAGTCCTAGCACAGTGTCATGCTGGCTTTGCAGGCCAGTTGTATGGAGGCATTTAGAACCTGTTCCTGGTAAACTTGAGGCAGTGGAGTTTCCAGGTAATTCAGGATGCACCGAGGCAGTAAGCAATTGCAGCAGGCAACAGCAGATACGAATACAATGGCAGAGCACACTGCGTTACCTGTTCAACTCTTTTATCCATACAGACTGAGACTAAGGGGCCTTTGGACACAGAGTAGCCAGTCAGAATGCCAATTAGCTAAGCCTGACCATATTAGGTGAAGCCATAGGCTTGCTTTACCCAAAATTGGGAAAAGTGTAGGCCTTGCACAAGGCAGACACAAGCTAAGTGTGTGACCTTGTTTACCACAGGATATAAACAAGTCTGGGCAGGCCAGAGTTCTTAGACTTAGTGGCTTCAGGTTCTTAGCCTCTTTTCTGTGGTTGCTTCTCCCCAGAACAGAAGAAGAAGAGCAGAAAAAACATGTCTGGGCAAGCCAGGACACGTATAAGCCTATTTCAGCCTATCAGGCCTACCACAGCACACCACTTAGTCTTCTCCTCTCCAAGCGAAAAAGCCCCAGCTTCCTCAGTCTCCTCACAAAGGTTTTCAGTTTCCTTCATCATTTTTGTGTCTCTGCACTGTACTCTCTCAAACAACAGCCTGTCCTTCCTGGACTGGGTGGGCCCAGAACTGGACACAATACTCCAGATCAAGCCTCACCAGGGCAGAGTAGAGGGAAAGGAGAACCTCCCTTGACCTACTAACCACACCCCTTCTAATATACCCCAGAATGACTTTTACCTTCCTTGCCACAATAGCACACTGCTTCCTTCCATCCACCAGAACTCCCAAGTCCTTCTCCCCCTTCACTGCTCTCCATCAGGTCAATCCCCAACCTAAACTGATACATGGGATTGTTCTTTCCCAGGTGCACGACTGTACGCTTGCCCCTGTTGAACTTCATTAAATTTCTCCCTGCCCAACTCTCCAGCCTAAGTCTCTCTGAATGGCAGCACAGATCTCCATCGTGTCACCCTCTCCACCCAGCTTGGTGTCCTCAGCAAACGTGCTGACAGTGCACTTCATGCCCTCATCCAGGTCATTAATACATTGAATAATACTGCGCCCGGTACCAACCCCTGAGGAACTCCACTGGTTACAGGCCTCCAGCTAGACTCCGTCCCATTGACCACAACTCTCTGACTTCTTTCCTTTAACCAATTCCCAATCCACCTCACTACGCCATCACCCAGACCACACCTCCTCAGTTTAGCTATGAGGATGCTGTGAGAGACAGTGTCAGGTGCTTTACTGAAGTCGAGGTAAAGCACATCCACTACTCTTCCATCATCTGTCCCTTTGGTTATATACTCGTAGAAGGTTATCTGGTTAGTCAAATATGACTTCTCCTTTGTAAAACCATGCTGACTGCTCCCACTGACCTTGCCCCATACAACAGCTGTAAAATACAAGTATGTCCACTCATGTCAGAGATTGCTAAGATTATATTCAAGCAGTGTGACTGTAAGTAACTTGGGGAAATAAGATTGAATAGTATCTTTTCTTCTTTTTCAAGTTTCCCTAGTCTGTTCTTAGTTTTAGAATATTGCACAATTATAGTGGATCATTTTGTACTTTTTTCTTCCTTATGCTAAAAGAGTTATGGCAACAGCTTCGCTATAACGTGAATGTCTTACTGTGACTTTAAAAAGCAGCTAGTACACTACTGTGCATTCAGTGGATCATATTAGAACATTGTCTTAGTTTCTGTCTGTCTGCTTGTACTACAAGATACGTGCTTTCTTGGCAGAGGTACTATGCACACATTTGGCTGTTGCAGAATAATGGAACTCGGTCTCCTGTAGTTGCTTTGTCTTAACAAAGCAGCACCCTACGCATATTACGTAATACAGTGTTCTTCATTTGTTGTCACAGTTATTTTATGTAATCAAAGGTACTAAATAAATTAGAAAACTACATTCCAATCTACACAAGCTTTGGAAAATTTGAAAGTAATTTGGCATGCTGAAATCTGTCATGCTAACATGTTAATTAGTTTAGACGAATAAAAGTACATGCAAGAGACAAGAAGATTGAAACAAGTAAATGTCAGGTGTTTGGTGTAGAGCTACTACAAAACTGACAGGAATTGACTTCTGTTATTGTGGCTTTTCTGAGCTTGAACTTTATGATAACAGTTTAAATGAGAGATGACAGGAAATCTTCATTTAAATGGAAAGAAATAAGGAAGGTTACACAAATGAAAAGAAAACAGACATTGCTGGAAATGTTTGAAAGAGCATGAGGATGACATTCTCTTCTGGTCTCTTCATTTGTATTTCTTGACCTCTTTTTTGCACAGGTTAGCAAAGTTCCCTCTGTACAACTGCTGTTGATTCCATTTAATGGAAATGCGCAAGCATGGGTTTTATGTGCATTTCTTTTGTGGTAACAATTACATTCAGTATCTCTGTCTTCAAATTCCTTGTTGTTTGACTAATCCTCTTGTCACAACACCACCCTGAAAGTCATGTTTGTCCTCCAGTTCACAATCCCTGTGGGGCAGCAGCTGCCTCAGGCAGCAAGTTTGGGTAACACTGCCCAGCAGGCACCAAAGAGGAACCAAAGACAATTAGAATTCAAAAGATCCTATGAATGCTAATGTATGCATTAGTAGGAAAGTAATGATTATTATAAAAATAACAGCAAATGAATGACTGACAGCAATGTGAGGTGTATCATCTAAACCTTGTCTTCTCTTCAAGATGTTTATGCAAAAGCGGGGTAGCAGAAATTTTATGTCTTCAGCATGCAGTAAGGAAACCATTTGAAAGCAGAGTGACAGAGGGAGCACAGACAACTAAAAATTGCCTCCTTATAAATGTGTATCCCTAGAAATACTATCTTCGATCACAATTTTAGCTGAATACCTGTTTAGTCTAATTCAGGATTCCGCACAACCTTTGAAAATATTGTTGTGTTCTGTGATCACAGTAAAACTTGCTGTGTAAACTGAAATGCAACCTTTGTATTACACATGTAAGAGAACAAGACACATGTTTTATTTTATTTTATTTTACTTTATTTTTTAAAGAAAATCAGGATATAAATGCCTCTACAGCCGATTCTCTGTGCCAGAATTTCTGATTATTATTTGAAAGAAAGGCTGAAAAGTTTTGAGAAGTTAGTGGCAAGAATATTTGCAGGCCTCTGCAGTTGTTCCACGTCAACATAGACAAATTAACAGAGTTGGAAAACTTGTAGGTTTTGGTTAATAAGTCAGAAGAACAATTGTTAGCAATGTGTGTTTTTTTCATCACTGTAATCTTTTCACTTAGATTGATAAGGAACAGTATCAAAAAATCCTGGAGCTAATTGAGAGTGGGAAAAAAGAAGGAGCCAAACTGGAATGTGGAGGAGGTCCTTGGGGAGACAAAGGTTACTTCATCCAGCCGACAGTTTTTTCTAATGTTATGGATCACATGCGCATTGCCAAAGAAGAGGTAAATAAATTCTTGGCAGTCTGTACTCTCACTGGAGATTATCTATTTCAATGTCAGTACAAAATACCCATTTAGAAGGTTGAGTGCCTACACAGAATCACTCTATGCTAGTGGTGTTTAAAATGATTTTCTTGGTTTCCAATGCCCGTTTCACCAACTCAAAAGAGATGAGAGAGAGGAGTATAAGATTAGTCTGCCATCAAAGACTCCATCTTAAGCTGGCAATAGATAAGAAATTCCAAGTTTCAGACTGAATACATCATCCTATACTGCCCATGTCTCACATATCAGTCACAATAACATGTAATGGAGGAACAAACCTTGAAGTTTGTCAACTTCTCTGCCTAAAGAGTCACTTAAGGTGAGAGTTGGATTCGATATGCACCAAGCAACTACTCTGTAATAAGAAAAAATAGGCTATGCTCTCATAGACATTTTGTTAGTGGCAATTACAGCAAAACTGAGTTTTGCCTCTGCAAGGATGTTTAACCTAGGTCAGTTTTCAGATGTGTCCACACTGTGCTCGAGGAGCATTTGCTGACCCAGATGAGGTGACAGTGACAGGGCATCAATGATCATTCTGCAAGGAATGGGAGAGAGTTAGAATGACATAGCTGCTACGCCACTGAAAAGAATCATTCCGTAACCACAGCCTGCTGAACCCACCTGCTACATTCAACAACAGTCAACATAGGGAGTTAAAATGAACACCAGAGATGCCAGAGTTAATTGTGACAAGCCATAAAACAGGGAAGAACTGTGTGAGAAACAATCTGTATTGTTTCTACAAGTCAGGGAGACAGGTAGAAAACTCCTTAGAGGTCTGTTTCATCCCAGATCTATTAGTTTACTTTGAATCTGCAGCCTAAGAGTTGCTGTTCTCACATTATTTTGACTATTGAATAGTGGAAGCCCAGAGAGACAAGGCAATTTCATGAACACACAAGTTCTAAAACTTGCAGCTTGAACAGTGGAGGAACATAGAGTTTTTTTTTGCTCTATATAAATCAGTCCCTGTTGTTCTAGATAGAAACTGTCACTAAACACTTTGCATAAAAACCAAGTGGAAAGCTAGTGATCTATTGTAGTGGAAATAACTAGATATGGTAGTGCCCCCTGCCCTGCAATGTGTTGGCACTGTGTGGTGGATTTTGGTACCTCTGGCTGAGAACATAGAGTGGCGGTAATGAAAAAGCTGAACCTGAAAGACTATTAGAGAGAGCAGGATTCCACTTGGCACATAGCCTATATCTGCAGCTACATGCAAAGGTAAAAGTCTAATACAATGTTTAGGAAAAGTCAAATAGTTTTCTCAATTGTAAAACTGGAGCTTACCAGTTCCTTTATAACCAGTACAGATATGTAGCACACTCTGACTCCATGATAACTGCCTTTGTGGTGGACCACTTTTCATCTTCACGTATTTGGTTTCATCATTTATTTATTGGTTTATTAAAAATTTCAATCTAGGCTATCTTGGTTTGCTGCATGCTACAAAAATCTTAACATTTTGTTAATTTATCATATTTTTTACAACTCCCTTCTGAGATGTACACTCTTGACTGAATGAATTTGACTGATTGAATTTAAGAATAAGGTCATCTGATGGAAATAATTTTTTTAAACCTTTATATGTTTATATTTATCTGAAATAGATATTTGGACCTGTTCAACAAATCATGAAGTTTAAAACTATAGACGAAGTTATCAAGAGGGCAAATAATACCACCTATGGTTTAGCAGCAGCAGTTTTTACCAAAGACATTGATAAAGCACTGACATTTGCAGCTGCACTTCAGGCTGGAACAGTCTGGTAAGTGATGGCTCTTTAAGTCTTTCCTTCAGAACTTAAGGTGTCGGTGATATTACTTGGAAGTCTTTTTATCACTTCTGTGGGCGGTATGCTTTTATATTTCAATTCCTTGCCATCTTTATACAGGCAGATGGCGACATCGTGTGTCTCTCTTCCTCCCTCAATTCCATATTTAATGTGTTATTGAATAAATACTTCTTGTAAGTCTTCACATCATTCTCCTGTAAACTTAGTCTAAAAAAGGAAAGAAGACATGAGGAAATACAGTAAGAGTGACAATTTCCTCTTTGTTCAGGGTCTGAGGATACATAATAAATTTTCAGGAACAATTTTCCGTACTGTGTAAAGAAATCAAGTATCTGAAGTTATATGGCCATTAATCTGGGCAGAATATCCACCTGTGATGCAAAAGATTCATAAAACATTGCTGAGAAAAGGATGGAAACACAAGTAGGGGATGCCTGTTACAATTACAAGGAAAACTATTTCCACCAATGGTAAAATAGAGGGGCAACATATACGGAGCTGAAATTACAAGATTAAAATAGGGATTATCTGATTTGACAATGTTGCAGGACAAAAAGAGCTTCTCATCTTGAGAGCAGGATGCACATTCTGCCAAAATTTTTCATGCTACAAATTCACCTGTGAAATTTCTTCCTGGGTCGTTACTGTATCTTTTGTTCCCAACCACAATACAGAATATGTTTTAATATTTTGTAGAATGAAACTGATCTTCCTAAGTATGCACTGAATCTGTCCTGAGTTTATCTATTCTAAGTGTACCTGCAGAAGACTGAACTGTTGACTAGTCTGGTTTGATAGTTAACACACTAGATAGAAGGGAATTTTGCCATGAGTCTCAGAGAAAGATAAGATTCTCAATCTGCTTGAAGACCCCTAAAGATACCCCTGATCAAATACATTACTTAGATATAGTTTGTGAATGTCACCACAGGGTTTTTACAGTTGACGGAAGACCACGGATTTTACAGAAGTGAAAAGTGTTGTTTCACGCTGTCAAAGTAATTTTCCTGTTCTTATAGGGTTAATTGTTACGGTGCAGTATCTCCTCAGAGTCCTTTTGGAGGATTCAAGATGTCGGGAAATGGGCGAGAATTGTAAGTAAATATTTTTTTACATGTAGGTTCACAGGAACTGTGTAATGAAAATATGCAGCCCAGATTAAACAGTCATGAGAGGAATGCTTAGTCTGAGATTCTGTCAGAATAGTCTATATCATATTTAGAGGCTTCATGTTGTCAGAGACAATGTCAAGCAAAGTATTCCTCTTTAAAACAAGTAAGAAAATTACTCAGATACACACTTTTCCAGAGTTGTGGGGTATAGTAACTTGCAGTCTACTGCAGGTTGTTCAAAATAGACCATTATGTCTATGGTTTACAGTTTTGGCATGTGCATAGAAGGTGTCATTTTCATTAAGGTATATGAATGTGCAGTTTGTAGAATCTCCTTTAAAACAGGCTCTTGAAAACAGGACCTTTTAAAATCCTTGATTTAAACAAGTTTTCAATTCAAAAGTCTTGTGACAACAGTGTTTCTACAGTACATTCCAGCTTGGACAAAAGTTGTGACAAAAGTAGTCCTTTGTAGTCTTTAGACCTTTGATCTTTTTCCAGACTAGACCTAGAGAAGTATACAGAAATGATAAGCTAATAGAATTCTTTCAAACTTCTAAGGCTTAGTTTTATTTAAATTTAAGTCATGTTTTGTCTTACCTGTATTCATCCTGGTCTCATATTAGCAAGAGAACCATGTAATGAGTTACATTAGGAAATGTTCCATATCACACATGTAGTCAACACATTATGCTGAATTATGTCTTCTGGTTTTGTTTTTTCGGATGTTCTTTTTTTTATTTGTTTGGTTTTGGTTATTGTTGTTTGTTTGGTTGGTTGTTTTTTTCTGAAAAGGAAATCAAAACCAGTCCTTAGTTAAAAATGCCATAAAATTTTTTTTTAAGGCAGTGAAAAAGAAAATCAGAATATTTAAGTGTTTTTCTTTTATTAACTCAAATGGGTAGAACCTTAATAAATAATGTCAGTAAACATTTGTACAGAGGAAGTGTTTCAGAGCATAATTTTCTTTTATTTCATATTTTTTTTGATTAAAAGGGCTAGGATCATTCTGCTCCTGATGGCAAAGCTTCCATATAAGTCAAAGGAAGCAGAGTTATGCCAATGCTGAGATCTTCCAAAAATGTCAAAATGAAGTAAAACCAAAAGAAAACAAAACAAAACACCCAAACAAGCAAACAAAACCCCACAAAACAGAAACAAACACTACCCCCACAGCATAATAATTTAGACCGTTACTCTCAAGGACTGTTTTGCTTGTGCTGGGTGCCAAAAACTGGCCAATATCCATTCTTGATTACAGTCTTTAGCAGAAATATTTTGAGGATATGTTTTCAGGAAATAATAGGAAAACTGTAACAGGCTACCATAAAGATCAATATTATCTATAAAAGTGCATTTTGAAGGAGTTAAACTTTTGTGAGAAAGAAGATTTTCTTAATACGTGGTTAAAAATCACATTTTTATGTTAAAAAACATTTCTATAAAGAGCAAGAAGGAAATTAGCAGCAGGTATATGTCTGACAAGCACATATTCTTTGATAGCAAAGATAACTCTTCAGAAGAAGGCCTTTGCTGATAACTTTTTTAGCATGTTTGCAAAGACCTAGCATGTGCCTGATTTGTTGCACTGACACACAATTTAGGAAGGAACTTAGTTGATTAGATGCCATTCTTTTGCATGGAAATAGAGTTGCTCTGCCTCTGACTTTTCTAAGGAGACAGTTGCAGTAACTTTTCAAAAGACTTCCAGCAACCGTCTAGCTGCACATATGTCTTCTGAATACATGCACTGTGTTTGTTATACATCTGGCCAATTGCACTGCAGCACCAAAAATGGTATCCAGGGCATAACTCATATAAAAGGCATTAGCAGAAATATTGCTTTTCATTCTCTTTCATCCAGGGGAGAATATAGCCTTCATGAATACACAGAAGTTAAGACTGTCACAATCAAAATCCCACAGAAGAACTCATAATGCTCCTTGAAGTGCAGAATTTAGCATCTTCAAATGAATCTGTAATGGCTACCTGGATTCTGAAAAGTTTTACATCCAGAATTGTTAAACTTTCTGCTTTCTGCTCTTGTAAGACATACCTGCTTACAGTATCAATATAAAGTAGAAAATGTTAATGTGATTAAGAACAGCAAACTTTGATGTCTAATACATAACTAATTTTCAAGCTCATATTCTGAAAGAACATTTTTGATTTTCAGTGGCATGTCTCTGTAGTGATGGAAGGATGTTACTTTTGCAGCATATTCTACAGCTGTAGTTTGAATTTGTGTGCTCCAAGTGTTACATAGCATGCTGTATTTGCATTTCTTTCTTTATGGCCTTAACAGAAGCACTTACGAGTAATTAGGGGATACTTACCTTTCTGTGTTTTTCAGAGATAATAGACTCCTTCTAGATGTATTTCTTGGGCTACTGAATTTGTTTGTCATACCCCATAAATGTAATCCCAATGTCATTAAACAATATTAAAATTCACCTGAATACCTAGTGTTTCTCATTTATTTTGTCTTTTCTCTTGCATTGCTTTACCACTTGGCATTATGTGGCACTGGTTTTATATCTTTAGAGAGATATGGGCTTTATGGAGACTTAAGTCCCTAATTCTTTGACAGTACTACAAATGGAAAAGTATAAACACAGCACACTTGACAATTTCCAAAGAACCAGAATCTGGTTTTGTAGTGATAAGCATGTAGAAAAGTTTTAACAGATAACAAGCACAAAATATTGAAAGAGAAGAGGAGAGGTGAAGAAAGTTGGTCTCCATTGTGTGTTGTGTCTTCTCCATTTTTCCCAAACTTGTAAGCCTGCATATCACTCGCATGTTGTCCTCCCACCTCTTTCCTTCTCTAGTCCATTATTGACCTTCATCATTGTTCCTCACTCTCTCTTTTTCTGTATAATTGCTTATTCTTTTACAGACCCTCCGTAGATGTGTCACAAGCTGATAGTAGCTTCTAAGGTCTCTTAGTCTGTGCAGCTTCAGTCTTTTGTAATTCTCTTCCAGCATAGCTATTGACATCCTCCAACTGACATCACTGTCAACAGCTGCCAGGTGTTGGGACAGCAGTCTACAGACACCAAGCTCAACAGTTTCATAGCCTTTACTGACAGGGTCATATCTTCCCTGGACTGACTCCAGAGCCACAATTCATCTTGTCAGGGCAGGTCAGTCTTACATAAATCACAGAATCACAGAAGTGTCAAGACTGGAAGGGACCTCAGAGATCATCCAGTGCCAACTACCCTGCTGTGCGCAATGACGCCTCACACTAGATCAGGCTGCTCAGAGCTCCATCCAGCCTGGCCTTAAAGACCTCCAGGGATGGGGCTTCCACCACCTCCCTCAGCAACCTGTTCCCGTGTCTCACATGTCTTAACAGTGAAGAGCTTTTTCCTAACAGCCAATCTGAATCTACCCACTTCTAGTTTCACTCCATTCCCCCTAGTGCTGTCACTACCCAACACTGTAAAAAGTCCCTCATCAGCTTTCTTGTAGGTCCCTTTAAGGTAGTGGAAGGCCACAACAAGGTCTTCTTGGATGCTTTACTTCTGCAGACTAAGTAACTCCAGCTCTCTCAGTCTGTCTCCATAGGAGAGGTGCTCCAGCCCTCTGGTCATCCTCATGGCCCTTCTCTGGACACGCTGCAGCATGTCCATATCTTTCCTGTAATAGGGGCTCCAGAACTAGATGTAGAAGTCCAGGTGGGGTCTTACCAGAGTGGAGTAGAGGGGGAGAATCACCTCTCTTGACCTACTGGACACACTTCTCTTGATGCAGCCCATGATACAGTTGGCTTTCTGTACTGCAAGTGCACACTGATGGCTTGTGTTGAGCTTCTCATCTACCAGCACCCACAAGTCTCCTTCCTCAGGGCCGCTGTCAAGCCAGTCACTGCGCCATCTGTATCCATGATTAAGATTGCCCTGGCCCAGATGCAGGACCTTGCACTTGGTTTTGTTGAACTTCATGAGTTTGGCTTGGGCCCAACTCTCCACCCTGTCAAGGTCCCACTGGATGGCATCCTTTCCCTCTAGTGAGTCAGCCACAGCACATAGCTTGGTGTCATAAGTGAACTTGCTGAGGGTGCACTCAATGCCACTGTCTGTGTCTCCAAAAAAGACGTTAAACAAGATCTGGTCCAGTACTGGTCCAATACTGACCCTTGAGGGACTCTATTTGTCACTAGCCTCTACAAGTATATCTCTCCAGTAACCTTCACACTAGGTATTCCTGAAAGGTGTCAGTTCCCATATGTATATATGTGTATATATATGTCTCTGAAATAATTTCATTAGACAGTTGGCAGACAAACTCAATCACTGTCCTGTATCAAGAAAGAAGTAACAAATTAATAGGAGAAGGAAAAGAATGAAGAGTGGATGAAATGTAAGAATCTACTGTAATAATATTTAGAAGAGATTGTTCAGTATAGAAAAGCATAGAGAAGTGCAAAAATCAAAATAATTACCAAATAAAGGGAGAACAACAATAAAAAAAAATAATCCTAAAGAAATAAGATTGGCAAAAGACTCCAAAATGAAATGTAATGAACACAGTTCCAGAGGAAATCAATGCAAAGATTAAATATTTTAAAAGAGATTAAAAGGAGTATATAGAGCACTTATGAGTCTTCATAAATCTTTACTGTCTCGTGACAGTATGGGTGTTAGCTGCCCCCTCCACTCTTATGAAATCACCCAAACTAGACTCAGCCAAGCTGGAAGTTAAGGAAATGAAGCTGTATTTACTGCTTAGCACAATATACAAGCAGATGTTTACAATATATATGCAGCTATATACAGAAATACACAAGTTAAAAATTAATACAGAAACATAACAGCCCTCCCTGAAAGGAGGCTGAAAGGGCTCCCACCCACCCTTCCACCTTCTTTCCATTCCTCTACGTTATCCCAGACTTTGCCTTATGTGCGAAGTGAGTTTGGAGGGTCAGCCAGGGGGGCTTAGAAAGCAGAAGGATGAGTTACATAGAAAGCAGGCCAGGGAGAAAAGTACAGACACCCAGAGACACACAGTAGCTGTGTTGTTTATGTTTATGTTCTTGTTTTTATACACCTCAGCAAGGCTGTGAGTGAAGTAGACATCACCACTGGTTTTTTTTCGCAGCCTATAACCTAATTCTTCTCACCAAAATATTCCAGCTAGTCTCAAACTCGCACATGTCTAAATTCTGCTTTTCATAAGTCAATTGTAGAAGTCTCAAGGCATGCTATATAAGCTGAAAATCAGTAAGTGCACATTTGAATCTTGATTTGAATGAGGGATGCACTCCTGAAACTACATTCCTAATCATCCTGACTTACATCCTTTGGTTTGTATAGATGAGTGATACAGGGAAGCAAGACTGAATGCCTTTTCAATGACACTGAGTCAAAAGGCATACACTTAGCCTACATCTGGTATGATCCAATCATTATTTCAGCTTCTAGAAGCAGACTAGGAGTAGTATGAATCATTTGCTCTGATTGTGTGGTGTTGCCATCTCCTCATAGTGTCAGAGCAGCATAGGACTGCAAAATCCAGTCCACTATGCTATGTTACCTGCAACTACAACCACAAGGAAAGAATGATTTCAAAATGCAACCCAAGAAAAAGGTATGGTGGGGTCAATGCAAGATATCTTTTCACCCTTCTTCCCCCTACCCCACTGTCCCTCATGCCTCCTCTCTCCTTACTGGGACATATGAAAGGGAGGGGGGAAAAAGGCAGAGAAAGAAAGAGTTTTCGTTTGGTTTACACAGAATGTTTTACTCTCCTTCTATAAAGCTTTCAGCTTACACCAGTATATTTAGGAAACAGAAGTAAAATGGAAAGAAATACCTGTCCTAATCCCATAACAGGCAAAAATGCAGGTGCCTGGGCAAGGACCAGAAGATCCAGAGAGTGACCATTCCTTCCTTTCCAGGGACACAATGCCACACAGCCATAAATGGAGCAGTTATAAATTCATTATTTTAATAGTGGGATATATTTATACATATACATATTATGTGGTTCAAGCCACTACAACAGAAAAACACAATATAAACAGAGGGGTGTAGCAAAAGGATTAGCTTGACATTCACATGCATATACGTCTGCTTCTTTACAATGTCCAAAATAGTATAATACTATTTTAGTCGATACCTATTTCAGTTCTTGTTTGACAGAATCGTTTATTTACAGGTAAAAGAAAGCTGACAGTGGTCTTGGTTTAGCTATTTTCATGTTTAGATGTGATCAACATGTAGCTATCTGGTAGTTCTGATTTTTTCAAAAGCCTTGTAGAACCATAGAACTGTTTACGTTGGAAAAGACTTCTAAGATTATAAAGTCCAACTGCCAATCCAACATCTCAGTGCCCACTAGACCATATCTGAAGTGTCATGTCTACACTTTTTAACATTTCGAAGGATGGTGACTCCACCAGAACCTGGGCAGTTTATTCCAATTCCTGGGCACTTTTTCAGTAAAAGATTTTCCCCTAATATCTAATCTAAGCCTCCCTTAGTGAAACTCGAGGCCATTTCCTCTTACTTGTTACCTGAGACTTGAGGCCATTTCCTCTTGCCTGTTACTCGAGAGAAGAGACTGACCTTTACTGCACTACAATCTCCCTTCAGATAATTGTAGAGAGCAGTCAAGTCTCCCCTCAGCCGCCTCCTTTCCTGGCTAAACAATCTCAGATTACTCAGTTGCTGCTCCAGGCCCTTCACCAGCTTGATTACCTTTCTCTAGACACACTCCAGCAACTCTATGCCCTTCTTGTAGTGAGGGTCCCGAAACTGATCGCACTATTTGAGGTGAGGCCTCACCAGTGCCAATTACAGTGAACACCAGTTGTGAGCAGCTTTGAGTCAAAGATGTTTCCATGCACGTAAGATGCATGAGACAGAGTGTGTGTGAGAGAGAGAAGATAAAAAGGCAAAGACAGGACAGGGTGATACATTCAAATTTTTTAGAATCATTTAATGGTTTAGGTTGGAAGGGGCCTCAAGGATCATCCAGCTCCAACCCCCTGCCATAGGCAGGGACACCTCCCACTAGAGCAGGTTGCTCAAGGCCTCATCCAGCCTGGCCTTAAACGCCTCCAGGGAGGAAGCATCCACAACCTCCCTGGGCAACCCGTTCCAGTGTCTTACCACCCTCACTGTAAAGAACTTCCTCCTAACATCCAGTTATCAGAGCCAAGCATAGCTTTGGGTTAATCTGATGACACACTAAAGTTGTTCCCAAGAGATACACATTTTGGCAACTAGCAAGCTTAAATTCAATATGTGTGTATTTGTCTAAAGGACTCAAGGTATGTTTGAAGGAGGCAAATGAGGCCAAATTGCATAGTCTGCTTTACAAGAGCAGTTTAGTCCACAGTACATGGCACAGTGTCCAAACCACAAGAGCTTCAGAAAATGGTCCCTTTTGTTCCTCACCTGTCCAATTACTAACTCAGAGATCAGGTTTGAATTTCTCTCCACAATACACACAATGTTAGTACAACAGGTGTCTTTTCCTAATTAAAGTGTGTGTGACTGTGATACTAAATACTTGCTGTCGAGGGGTTTAATTTGAATTTTGGGGAGATTCGAGGCCGATTTGAAGGTTATTAAATAATTTATTAATATATACAAAAAATTTCCCCAAACTTATATACAATCAGCCCACACAAATTCTTTGTACACTGTTAGAAAAATCACTCTACAGAATGTCTATTTACTGTTGAATTAAGCAATTTGGTATAGGTTTTACAGAAGCTCAAATTGCTCAAATCACAGAGTCTTGTGGCAGAAAGTGCCACTGGTGGAGTCAATAAAGTTCCTTTACAGCTTGAATAAGAGAGTTTGAGTACTCACAAATCAGAGTTTTAGTATCTGTGGTCCCCAAATATAAAATGATGGAAGTCACGGAGTTGATTCCCGTGGGAATAACAGCTCTTTGGGTTCTGGGATGCGCTGTCTGAGAAGATCAGGCTGAAGCAGCAGGCGAAGGTGGTGGGCTGCCGGGAATGCTTTGCTTGATCATCCGCTGGATCGGTGCAGGTTGCCGTGGGAAAAGGGCAATAGCCTCAGGCAGAAGCCAGACGGGTGGCAAAAGGCAAAGGCAGAAGGGAAAGCAAAGGCAAAGGCCCAAAGGCAAAAAGAGGTCCCTTATTTACATAGATTGCCCCATTTATTAGACATGTATGGAGACTGATGGGTTTGTTGGCCATAGCACTGTCCAATAGGCTTCTGTTGTCAGGCAGGGACATACCATATTTGGAAAGGTCCACAGGTCCGGTACCCCCAAATATGGGAAGAGCATGAGCCAGTCACACGCTAAGCGCATGGGTGTATACAACATGTCTACCACATGGGCCCTGAGCAGGCCAGACACTGTGGTGCCAGGCCCATTGTTCCCGCTATGTGCCTTCAGCGTGTTTACCTCTGTCTGGGGTAGGCGAGCATGTCCAGGCAGGGCAAAACAAAGTGAGGAATAGAAATAAGTCTATTTTTCAGGCCTACGTCCCCTCCGTGACAATACTCCATCTGACAGTGACATATCTTTACTGTTTCTTAACATTATGTCTGCACATGGGTACAGTGGATTGTTTTCACCCAGTTTGGGCAGGAATAAATGAGGACTGGAACTCTATAAATATTATAGGGATAATTAAAGAGGCTTGCACTTTCTGGCTTGAATTAGTATTATTTTACTCCTGATACAAGCTGAAGCAGCAAGCACCAGTGAAATTTGTTGTGAAGACAAATAGTTGACCTCAATGTATATATTACTCATGATCTTAATGAAGTTGTAGACTTCATTTCACAGAGGGTGAAATTTAGCAAGAGACATAAATTCTTCCTTTCAAAGCCCTTGGAAACTGACTGCTATAATCAGCAGCGATTAATCCATTTCTATTACATAATTAGATTTAAATTGTGATGTTCATATCATTCTCCAAGGCACTGCGTTCCTGGGTAAAAAACATGAACAAAAGCCCAGTATATTTGAATAGAAGTATTTCTTTTTCCAGTGAAATAATTTTCTATCCTCTTAGCACTATTGATCATTTACCTTTAATTTTGATGAAAGCATTAACAAGAAGAAGCTTTTGCAATCTTCTTGGAAAGTTATGTGTTTCAGGCGAATTTATAGCTTATAGAAAAGAAAGTCCTAGAAACTTGAAGTCCTTAAAGTCATTGTCTTCCCATCACCATGTCCATCTCTGCCCTTTCCCCTCTCCCTCACATGATTTTTATTTTTATTTTTATTTTGTTAAGAGGCAGGAAGGTCTGGAATGGCAACAGCAATAGACCCTTAGATTATGTCAGTCAAAATCATGAATCCATAAGGAATTCTTCTTCTATTTCAAGAAAGAAAATTATCTATAATCCCTCTACTGCCAGATGTCCAGGTCTTAAGAGAAACAGGGGAAGATATGGAAAAAATATTCAAAGGAAAAAAAGTATCTGGATTGGATAAGGAGTGACAATTCCCTGAAGAAATAGGTTTTAGGGAGGAAGTAGGTTTTAGGGAGGAAAAATTCTGAAAGATCTCACTGAAAGATCTCTTTGTATTTCTGCAAAAGTTAACATGAAAGGCTTCAACGGATAAAATGTTCTCCTCTGGCCTCTCCATCACTATATTTGTTGTGAGATTGTATTTCTCCTGACTGATCCTTCTGTTCTCCTACTCCTCATTCAAGTGAGTTTTAAATAATTCCTTATTAGGAAAAGTTCACTTTAAAATAAAGTAACAAAACAAAGTCTTTGAAATTTGAAAATAGTATTTCCCTGTGAACTTAGTGGGAGGTCCTAAGGACTAAATTATAACCTTTGCTATGCTGAGAGAAAAACAGTGGCTTGATGAATATAGTGCTCTGGAAACAAAAGTTAAAGATCTGGAAGCACAACATAAACTGACTCAGTCAAATAAAATGCTTCATAGTCTCATGGGAAGGACATAAATCACTTGTTGCATAAAAAAAATGGATAATCATAACAATCCAATAAACAGAACAGAATATCAGGTGGTTTGACTGTTGAAAACTCAACTCATGAAACAATCTACAGAGTAAAACAGAGATGATTCGTATAGAGTATAATAAATTCTTCAGGCAAGAGGAAGAGACCACAGCTGCTTTTATATGCTGCTAACAAGCACTGCAGAGAGGTTTGGGAGAAGCATAAGCCAAAATACAATCAAGTTGTTCTCTACAGGAGCAGAACGGAAGCAGTTAACTCTCAAGTCAACTCCAAATTTGTAACACTGAAGATGATTTAGAAAGAAACAAGCTGAAAATGATAGCAGCAAGGAGAATGGTTTTTACTTCATAGGTTTATAACTCTTATAATTCTATGTGAAGTAGATGATTATGGCTAACATGGCAAAGTCCTGGGGTACCCCAGAGTCCTTCTTTTCCCCCCCGCCCCAGGTTTGAATGGTAGAAGAAGGCACGAAAACTGTGTCCCACCCTACCCTATGGGCTTGAAGGGGCAACAGCCAAATGGTACAAGCTTTGTGGTGGTTTGGGTGTTTCCCCCCACACACTTTTAGAAATCACCCAGACTAGACTCAGACGAATCTAGAAATATGAATGAAGCTTATATTTACAGCTAGCACAATATACAAGCAGATCTTTACAGTATATACAGTTATGGACAGAAATATACAAGGTAAAAAGGTAATACAGAAACACAACTCCCCTCCCAGAAGCCTGAGTCCCCAGGAGGGGCTCTCAACTGCCCCTTCACCTTCCCCCTACCCCTCTCAACCCCAGTCCCAAGGAAGAATGGAGGTTTGGCCAGGGGGTGGTTAGGAAGCAAAGTGGATTAGTCCAAAAATGGAGGGTGGTGTTAGAGAGTGAGACGCAGCTCAGCCCGTTCCCCAGCAGCAGCCCAAGCAAGAGAATTGCTGAGTGGAGTGTCTACCTATGTTTTGCTTTATGTTCTTATACATCTCAGCAAGCCTGTGAGCGAAGTAGACATCACAATTGTTTTCCTCTCACAGCCTGTAATCTAGTTCTTCTCACCAAAACATTCTAGCTAGCTTCAAACTAGCACAGCCCTCAAGACCCTTGCAGGCTGGTGACTGCAGTTATACAGATTCTACATTCATTCTGAATATTGTTCTTTATTATATGTAATAAAAATGCTTAAACCCAAGGAACACACTGTGTGGTGACAGCAAGAATAAGACAAACAGAATTTGAGCCTTGGAAGAGAAGAATGACAGGTAAATAAGTGGACCAACTGAGAATAAGCAGCATTGTCTACAATTAACTATTTACAAGAACTAATGGAGACTTTGTGTGAGTGTGAATGAAGAAATGTGTCATATGAGCATCATATTCAGTCATATGTTTTAGAACTGTTGTTGTGGGTAAACAGTGTGTATTACTAAGTACAGTGCCTGCTAGAGAGCTTACTCTTATGTAAAGGACCTTGCTTACTCACTTTAAAAGATGTAAGATTCTGTGGCATTCTCTGTCTCCAGAAATCCTTAGGGGAATCTGTGCAAGCTTTCTCCTGAAAACCCTCATCACTAATCAACAGAGGGCCTACATACATGGGCCTACATACAACACATTAGTCAAGCTCAAACTATAGGAAAAAATGCCAGTGCATGTGTTTGGATGATGAATGAAGACAATAAAATCATCATCTGTCTGAAGGTATTTATCAGCAGAGGACTGTGATGAATACATAGGTATCCATTGAAAATAATTTATTTTATATTAATATACTAATTTTTATTAATAGCATTTTTCTGTTGTGGAATTTCCAGAGAAAATCAGCCTTCTATTTCTTCTCTGTATACTAAGCCAGAATTCTCTAAACCAAAAGAAATGCATAGAATCACAGAATCATAGAATCAACCAAGTTGGAACAGATCTCCAAGATTATCTAGTCCAAGCTATCACGCAGCCTTAGCCAATCAACTAGACCATGGCAGTAAGTGCTTTATACAATCTTTTCTTGAACACCTCCAGGGATGGAGACTCCACCACCTCCCTGGGCAGCCCATTCCAATGGCTAATCACTCTCTCTGTCAAGAACTTCCTCCTAATATTTATGTGTTTTTCCTGTCCTGAGTGATAAAGCAGTTCTAATTCTTGAATAAAGGAGGCCTTGGGCATAGCTTAACTAAATCTAGTAGGAGGAATATGAGGTCACAGCTCCACATATCTATGTGTCACAAAAGAGGTTCAGTCAAAAGGAGGAGGAGCTTACAAGCACTCATCATCAGAACAACATGGAACCACTACAAAGACAGGATGTTGGAGCTGGAGTTGTTCAGCCTAGAGAAGTACTTGCCAGTACTTGCAGGTGGCCTACAAGAAGGATGGAAAGAGACTGTTTACGAAGGCCTGCAGTGATAGGACAAGGGGCAACAGCTTCAAACTAGAGAAGAGCAGATTTAGATTGAACGTTAGGAAAAAAATCTTCACCATGAGGGTTGTGGAATACCAGAGATATTCAAGGTAAGCCTTGACAGGGCTCTGGGCAGCCTGATCTCGTTAAAGATCCCCATGCTTAGTGTAGAGGGCATTGGACTAGATGCCCTTTGCAGATCCAGACCATTCTATGATAAGAAAGAGGCGGAATCCTGTGCAAGCCCAAGTTAAATAGGACAACAATAAAGAAACTATTGGGTGCAGAGTGCCTTTTCCACACCATCTGCTGGCTACCTGTTCTCAAGATGGATCACAAATGAGTAGTAACAATAACAAGTCTAAGTAACAATAAAGAGGTAGAGGAGAGAAGCACTGCAAGCTAGCATATCCAAATTACACAGAATCACTGAATTACAGAATGCTGGGGGCTGGAAGGGACCTCAAAAGGTTATCTAGTCCAACACCCCTGCCAGAGCAGGGGTAATACCAGATTACACAGGAATGCATCCAGGCAGGTTTTGAATATCTCCAGAGAGGGAGAGTCTACAACCTCCGTGGGCAGCTGGTTCCAGTGCTCCATTACCCACATGGAACCTCTTATGCCTCAACCTCCACTCATTGCCCCTTGTCCTGTCACTGGTAATCACCAAGAATAGGGTGGCTCCATCCTTCTGGCACTCACTTCTTACGTATTTATAAACTTGAATGACATGACCCCAAAGCACAGTTACTGGCTATTTGATTCAAATACTTTTTCCTATAAATACTTTGCTCACAAAAATCAAAACCATCCAAACATCTATCCTGTTCAACAGTTCGACAAATATGAGCCTATGTGTTGGTCATTGTACTATGGAGCATGTTTACAAGAACAGAACATAGTAGAATTTTTATTTCATAAAAGAAGATTATGAGTTTTGGGGTTTTTTTGGTTGGTTTGTTGGGGTTCTTTTTGTTTTGTTTTGTTTTGTTTTTTTTTACATACTTGTTGTGGAGGGCCCATAGGCCCGAAAAATAGGCTCATTCTATGCCTCACTTTGCTTTGCCTGCCCAGGCACGTTCCTTCCCAAACCAGGGGTAAACAAGCCCAAAATGGGTAAACACATTAAAAGACATAAAATGTACAAAAGGCCACGGTGCCATGGTGTCTGCCTGGACCCAGCCCTGCTAAGGCCTGTGTCATAAACAGGTTGCATAAGCCCATACTGAGCGTGTGGCGCAGCCTATGCTCTCTCCATTTATGGAGGTATAAGGCATAGTGAATTCATCTATTTTGGTGATGTTTGGCTGTCTGCCAAACTGACTGGTCAATAGTGGCCAATTGGGGCAATTGATCTCGGCCCCATAGTTAATAAATGAGAGCGCATACGTGTTACAGTGCTTCTTTTCTCTCCAGCTCGCCAGAGCCTGCTTCTCCTCTCCTCTCTCACACTCACGCTGAGGCCCTGTCCTCACAATCGCTTATGCTTATACTTATACTTGGGCACAACCTTGATATTATTTTGTTTCACCGTCCTATTTGCTCATGCTGATATGGAGATAAAATCTCCCAGCCAGCCAGCCAGCCGTGGTGAACTAACCAGGACATTCAATCCTGCATTGTCTATATATTTGAGGAGCACAGGCTCCAGCTAGCTGTGTATGCCCATTGCTTCAGCCTGGTAAGAGCCAAAGCTGCCAAGCCACCAGAAGCAGACCAGAAACACAACAGACCTGACAGCCAGAGTGAGAACCGTGCTGCACAGCACCCATTCTCCAGCAACAGAAGTCCTGGGGTGCACCCACAGTGGTGGGTGCAGCAGTGTCCTGGGGTACCCCAAATTCCTCCCTTGTCCCTCTCACTCCATGGGTTTGAGTGGGGAAAGAAAGTCACAAAAACCTGCCTCACGCCTCCCTTCCCTGCAGGCTTGAAGAGGGGCAGCAAAGGGTGCCTTACTGCCTATGGGCTGACCCATGTGGAAGCCTGCACTGGAATCAGGCTGGTGATTGGCTGTGGTTTTGCACCCAGTATAAATGACACTTTATCTAGAAAAAGAATAAATAGAGCAAAGGTTCCTGCCTTGAGGTTCCCGCCTTGATAGTTCCCATCTTGAGAGTCCTCTGCCACTGTGGTTCCTGCTGTGAGTGGACCGTCCCCACTTTTGGACAGCTCCTACCTTTTGTACAGCTCTTGGTTTTATCCCGCCCCTGCTTTTCACACTCTTTTGTGTACACTGGCAGGATTGGCAAGTCTGGGGTCCTTTGAGAGAGAGACGATGACATCTGGACCACCCCTCTCTCAGACCGTATCACTAGACAACTTCCTGGCTGCCTCCCAGACTGGAGGGCTCAGCAGTTTTGGCTCTTCCCTGCCACTGTGAAGGCAACCATCCTACTCGGGAAGAAGTGCATGAGACATTTCTGAGTTTGGTGGCTCCGTCACTTGCCTCAGACTCCTGCGACATGGATCTCTATTATTGGATATGCCTGCAACATCAGAAGGCTGCTCCTGCAGAGGAATCCAGTAGAATCAAGAATGACCCATTTTGGCCAAGGTGTAAGTTAGGTAAGATCAGTAAAGGATGACTGCCAAATGCCTATCACCTTCATGAGTAAGCTGTCCCCTTAACTTTCTGCTCAGCCTGATCAATAGTGGGGTAAAGCTGTGTTTATAGCTTAGACTTTTCCATTTCCTGACTTCCTAAATATCTAAATTTATCTGTAATATCTTTTTTTGGAAGATATTCCTGATCAAACTGACTCTGTTAATAAACAAAACTAATTTTGTATATAGGTTTGGGGCTGGGGTTCCAGGAAAATAAAAGAATGGTATTTTTTATAATTCCCAATCCAACCATGTTAATTCTCTGCTTCCACAACCAGCAGACGCAGCAGAAGCAGCAAGGGGAAGGTACAAGCTGTGCTTCCAGACATAAAGCTCTTGATGCTCCAATGAAATTATATTAACTTATCCATTGTTACCATTATATGTCCTATTCCTAGAATGTTCACCTCTCCACTCAAAGCTTCTACTTCTAAGTTTCTCTGTTCCAGACATTTTTACATCTGAGCTAGAAATCTGACCCAAATGACCACGAGGGTATAGCAATTTCACTGCCCCCTTCTATACCTACTTGCCTAGCACACAAGCATCTGCTCAGAAGGGGAGTTAGATGTATCAGGTCTATGTGGGTTTATGTCATTATTGCAGTCCTATGTAATTGATTCACAGCTCATTAGGAGTTCCTTCATGTCGTATGACAAGATGTCTGTGAAAGGCTAGCTGTGTGTTAAAGTGATTCCTAAAGACTGAAAATTCCCTTAACCACCAAATCTACCATCTTTGGACATAAGTTTTGGCTGTTCAGACAAGCATTCAGCACTACCCATGATAGCACTGACTTGTTGGCAACAGCCTGCATTCAGTCTCATTCTCAGAAAAGGTTTTTAAACTGAAGATTTCTAGGAGTGCCAGCTGTCTCTAGAATTAAATTGAGCAACTTCAGGTATCAGTGTATCACAGTATCACAGTATTACCAAGGTTGGAAGAGATCTCATAGATCATCAAGTCCAACCCGTTACCACAGAGCTCAAGGCTAGACCATGGCACCAAGTGCCACATCCAATCTTACCTTGAACAGCTCCAGGGATGGCGACTCCACCACCTCCCTGGGCAGCCCATTCCAGTAGCCAATGACTCTCTCAGTGAAGAACTTTCTCCTCACCTCAAGCCTAAATTTCCCCTGGCGTAGCTTGAGGCTGTGTCCTCTTGTTCTGGTGCTGGCTGCCTGAGAGAAGAGAGCAACCTCCTCCTGGCTACAACCACCCCTCAGGTAGTTGTAGACAGCAATAAGGTCTGCCCTGAGCCTCCTCTTCTCCAGGCTAAACAATCCCAGCTCCCTCAGCCTCTCCTCGTAGGGCTTGTGCTCAAGGCCTCTCACCAGCCTCGTTGCCCTTCTCTGGACACGTTCAAGCATCTCAATGTCCCTCTTAAGCTGGGGGGCCCAGAACTGGACGCAGTACTCAAGGTGCGGTCTAACCAGTGCAGAGTACAGGGGCAGAATGACCTCCCTGTTCCTGCTGGCCACACCATTACTGATGCAGGCCAGGATGACATTGGCTCTCTTGGCCACCTGGGCACACTGCTGGCTCATGTTCAGGTGTAATTCAGGTAGATATCTCCTTTGATCATTGCTAGGCTCTGAATAGAAGAATCACTTGTTCATTGTTGTCTGACACCGTCTGTAGGGCTGCTTGTGTGACATTACTGCTCTAACTTCCAAATGTATGTTTGATCCCAAAGTTATATGTTAGCTCTTTAAAAACTAATATCTCTCTTGAATGCTGCATAGAATTAAATTATTTCAAAAATGAGACTTTTAATAATGGTATTGGACAAAATGGTGTTCCACCAGGAAAACACAATAAATGGGGGGACAAAAAAAAAAGGAAAAAGGAAAAAGTGCATCAGTTGAGAGAAACCAGAAACAAGTTAAATATTTAAAACTAAAATAGTCATTGTATAAATAAGACATTATATCATTAAACAGAAAAGTATCTGTTTACTTTTTAGTCACTGTGCTTTCTGTGAGAAAATTTACTGCTTTACAGCACTGATACATAAATCAGTGAGTGTGCAGAGAAATGGGTTACAAGCACCTACCAAAATCCAAGAAACTGAGATGAAGTCTTGTTCATAAAAATCAGGTGAAGGCAGACATACTCCGGTAAGTACACTGTGCAAGGCTTTGTCTCCCCAAACTTTTATGGGCTTAAAAAGTGAAGCTAGAAGAAGCAGTCAGGGTCAAAGACACAAAGTATATAAAAAATCCTTACTGAGAATGGAGACAATATGCATGTCCACTGAAATGATATGCTAGAAAAATCATTTACTAGGGATTTGATATCGAAAACCAGCCTGAACCGTCTGCAGAGACAGGAAGAAAATACCTCGTATTATGCGATTGTGATGTCTTAGCTTTTGTAAGAATGAACTTTGGGTAAGACATTTAAAAGTGACAGTACACATTCAACCTCTTGATTTTTTTTCAGTCCTCTTCTAAAAAATCCAGCTCCTGAGCTGCATAACTGTTCCTCATATATCTCCTGAAGGATTGTTTGTCTCAGAAGTGTAGGAGCTCAGCATATATATGAAGAATTTAGAACTTTGCAAAGTTTACATAGAACAAATTCTACCTAATGGACAAATTCAAAGAATTTGTCCATTAAGCTTAGACTTCAAAGAAATGCAAGTGCCTAAGACAGAAAAGACACAATGCGGCCCTTGGACATCAGTAATATTCACACTGATATTCTGTAGCCAGCAAAGAAGAAGCTGCTTGAGAAGTGATGTAGCCAGGTTAGAGGAACTAATTAATTTAATTTAATTTATGCTTCAACTTTTTGTATTTTCTCCCTTCTTGTCGATACTGAAGAAATAGATGCATAAAAGAGCAGAGCCATATACAGTTAACCTACTAATGGACAGAATACCTTTCATCTCAACCTTTGATATCGTTATTAATGTGGATCTCAAGGCTTTGGGCAACGGCATATCTGTGAAATCTAATTCTATGACATTTGTGACAGTTGGGTCTTACTCTCTTTTCATAGTAAACACATTTTCAATTTACCATGATGCAATTCAAACACTTTCTCAACAACAAAAAATAATTCTACAAGAAGATATGGTAAAAGAACACCTCCAGCAGGTTTCAAATAGAGGAGCATCACTGCTATGGCAATCTGATGAAGATCCCCAACTGTGGAAAATCCCCAAATGAGGAAAAAGGAAGACCTAGGGAGCTACTGGCCAGTCAGTCTCACTTGTGAGCCCAGCAAGGTCATGGAGCAGATACTCCTGGAAATTCTGCTAAGACACGTAAAAAATAAGGTGATCATCTAATATGGTTTAACCAAGGACAACAGCAAGGTAACCCTGTAGATAGATAAGGGAATAGCAACTGATGTCATCTGCCTGGACTTGTGC
>WAAF01002433.1:1777-11800 GCA_013400475.1 Tricholaema leucomelas
TGCTGTAAGGGTCCCCCCTGCTCCCCCCTTCACGCCTGCAGGGCAGGGGGGGAGAAACAGCTCTGTTCGCGCCTTTTTCCTCTCCCATTCAAACCACAGAGAGAGAGGAAATTTCTGGGGTACATGGGACCTCCAGGATAGACGGTCATGCACAGTCCTAACCTGGCAATGCCTGCCAGTGGTGCTGACCCCATAGTGGGTCATTTTCCATTTCAACCACCTGTTTCTCATCCTCCACCTGAACCTCCTCCTTTTCATCTAAAGTCTGATGAGGGGATGGAGAAGTGGGGAAGGATAACTAAGCTTAAGAAGCAGGATGGGAGAATTGATAAGTTTGAGACTTTTATATACTGATTAGGGGAGCAGAATGATGCTTTTCCTTCTGAATGGCTTTGTATTTCAGCCATCAGAATTCAGTGTGCTCCTGGACTGTGCCAATTACAGGAGGCACTGTGGAACCTACTACGTGACCAATGTTGAAAGTGCTGAACTGATGGCATGATAGGTCCACTTCTTATACCTCTGATCTTGCAGCCAGAACAACAGAGCTGTTTAGTGATAACACAAGGGGTGGTGAGTTCCCTGGCACACAAAAGAGATGTACAGGAACGCAGAGCTCCTGAAGGTACCAGAGCTCAGGTTACTTTTATCCTCCCTTAAATTACATAGGGGTGGAATCCATAACCCCATAATCATAGCAGGTGCTAATGTTGGGTCTCAAGTTGACTATGCCGTAGGCTTGAAATAACCTACCTGCTCCTGATGGGTTGGTGGATTGAAGAGAAGGAACCCTTCTGCAGCAGAGGGATATTCACTCCTGCATGCTTTGGAAGCTAACAAGCATTCAACTCAATTGCTTCAGGGGTGGAAGGAGTCACTGAACCTGACTGCTTCTGTTTTGAATACCCCCTGGAGGTGAAAACACACACCACAAGGACTGGTTATGATTTTGTTCACATTACACTGGAACAGAATAGAACTCCAAGTGACTCTGCACTCAGCAGTGGTATCTGTGCATTTTGTTGTTTAGTGGCAGGACACAAGGCAATCGCAGACACAGATGCAGGCTGGGTGGGGAATGGCTGAGAGCAGCCCTGAAAAGAAGGACCTGGGGGTCTGGGTTGAATAAAAGCTCAACATGAGCCAGCAGTGTGCACATGCAGCCCAGACAGCAACCCTGTGCTGGGCTGCAGCAAGAGCAGTGTGGCCAGCAGGGCAAGGAAGGGGATTCTCCCCCTTTACTCTGCTCTCCTCAGACCCCACCTGGAGTACTGTGTGCAGTTCTGGAGCCCCCAACACAAGAAGGACATGGAACTGCTGGAGCGGGTCCAGAGGAGAGCCACGAAGATGCTCAGAGGGCTGCAGCAGCTCTGCTATGAGGACAGGCTGAGAGAGTTGGGGCTCTGCAGCCTGGAGAAGAGAAGGCTTCGAGGAGACCTTAGAGTGGCTTTCCAGTATCTGAAGGGAGCCTACAGGAAGGCTGGGGAGGGACTATTGACAAGGTCTGGTAATGTCAGGACGAGGGGGAATGGGTTTAAGCTGGAAGAGGGGAGATTTAGACTGGATGTTAGGAGGAAGTTCTTTACAGTGAGGGTGGTAAGACACTGGCACAGGTTGCCCAGGGAGGTTGTGGATGCTTCCTCCCTGGAGGTGTTTAAGGCCAGGCTGGATGAGGCCTTGAGCAACCTGCTCTAGTGGGAGGTGTCCCTGCCTATGGCAGGGGGTTGGAGCTGGATGATCCTTGAGGTCCCTTCCAACCTAAACCATTCTATGATTCTATGATTCTATGACACTTGCCTGTTAGCAGGAAGGCCCAGGTTCAATTCCTGGCTGGTGACACACACTGCAAAGCAATCCAATCTCATTATGAGTGAGAATGGACAGGAGCTGATCCATGATGTCCATTGGTTTATATTGATTGCTACTTTGCCATTTAGTATAATGCAGATCTAGATACAAGTTCTGTGGTAAACAAGAGGAACCCTAAGGAACACTTTATGGCTTTCTCCCTTCTTTGGGCAATCTCTGCTACTGTTTCTGGTCACACTTTTTGGGTAATGTAGAAATCCCTCACACATGGTGAAATTCAGTGTGTTCCACAAAAACATTTAACTGAAAGAGCTCATGATGTGCATAAATTGTTTTGAGTTCTTTTCTAGGTAACTGTGTGTTGTGGGTTTACTAAAGTTAGCGACAGAAATTAAACTCTCAGATCAAATTGGCGAGAAAATACAGAATTGTATTTAGAGAGAGAGAAATGCAGCGACAGATCTTACAGAGCAATTTCCCCATCCATGGCAAACCCCCTGGAAGTTTCCCCATTCCCCCAAAAAAACTAAATCTACCTTCCCCAGTGCTCCAATCCTCCCTCCCCCTCCCCCACCAACACCTCCAGCCAGCCAAGAGGCCTACTGCTTGCATGTTCCCGATAGCGGGCTCCTGCCACATACCCAGGGCAGGAGGAGGAGGAAAGGAGAACGAACTGACCTTGTTGCGAGTCTATAAGGAGATGGCAGAATTATGGGATTGAATAACAATCTTCTAGTCCCCAGAAAACTTTTTTTAACCCTATAGTCTCAACCTGGGACACTGTGGCACCCACAGAAAACTCATGAAGACTTCACCGTACATGTCAAGGTCTCACCATACACAAATGTGAACTATATAAGCCCTGCAAAATCCTACTTTGTCTCTTCTGATAAGAACTGTTTCCTGATTCTGAGTGGAGGACAGGTCCAAAAAGTGCCAGGACAAAGAATGATTTGCCACCCAGACTTTGCTGCACATCATCTACAGACCCGGCTGGGGGAAAGGCTTTTGTGGGAGTTTTCATATATCCTATGTCTGTATGGGGTGTTGGGGATCCATGTATGCTATATTTTTCCTTGCACATCTTTAAATACAACCTTTCTGTATTTTCATCTCCAATTAAGCAAGAACAGCATTATTTTACTGCCCATTTTTCCTTGAAAGAAAGAGTAAAGTAAGATAACCTCAGTCTGTCGAGCTCCTGCACAAAAAACTACGACAGACAGTTTTACAAAGTTCCACCCCCCATGGCCCTTAGGGTGGTTTTCAGCAAACCATTTTTCCCAAAGCTGGTGCATAGTAGGGTATGTGGTAGATCCACTCAGTTGCCTGCTCTTTGGCCAAGTTTTTCACCAGATTGTTCCTGAAATGAGTGCCATTGTCTAATCAGATTTTCTGTGGAGTTCCATGTCTCCACATGATTTGTCTTTCCAGATCAAGAATGATGTTGAGTGCAGCAGCTAGCATGAGGTGCTGGATAGGTTTCTAATGATCCAGTGCTTACCTCTACCATAATCAGCACATATTGTTTGCCAGAACATGAATGAGGCAGAGAGACAATCAATGCTTCTCCCTACTTGTACCATAAGGGCTTGATTCGCTTAGTCTGCTTAATAGCAGCACAAATGTCACAGTCATGGATGACTTGGGTGATAGCGTCCATGGATAAGTCAATTGACCTATCGCGTGCCCATCGGTATGTTGCATCTCTGCCTTGATGTCCAGATGAATCATGGGCCCACCGAGCTAGGAACAGTTCACCTCAGTGTTTCCAATCAAGGTCAGGACCACAGTTTGTATTAGCTTGAGGAATCCTGGCAGCTAGATCTGCCTGATGGCTCTGTAGGTGTTCCTCAGTCACTTTGGTCTCAGGAATGTTGTAATGGTAGGCAAGGATTTATGCCGAAATTAGTATAATTTGTTAATTTTGATATCCAGGAATTCACTGTAGTAGTTGAATTTTGATAATAGCTTCTTCACACTGTCGTTACACAGAGGAAGACAGGGAATCTAGAACACCTCAGTAATAACTAGCCAAATACAAACATGAACTTAAGTGAACTGAAAGAGAGGTCGACTATACTTCTTTCCCACTAGGGGGCCTCGAGAGGCTCCTTCCTTCTTAAGGCAGAAGGCTCTTAGAATTGGTTACAGAATTTCTTACAGAGAGGCTTTTGAACATTTACTCACAAAATGTATCTCTGGATTCCCCGAGGTAAAATATAGTTTCCAGACAGCACCCAAACACTTAGGGAGAGTTCTGTTGGTGTACTTGAGTACTGTGTCCAGTTCTGGGCTCCTCAATTCAAGAGAGATCTTGAGGTGCTGGAACATGTCCAGAGAAGGGCAACAAAGCTGGGGAAGGGCCTGGAACACAAACCCTATGAGGAGAAGATGAGGGAGCTGGGATTGTTTAGCCTGGGGAAGAGGAGGCTCAGGGCAGAGCTCATTGCTGTCTACAACTACCTGAAGGGAGGTTGTAGCCAGATGGGGGTTGGGCTCTTCTGCCAGGCAACCAGCAACAGGACAAGAGGACACAGTCTGAAGTTGTGCCGGGGGAAGTCTAGGCTGGATGTTANATATAAGCTTATAAGCTGTTGAGGCTTCTGGATCTTCCCAGGCTTTAACAGGGTGCTGTGAGAGAGGTAAGTGATCTCTGACCTGATACTGGTTCCTCTTGGACTCCAGACTTGGCACAGAGGTTTGCAGATGTGCAGGCAGACAGGCACAATGTCAGTGGCACTTCTTGTCACATCATGAGGCACTTAGTGCCTTCTCCTGGTAAACTTGAGGTATGGCAAATTTCCAGGTAGATAACCCCAAATTGTCAGGGCTTGTTACTACTCAGCAGGCTGGCTTGGAGCTTAGCAGACAATGTTGCAAAGCATGTCAGAGTGTGATGGTTTGGGTGTTCCCCACCCTCCCACACTTTGGAAAATCACCCAGACTAGGCTCAGCAGCTTTGGAAAATGAATGAAGCTTTGTATTTACAGCTTAGCACAGTATACAAGCAGATATTTACAATATATACAGAAATATACAAGTTAAAAGTAATACAGAAACACAGCAGCCTTCCCAGAAACCTGAGTCCCCAGGAGGGGCTCTCAACAACCCTTCCACCTTTTCCCCGCCCCTCTACCTTACTCCAGACTTTGCCTTACACTCAAGGTAGTTTGGAGGGTCTGCCAGGGAGGTTAGGGAGTAGGATTAGTCACACAGATGGCAGGTTTGGTTGGAGAGAAGTTCATGCAGCCCCAAGAGATAAAGAGCAACTCTGTTATCTATATTTGTGTTCTTGTTCTTACACATCTCAGCAAGCCTATGAGTGAAGTAGACATCACCATTGTTTCCTTTTCACAGCCTATCATCTAATTCTCCTCACCAAAACATTCCAACTAGGCTCAAACTAGCACACAGAGCATGGCAGGATACAGCAGCAGAGAGCACCCATGCTACGACGGAGAGCACGGAGGCAGAGAGAGCACATTACATTTACCTGCCCATGTCTTTTATCAGTGCAGCCCAAGACTAATGGCTCTTTGGCCACAGAGCTTACCCAGTCAGAATGGCAGTTTGCCAAACTTCACCATATTAGGTGATCTAGGGCTTGCCTTTACTCTTTCAGGGTAGAACACAAACAAATGTATAAACATGTGTGGGTACCCTCTTTACAACATTGGTAGGAGACATGATGGCACTCAGCCTTTGTCTTCCTTTCCTGTGGTTGCTTCTCCCAACAGCAGAAAGGGGAAGGAAGAGCAGGGGAACATTTCTGGACAAGCCAGGACATGTTTTAGGCCAATTTTGGCCTTCCACAATGTGCTAGTTTGAAGCTAGCTAGAATGTTTTGGTGAGAAGGACTAGATCATAGGCTGTGAAATGAAAACAATGATAATGTCATCTTCATTCACAGTCTTGCTGAGATGTGTAAGAAAGGAAAAGCAAAACATAGATAAAGTCACTTACACTTCGCTCTGGGCTTTTGCTCTTGGCACTTCGCCTGCTGGGGAGCAGAGGCTGCTGGCTGAACTCCATCTTGCTCTCTAACCTCACCCTCCATTTCCTTTGGGCTGATTCACCTTTGCTTCTTAATCCCCCTGGCTGAACCTCCATTCTTCCTTGGGACTAGAGTAAGGTTGAGAGGGGTAGGAGGAAGGTGAGGGGGTGGTTGAGAGCCCCTCCTGGGGACTCAGGTTTCTGGGAGGGGAGTTGTGTTTCTGTATTACCTTTTTACCTTGTATATTTCTGTCTATATCTGTATATACTGTAAATATCTGCTTGTAAATTGTGCCAGCTGTAAATATAAGCTTCATTCAAATTTCCAGAGCTGACTGAGTCTAGTCTGGGTGATTTCTAAAAGTGGGGGGGGGGGTGGGGGACATCCAAACCATCACACACAACACAGACATTACTGAAGTATTGGACAGACTCTCCTCCAGCTGTCTCATTTGCTCAGCAGATTCATCCACAGTAGGAAGTCTTCCCTCACTGTTTTTCCCACAAATCTTCTTGCTAAGATATTAGCACAAGATGGAGGAGCAAGTTTAATAAGCTCATTTGAAAGACCTGCACCAACAGGGATTTAATTTGGATTCTGTGGACCACGATCTCCATAAAGTATTTCCTCCACAGCAAACTCCCTCAGAAGCTTAATTACCAGCTCAATTGTGCTCCACTTCTTAGGGGCCCATGGTAAATCATCTCTGGAGGGGTACCTCAGTGGCATGGTGAGGGTCACCACAGGGTGACTTTCCCAAGAGGGCTTTCTGTGTATTTGTCAATTCCACTTTTGTAAGTGGTCCTGTTTCTTTCTCTGACTCGTCACCTACCTGCAGAACACTGGCACCTGTACCACGGCATCTCCCTGACCCACTTGGAATTATTTCTCCTGACTCTTTCTGGTATTCTTTCCTCACCTGCCTGAGCTTCTTTCTGGGCTCTTTAGGGCTCTGAGTATCATCCTCATCATCTGCATCTTCTTCTCCTTGATTTGGAATTAAAAATCCCTTAAGGACATTCTTAAACTCCTCAGAACCTTCGTCTTTTTTAACATGTCCCTTCCAATAGCCTTTCCTGCAGGGTTGGGAAAAGCCAAGCGACGACCCAATACGAGCTAGCATCAAGGCTATTCAGCTTTATTGAGAGAGCATCAGGGTTCAGGTTACAGAGGACTAATTTTCTGGTCACAGTGAGAAACGGTGAGCATATCCAGCATGTAGTGTGCTACATCCAAAGATTGGTATTTACATATTCCCCCCACCTGTGGTATCTTTCATCACTTCTGGTTAAGGTGAGTAAAAGGTGACACGTCCAGTATGCAACGCGGTGCTGTTCATCCGCATATTCCCCCCTACTTGTGGTTACTGCTATGGCTGAGATTCCCTCCTGTCCTGGACACAGTCCCAGGGAGCTGCTTATCAGAAAGCTCAAGGCCACATTCCTTTGAGTTTCTTCACACGCAGCTCCGTGACTTACTGCAGTCCCAATACTCAGACCTTACATCCAAGGCTTGATTGTACAAGCTTCTAGGGGCTCATACCCCCTTTCCTTCAGCCAGTTCCCAACACTTTCCCTTTGTCCTCATCACCATATTGTGATTTCAATACCTTGGCAATGTCTCTAAGGCTAACTTCCTCATCCTCCATCCTCTCATCCTCCTCTTCTGCTGCTCCTCCTCCTCCTCCTCATCTGCTCTGTCAGACATACCTTCTCCTGCATACTCTTCCTCCTGAGAATCACCATCTCTCAGAGTTTTATCTCTTGCCTTCCCCTTTACTGGAGCTAGGAAAGCTGTGGTTTTAGAAGCACCCTCCAGAGGATCATCTAACACAAATTTATCTGTTTTCTGTTTCACTTTCCACTAGGAGCAGTTTTAGCAGTAGCCTTAGCCACAGCAGGACCAGCAGACTGTGCTGCTTTGAGGGTAATTGGAATGTTCTAATGATAAAAATGAGATCATTGGTTGTAAAAGAATAACAATGATAGAGTCTGTACAATCCTTTGGTTTGCTGAAGTGGATAAAGAGCCAAAATGTAAATAATTCTGCTGCTTCTTCCTCAGAACCCTTGCTCCTTTCTCTTCTCCTTCACTCCACTTTAGTATCTTCCAATAACAGATAACTGTGACAGGTTATGCAAAATTCATAATCTGTATTAATTTTAATATCCAGACAATGATTGCTAATAACTATGAAAACTGTTTATTAATATTAAAACTCAGCAGGAACTTATTCACAGGTTCAAAAAATTCACAGGTTGGAATTTATACATGCAGGGCACAGGCAAAACCTGAGCACTTATTTCTTCAAGTGGCAAATGCAAATATTGTACTGAAGAGGCTTTTAAGTATTTACTCACAAAATCATTACCTGACTCGCTGAGGCTGGCCACAGCCCAGACAGCCTTGCTGTAAATACAGCTTTAGTTTACTGCCAACTTGTTTGAGCTGGTCTGGTAAATTTCAATAAGGGGGCAGGAGAGTTCCCAACTCTTCACACAGACCCAGATGCTACTTGGTAGCCTGCAGCCTTATCAGGAATGGGTGAGCTCTGGGTAGACTTTGCTGCATCTTCTGGATTTGTTTCGATGCCAGCAGCAGTAGGCAGACATGTCCTTGTCTCACTCATCATGGCCACCTGGGCTAGGCTCATCTGTGCCTCTCTAATGGAGGGTGTGGCTGATCTCATGCCATCACCCTATGCTGCCTCCCTCCTCTGCTCGACTTGCTCCCTCCCCACCGAGGTCCTGCAGCTGCTCTGAACTTCTTTGTCTGGTACTCTTATCACACTGTTCTCAGAGCCTCTACTTCATCTTCTATGAGCAAAGCAATATACCCTTAAAGTGGCAGTAGATGATTTTTTCCACACACAAAAATACAAACAGCCCTTGCCATGTCCCTCAAAACTCCATGCAGGGAGCCAGTGTGACACCGTCTCGAAGCAATCTGATGTACAAAGTCAGTGCTGTTTATTGAAGCTAAGAGTGATGCTTATATAGTGGCTAATACAATGTGCATGATTCTGATAGGTTACATAGCAGAACATGGTCTGGCCACACACCTAGAGGTGGATGTGACCAACTGCCTCCCCCCTTGATCCCCCTCGTGCAGCTAACTTGCAGGTAGCAGCTTCTCCGCCAGCCTTCTCAGGGTTACTTTTCTATGCAGCTGCGCTTCCTTATCAGAATAACCTCACATTACCCTTCCTGCTCTCCTTATTTCAGACTGCTCAGTTCTGCCCGACCCTGACAAGCCCTATTACTGCACACACAGGGACCAGAATTAAACACAACAGGCACACAATGGTGCTACTTCTAAAACTACCACCCACCAGGTGTGCCACAAATCCTCCTGCACTCACAAGGAGAAGCAACCCAATTAAATCCTATGAGACACTAACAGTGGCATCTTTATAAGCCCAGAAAACCAGAGCAGTATCCACCAAGCTTTGCAAAGATGGATTTCAGGCTTTTCCATATTATTTTTCTCACATAACAGCCAATTTTCTGATAAATATTTGACAAAATGCACTTGTAAAATATCCATAGCATTGATGGGCATTATGGATGGGCTGCAAAGGGCAGCATCAGGATGGAGCCAGGCTCTGCTCAGCAATGTCCACAGATAGGACAAGGGGCAGTGGGTGCAAGATGGAGCACAGGAGGGTCTACGGGAGCACAAGGAAAGTCACTGTAAGGGTGACAAAATACTGGAGCAGGCTGCCCAGAGAGGTTTTGGAGTCTCTCTTTCTGGAGACATTCAAAATCTACCTGGACATGTTTCTGTGTCACCTACTATAGGTGATCCTCTCTGGCGGAAGGGTTGGACTAGATGATCTTTTGAGGTCCCTTTCAAACCCTAATGTGGTGTGATTCTGTACCAAAGGTAGTAAGAGGGGGTCTGGCTGTTCCTGGGAAAACTGGATGAGTGCCATGATGGAAGGAGAGAGCTGACTTGAGGATCTCTGACCCAACCCTGGGGCTGGATCCAAAACAAAAAGCTCCATCAAACCGTGAGATAGAGCAAGAGGTGTGTCTAGTTTTACCAGGGCTTGGGGGGTACTGCCCTAACATAGGAGTCCTCTCTTCACTGGGCCCTGCCAGCAACACACAGAATTGACAATTTGGCTTTATTTGGGTACTGCAGCACCAAGGCTGGGTGAGCAATGCCCAGTCCAGTCCAATACATGAAGGGGGTATATAAGAAGGCTGATGACAA
>WAAF01002434.1:6525-29940 GCA_013400475.1 Tricholaema leucomelas
TTGCTGCTTGCCTGGCAGCAGAGCCCAACCTCACCTGGCTACAGCCTCCCTTCAGGCAGCTGCAGACAGCAATGAGCTCTGCCCTGAGCCTCCTCTTCTGCAGGCTGCACACCCCCAGCTCCCTCAGCCCCTCCTCACAGGGCTCTGCTCCAGGCCCCTCCCCAGCCTTGCTGCCCTTCTCTCAACACCTTCCAGCATTGTAACATCTTTCTTCAACTGAAGGGTCCAGAACTGGGGACCCCAGAGCTGGGCACAGTACTCCAGATGAGGTCTCAGTAGAGGACTCAGTCGTGGAGCAGGAGCATTCCTGTGTGACCTGAACTGGATTCTACACCCCTGCTCTGACAGGAGGAGTGGACTTGATGATCTCCAGAGGTCCATTCCAACCCTGGAGGTCCCTTCAAACCTTGGAGGTCCCTTCCAACTCATAACATCCTGTGACTCTGTGATCTTGAAAGGTCCCTTCCAACTGCTGCCATTCTCTGGTGTACACCTGATTGTACACCTTAGCCATAAGAGAGCAGTATCTCTGATTCTATGGATGAGCCCTCCAGAGATTGCAGGGTTAGATCACTGCACATCTGAGCAGCTCTGCACCTCTGCCATCAGAGTCTGGTGAAGCACAGACTGCTGAAAACCACTTTTGACTCAGTGTGCATGGTTCATCACTTAACTCATCCCACACATTTCTCTTGGCCTGGCAGAGCAATGCCCAGAAATATCCCCAGTGTGGGATGATTTGCAGAGCCACAGAACTCCAAGTGCAAACAATGTCACTGTTTTTTTCTCTCCCCCCACCCCAAGCACTTTTCAGGAGGAAGCAAAGGATTCAAAATAACATCAAGTAACAAACAGCCAGGACTTTCCACTGACCTTTCCCTTCCCACTCTCCCATTTCCTATCACTATCAGTGCACTTTCCTCTAACATCAGGGACAGAAAACGTTCTCCTTGCAGTCATCCTGCACAGCTCTATGAGCGTTACTTAGTGTTTTTTCCTCCTCCCCTTTAGAGTGTTAAATCAAGGCCAAAAAGAAATCCATCAAGAAATCACATTTCACATCATGCAGCACTACCTGAGGGTTGGATGATGACCTTTAGAGATCCTTTCCAGCCCAAACCATTCTGTGATTTTATGACCCTGCAGTCTCTGATTCACACAGAAGCACAGAAACGTTCAGGTTGGGTAAGAGCCTCAGGATCACCAACTCCAGTCAACAACTCTACAAAGTGCAGCATAAACCAGATCCACAGGCACCAATCCTGTGACCTTATGACTCTACAGTCTCTGATTCACACAGAAACACAGAAACATTCAGGTTGGATAAGAGCCTCAGGATCATAGAATCAAGCAGGTTGGAAGAGAGCTCCAAGCTCAGCCAGTCCAGCCTAGCACCCAGCCCTGGCCAATCAACCAGACCATGGCACTAAGTGCCCCAGCCAGGCTTGGCTTCAACACCTCCAGCCACAGAGACTCCACCACCTCCCTGGGCAGCCCATTCCAACGCCAATCACTCACACACAACAGAAGAAGGGGACACAGTCACAAGTTGTGCCAGGGCAGGTCTAGGCTGGATGTTAGGAGGAAGTTCTTGCCAGAGAGAGTGATTGGCATTCTCCCTTTTCTCTGCTCTAAGGCTCCCTCTTGGAGTCCCCAGCAGGTCCAGTCCTGCAAGATGCTGAGTGACACTGGGATTGGGGTTGCTCAGCACCACTTCTTCACTCACCTTTCACTTCAAAACTTGGAGAACCCTCTCTGAGACCTTCTACAGCTACCTCCTTCCCTTATATTTGCTCCAGAAAGTTTGGTCCCCTTTTTGAAGCAGCTCACTGGGAATCAAAGCAAAATAATCCTCCTCTGCCTCTTTTGTTTTTCTCTGCTTTTGGAATCACATTTTCACAATTAGTGGTTAGAAAAACACAGCCCAACCAGCTGAAAGGATCTGTCAGGGATGAGACCCTGTCAGACCACTGGGAAGGAAACATTTTGTGGGAAACAGCCATGGGAAGGTGAATCACTTGTAGGAAATGTTGAACCCTGCCACAGGCTCACAGGATGTCAGGGGTTGGAAGAGACCCAAGGAGATCATCCACTCCAACCCCCCTGTCAGAGCAGGACCACACAATCCAGCATAGATCACACAGGAACACATCCAGACAGGCCTGGAAAGCCTCCAGAGAAGGAGACTCCACAACCTCTCTGGGCAGCCTGTGCCAGGGCTCTGGGACCCTTCCAGGAAAGAAGTTCCCCCTTGTGTTGAGCTGGAACCTCCTGTGCTGCAGCTTCCGTCCATTGCTCCTTGTCCTGTCCCAGAGAGCAGTGAGCAGAGCCTGGCCCCCCTCCTGACCCCCAGCCCTCAGGTGTTTATGAACATTTATCAAATCCTCTCTCAGTCTTCTCTTCTCCAGACTAAGCAGCCCCAGGTCCCTCAGCCTCTCCTCATCAGGCAGTGCCCTCCAGTCCCCTCATCATCCTCATAGCCCTCTGCTGGACCCTCTCCAGCAGATCCCTGTCCCTCTTCAACTTGGGAGCCTAAAACTGAAGGCAGTACTCAAGATGAGGTCTCAGCAGGGCAGAGTAGAGGGGCAGGAGAATCTCCCAGGATTAAACCCAGAACCCTACAACTCAGCTTAAGTCTCTGGTAGGGAGAGGTCAACTCCTTATGGAGATTCAGAGGCATTTGCTATAGGAGAAGAGGCTGTGGGGTGAAGCCTTGAGCAGAAAAGCAGGGGCAGGAGCTCCCTTCTCCAAAACCTTTTGGGGTGCTGTTGGATCCCAAAGCAGTTCCTTGACTTTGCCACCCCTTTGGTGCCTCCCTCATTTGCAGGGCAGGCTCTGGGTTGGCTTTTTAAGCAGCCAGGCTCAATCCCAACTCCACCAACACCCGGAGAGGTTCCACTCTTAGCTCCAGAGCAGAGGCACCCCGCAGACAGCGTGAAAAGCAACCAGGAGGTAAGAAGCAGGACTTACCATGGGCTTCTTGTACTCATTGGGCTTGATGCAGCGGACAAAAAAGGGCTGGCAGACGCTGAGGGTCCTCATCAACAGCTCCAGGGAGCGCTTGAACTGGCTGCTGAGCGTGGGCGAACGCTTCCTCGTCTCGGCTCCCTGCGAAAGCGCAGCGGAGCAGGCTCAGGAAATGGAAGGATAACAGTGCCTTCCCCTCCAGCCACAGCCCTCTGCCAGCCAGGGCTGCAGCAGGGAGCACTGTGGCAGGAAGGGAGGCGAGGCAGAGCCAGTCAGCTCACAGTGACCAGGCTCTGCCAACCTGCTCCGTTTGCCTCTACCCAGGGAGGAGAAATGCCATCATTTAATTCCGCCTGCTCTGGCCTGCCTGTGTGACTGCCAATCCCTCCTGCCTTGTGCAGAGCCACAGTAGACACCTGCCCATAACACTGGAGTTGAGCTTCCCCTACCCAGACCTGCCTGTGTGACTGCCAACCCCTCCTGCCCTGTGCATAGCCATGAGAGTGACCTGCCCATAACACTGGAGTTGAGCTTCCCCTACCCAGACCTGCCTGTGTGACTGCCAACCCCTCCTGCCCTGTGCATAGCCATGAGAGTGACCTGCCCATAAAACTAGAGTTGAGTTTCTTCTGCCCATACCTCTCTGTGTGACTGCCAACCCCTCCTGCCTTGTGCAGAGCCACAGTGGACACCTGCCCATAACACTATAATTCATCGTCATCAATGACACTGATGAGGGCACAGACAGACAGAGGCTGCTCAGAAAGTCTGCTGCTGACACCAAGCTGGGAGGCTTGGCTGATCCAGCTGCAGGCTGTGCTGCCATCCAGAGTGACCTGGACAGACAGAGCTGGGCACAGAGGAACCAAATGAGGAATGAGTTCCAACAAGGACAAGTGCAAAGTCCTGCACCTGGGGAGGAAGAATAAACTGCAGCAGTCCAGGCTGGGAGGTGACTGCTGGAGAGCAGCCCTGTGGAGAGGGAGCTGGGAGTGCTGGTGGAGAACATCCATGGCACAGCAATGTGCCCTGGGGGCCAAGAAGGCCAAGGGGGTCCTGGGGGGCATTAAGCAGAGTGTGTCCAGCAGATCAAGGGAGGTTCTCCTGCCCCTCTGCTCTGCCCTGCTGAGACCTCATCTTGAGTACTGCCTTCAGTTTTGGGCTCTCCAGGCAAAGAGGGACAGGAATCTGCTGGAGAGGGTCCAGCAGAGGGCTATGAGGATGATGAGGGGACTGGAGGGCATTGCCTGATGAGGAGAGGCTGAGGGACCTGGGGCTGCTTAGTCTGGAGAAGAGAAGACTGAGAGAGGATTTGATAAATGTTCATAAACACCTGAGGGCTGGGGGTCAGGAGGAGGGGACAGGCTCTGCTCACTGCTCCCTGGCGTAGGACAAGCAGCAATGGATGGAAGCTGCAGCACAGGAGGTTCCAGTTCAACACAAGGGGGAACTTCTTTCCTGTAAGGGTCCCAGAGCCCTGGCACAGGCTGCCCAGAGAGGTTGTGGAGTCTCCTTCTCTGGAGCCTTTCCAGGCCTGTCTGGATGTGTTCCTGTGTGCCCTGAGCTGGATTGTGTGGTCCTGCTCTGGCAGGGAGGTTGGACTGGGTGATCTCCTTGAGTTCTTTCCAACCCCTGACATCCTGTGAGCCTGGGATCCTGTGAGCTTGGATAACAGTGATTCCTACTTTTGCCAAACTGTTTGCTTGCAATTCATTGCCCAGCTCCAGTGACCTGCCAGATAACATCCCCACCTACCCAGGCTGAGGAATGTCATAGAATCACACACTGCTTTGGGTGGGAGAGGATTGTAACAGCCAATCTGCTGTAGGGTAGGGTGTTCCTGCCCATGGCAGAGGGGTTGAAACTGGCTGGTCCTTGTGGTCCCTTCCAACCCTGACTGATTCTATGCTTCTGTGGTTATTTTCTAAGTCCAACCCTCCTGCCATAGACAAGGAATTTGCACAGTTCAGGTTGGATATGAAGTTGAGACAAATGCAGCCAACACAAAGACAAAGCCATCGTGGAATTCCAAAAAGAGAAACCCCAGCTCATGCCCACACCAGGATGACCTGGCAGGCTTATCCAGAAGACAAGACAAGACCTGAGTACTGAGCCCAGTTCTGGGCTCCTTAATTCAAGAGGATCCCATTCCAATGCCAATCACTCTCACTGGCAGGAACTTCCTCCTACCACGCAGCCCAGACCTCCCCTGACACAGCTTCAGACTCTCTCCCCTTCTTCTGTTGCTGCTTGCCTGGCAGCAGAGCCCAACCCCACCTGGTTACAGCCTCCCTTCAGGCAGCTGCAGACAGCAGTGAGCTCTGCCCTGAGCCTCCTCTTCTGCAGGCTGCACACCCCCAGGCTCCCTCAGCCTCTCCNCCCTCTCTGCCTGGCTGCTCTCAGCCACTCTGGCCCCAGCCTGTAGTGCTGCTTGGGCTTGTTGTGGCCAAAGTGCAGAACCCTGCCCTTGGCCTTCTTCAATCTCATCCCATTGGCCTCTGCTGCCACCCATGCAGCCTGGCCAGGTCCCTCTGCAGGGCTCTCCTACCCTCCAACAGCTCCACAGCTGCACACTTTGAGACACTGACTGTCTCTTCACTGCTGTCCATACAGACTCTAGTACACATGAGGACATGATCTGCACATCCTGAGGAAGGACAGGCAGGAGTCACAGGTGCTGTAGCCCAGGTGTGGGGCACTGAGTACTCAGTCAGCACTCAGCATCGAGGGGAGAGAGAAAAAAAAGAAAGAAAAGCAGAAGAGAAAACCAGAAAGAGAAATGCATCATTCCCAGACAGGCATCATCTCAAAAGAAGTTCCTAAAGAATCACAGAATCAACCAGGCTGGAAGAAACCTCCAAGCTCAGCCAGCCCAACCTAGCACCCAGCCCTGGCCAATCAACCAGACCATGGCACTAAGTGCCCCAGCCAGGATTGCCTTCAACACCTCCAGCCACAGAGACTCCACCACCTCCCTGGGCAGCCCATTCCAATGCCAATCACTCTCTCTGACAACAACTTCCTCCTAGCATCTAGCCTAGACCTGCCCTGCCACAACTTGAGGCTGTGTCCCCTTCTTCTGTTGCTGCTTGCCTGGCAGCAGAGCCCAACCCCACCTGGCTACAACCTCAGACAGCAGGGATCCAATGTATCCAAGCCAACATGTCCTGCTCCAATGCCACCTCTGTCTGCCACCTGAAGCCAGTCTGGCTTTTGTGGCAGAGATGTGTATGAGTGAAGCAATATAAAGGCAAGAGTCAAGGCAGAACATCTGCAGCAGGACACAAGAGGATGCTATTCCAGCAAGAGATCCTGAAAGGCAAAGCTGGAGCATTAGGACATGTCCCAGCATCTCTGGGTGTTTATCCAGACTATATTCTTGGGGGTTTTGGACACCTTTAGGTATTTATCACATGTCCAGGGCTGAGAAAGCAACAACCAATGCAGCCTCTCTGCCTCCTGTTTGTTCAGTGGGTTAAGGTGGACAGAGTTAGGTATTTAATCCAGACACAGAGCTCCAGCCAGGCCAACCATCAGTTTCAAAAGCAATTTGCAATCTTCACACCAAGCAAACAGAAGCAAGGAGAAAAGCAACCAGAAGGAGAAATGCCACAGAGTCAGAAATGGAAGCAGTTCCTCCTGCTGTTCCCTCTCTGCTTTCTCCTCCCACATTCAAGAGAAGGGCACATGGTGCACCAAGATCTCCATGCTCAGCACTAGGTCTGCCAGGGAGATGGTGACCTGCTTCAGTGGGAAGGCAGAGAGATGGATGAATTGCTTCAGGTGAGTAAGGGAAGGGGAGAGAAGCAAGAACCACCAGCAACACTTGGAGGAAGGGTTGGAAGGGACCACAAGGATCAGCCAGCGCCAACCACCTCTGCCATGCCCAGGGACACCCTACCCTAGAGCAGGCTGCACACAGCCTCAGCCAGCCTGGCCTGAAACACCTCCAGCCATGGGGCCTCAACCACCTCCCTGGGCAACCCAGTCCAGCCTCTCACCACTCTCATGCTCAACAACTTCCTCCTCACCTCCAGGCTGAAAGGGCACACCCAGGCCTGGGCATTCCTGATTTGGTACAATACTTTCCTGGGCTCAGTCCCATCATATCCTAACTGAGGAACGATTTGGGGTTGCCTTTTTGGTGTTTGGCATTGTTAGACCTCTTGCTGTCATTGCTAGAATTCTTGTTGCTGTCTGCAGCTGCCTGAAGGGAGGCTGTAGCCAGGTGGGGTTGGGCTCTGCTGCCAGGCACCCAGCAACAGAAGAAGGGGACACAGTCTGAAGCTGTGGCAGGGGAGGTCTGTGGTGGATGTTAGGAGGAAGTTGTTGTCAGAGAGAGTGATTGGCATTGGAATGGGCTGCCCAGGGAGGTGGTGGAGTCTGTGTGGCTGGAGGTGTTGAAGCCAAGCCTGGCTGGGGCACTTAGTGCCATGGTCTGGTTGGTTGGGCAGGGCTGGGTGCTAGGTTGGGCTGGCTGAGCTTGGACCTCTCTTCCAACCTGCTTGATTCTATGATTCCATGAACTCTAGAGCTGGAGCCACTGAAATGTGGCACTTCAAACAGTTTACAATCACCACATGGAAGGGAAGCAGGCCAGGTCTGGAATGAAGAGCTTAGGGTCGTTTTACATCACATCTCCCTCCTTGGAATTCCAAGTCCAAACATTGGAGACACTGCAGTGGTCAGGAGGGTTGAACCTCAGCCCCATGCAAGGATCTGAATGGTGGAGGTCAGGTCTATCCCCAACATAAGCCTTTGGCTACTGAAATGACGTCTGTCTCCCACCTCTTTAGAGTGGCCTGGGCATTCCTGATTTGCTACAGTACTTTCCTGGGCTCAGTCCCACCATATCCTTACTGAGGAAGGATTTGGGGGTTCTCTTTGGTGTGTGGCATTGTTAGAACTTTAAAACTGGACCCACTGAAATGTTGCACTTCAAAGAGTTTACAATCCTCCTATGGAAGGGAAGCAGTCCAGGTCTGGAATGAAGAGCTTTGGGTCGTATTCTCCCTCCTTGGAATTCCAAGTCCAAACATTAGAGACAGTGCAATGGTTAGAAGGGTTGAAATTTCAGCCCCATGCAAGGATCTGAGTGATGCAGGTCAGATCTACCTCCAACATAAGCCTCTGGCTACTGAAATGGTGGGATGGAAGTGTGAGCAGAGTCACAAAGCTAACGCCACAAAACCTTTGGCATGCAGGACGCTACCTTATGGCCAAAAATCTAATAAGAAAGGTTTGGAGGGATATCAGAACCAGTCAGGAGATCAAATGTAACAGAAGAGATCTAAAAAAAGGTGTCAAGAGCCTGTTTGGAAGATGTTTGATGTTAACCATGCCTTTGAAGGCTTCTATTTGAGCTCTCCCCTGAGCATGAAGATGCCAAAAGGATGATTGCGTTACCGAGCAACCCAGAAATGCAACCAGAGGTCTCTCTTTGCACATGAACTCTCCTCTCCCTGCCCTCAAAAAGGGCAAAACAGGGCCAGAATTGCAGCTGCATGAAGGAAAATCATCCCACTGAAGCCAATGGGGAACCATGGCAAACAGCTATAACCAACAGGTGATGTAGCTGAAGTGCACTGACATAATTCACATATCAGGGGGAGGAAAAAAAGGCAACAACAACAACTCAAAACTTTGTCTCAGGCTGGTTCTGATTTTATCCAAACCCCTTTCCCATCATCACAAAGTTCATCTGAGCTGAACCCTAGAAATAACTGGCATGTAGATCTGCATCTACTCAAGGAGCTGCAAGAGATGCTCTCCATCACATTGGTCACTCCAAATGGGTATAGGACAGGAAGGAGGAATAAACTGAGAAGAGCAAAGCACAATCCTTGCTGAGGAGAGGCTAATACAGAGGAGAGGAACTCAGGTGTTGGGTTTACCTTTGGTGTGGGTGTGGGCGACTGGCCAAATGTGCTGGATGCATAGCCACAGAGAAACTACATGAAGCACAGGGGGAAAAAACAAACCAAAACACAAAACAAAGCAAAATCAAATCAAACCAAATCAAAACACACACAAAAAATTAAAACACAAACCAAAATAAAACAAACCAAAATAAAACACGAAACAGGGCAGAGCAAAAGAGAGCAGAGCAAAAGAGAGCAGGGCAGAGCAAAAGAGAGCAGGGCAGAGCAAAAGAGAGCAGGGCAGAGCAAAAGAGAGCAGGGCAGAGCAAAAGAGAGCAGGGCAGAGCAAAAGAGAGCAGGGCAGAGCAAAAGAGAGCAGGGCAGAGAAAAAGAGAGCAGGGCAGAGCAAAAGAGAGCAGGGCAGAGCAAAAGAGAGCAGGGCAGCGCAAAAGAGAGCAGGGCAGAGCAAAAGAGAGCAGGGCAAAACAGAGCATCGCAGAGCAGTGCAGAACACAAAACAAAATAAAACACAAACCAAAATAAAAGAAATTACAAAACAAATTAAAACACAAAGCAAAGCAAAACAAAATCAAACCAAAATAAAATCAAACAAAAAAAAATAAAACACAAACCAAAATAAAAGAAATTACAAAACAAATTAAAACACAAAGCAAAGCAAAACAAAATCAAACCAAAATAAAATCAAACAAAAAAAAATAAAACACAAACCAAAATAAAAGAAATTACAAAACAAATTAAAACACAAAGCAAAGCAAAACAAAATCAAACCAAAATAAAATCAAACAAAAAAAAATAAAACACAAACCAAAATAAAAGAAATTACAAAACAAATTAAAACACAAAGCAAAGCAAAACAAAATCAAACCAAAATCAAACCAAGCCAAAACACAAACCAAGCCAAAACACAAACCAAACCAAAACAAAATCAAACCAAAACACAAAACAAATTAAAACACAAAACAAAGCAAAGCAAAACAAAACAAAATCGAACCAAAAGAAAACACAAAAAAATTAAAACACAAACCAAATTACAACAAATTACAAAACAAATTAAAACACGAAGCAAAACAAAACAAAGCAAAGCAAAACACAAAACAAAACACAAAACAAAACACAAAACAAAATAAAATCAAACCAAACCAAAACACAAACCAAATCAAAACACAAACCAAAAGAATGGAAAACAATTTAAAACACAAAACAAAGCACAAACCAAATTAAAGCACAAACCAAATTAAAGCACAAACCAAAACAAAATCAAACCAAATTAAAGCACAAACCAAACCAAATTAAAGCACAAATTAAAGCACAAACCAAACCAAATTAAAGCACAAATCAAAGCACAAACCAAACCAAATTAAAGCACAAATCAAAGCACAAATTAAAATAAAACAGAAGAAAATTAAACAAACCACAAACCAGAATAAACCACAAAGCAAATTAAGAGACAAAATAAACCAAAACAGAATAAAACAAAACACAAAAGAAACCCCAAAACAAAACAGAGACAGAGAAGAGCAAATAGTGAAAAGGAAGAATAACCACAATGGAACCCCTGCTATTGTTAGTCTTGGAGGTCCAGCTCTTCAAATAGCTCAAGAACAATACATAGTAACACTTAGATTTAACTCTGTCCCACTCAAAGAGTCATAAAATCAAACAGGTTGGAAGAGACCTCCAAGCTCATCCAGTCCAACCTAGCACCCAGCCCTATTCAATCCAATCCTATCCAGTCCAATCCAAATCTTTTTCTCATCAACTGCCCTATCCTCACATCTCATAACTCAGTTAAAAAGGAAAATAAACACCAGCCAATGAATGCAGAAAGTCACACTCAGATATGTTATAAATCCACTTGCATTAATATTTAGTTTTTAGCTCCTTTAGAATCATAGAATCAAGCAGGTTGGAAGAGACCTCCAAGCTCATCCAGCCCACCCTAGCACCCATCCCTGGCCAATCAACCAGACCATGGCACTAAGTGCCCCAGCCAGGCTTGGCTTCAACACCTCCAGGCACACAGACCCCACCCCCTCCCTGGGCAGCCCATTCCAATGCCAATCACTCTCTCTGACAACAACTTCCTCCTAACATCCAGCCTAGCCCTCCCCTGCCACAGCTTGAGACTGTGTCCCCTTCTTCTGTTGCTGGGTGCCTGGCAGAAGAGCCCAACCCCACCTGGCTACAAACTCTCTTCAGGTAGCTGTAGACAGCAAAGAGGTCACCCCTGAGCCTTCTCCTGCAAGGACAGGGTGACACCACTGAAGTCACTGTGGTTCCTCCCACCTCATCTCATGGGGTGAATCACAGAGTCAACCAAGTTGCAAGAGACCTCCAAGCTCATCCAGCCCAACCTAGCACCCATCCCTGGCCAATCAACCAGACCATGGCACTAAGTGCCTCATCCAGTGTTTCCTTGAACACCTCCATGGATGGTGACTCCACCACCTCCCTGGGCAGCCCATTCCATTGGCTTTTCCCTTTCATCTCCATGTCCACATCCCTGAAACTGAGGGAACTTCACTATCCAGCTCTTGCCTCATGGACCCAACTCTTCTGCTCTTGCCTCTTAGAAACAACTGTTCTGCGTCTTTTAACCTCACTCATTATCCATTGAGCTTCAGCTATCGCCACACATCTCCCTCACACCTCCCTGCTCTCCTGTGACCAGTGCCTTCAATAAGCAGTTGGGAAGATGCCAAGGAAAGAAATAAAATTCCAGGGATTGAGCCTGGCAGCCCAGAAAACCAACCCACATCCTGTTCTGTGAGTGACGGAGTCACCAAAGGGGTGGCAAAGACATAGAAGCAGAGCACAGTGTGCAGCCTGCAGAAGAGGAGGCTCAGGGCAGAGCTCATTGCTGTCTGCAGCTGCCTGAAGGGAGGCTGTAGCCAGGTGGGGTTGGGCTCTGCTGCCAGGCAAGCAGCAACAGAAGAAGGGGACACAGCCTGAAGCTGTGTCAGGGCAGGTCTATGCTGGATGCTAGGAGGAAGTTCCTGGCAGAGAGAGTGATTGGCATTGGAATGGGCTGCCCAGGGAGGTGGTGGAGTCTCTGTGCCTGGAGGTGCTGAAGCCAAGCCTGGCTGGGGCACTTAGTGCCATGGTCTGGTTGGTTGGGCAGGGCTGGGTGCTAGGTTGGACTGGCTGAGCTTGGAGGTCTCTTCCAACCTGCTTGATTCTATGACCTTCTCTCTCTCTCCAACCACTTAGAAGGAAGTTGTTGTGAAGTGGGTGCTGGTCTCTTCTCCCTAGTAACAAGTGATAGGAGAAGAGGATATGGCCTCAAGTTAAACCAGGGGAGGTTTAGGTTGGGTGTTAGAACAAACAACTTCACTGAAGGCACTTAGTGCCATGGACCAGTTGATTGGACAGGGCTGAGTGATAGGTTGAACTGAATGATCTTAGATGTCTCTTCCAACCTGGTTGATTCTATGAGTCTTGGGGGTAGACCAGATGATCTTACGAGGTCACTTCCAGCCCTTGACATTCTGTGATTCATTCTCTGATTCTATGAATCTAGTCTGAATCTCTCCTCCTTCAGTTTAAAACTACTGCCCTTGGTCCTCTCCCAACAGGCCCTGCTAGATGAGTCTGTCCTCATCTTCCTCATCATCCCTATAAACAAGCAACAAGGTCTCCTTGGAGCCTTCTCTTCTCCAAGCTGAACAGCTCCAGTTCTCTCAGCCTTTCTTCACAGGAGTGTTATTGTCTCTTTGTTGTGCTTTGCTCTACAAGCATTTGGTTCTCTCATTATGACATACAACATCTGAGCTGCTTTTGCTCCCTTAACACCTCCACAATCCCCAGCCTTATGCTTCCCACTCCTGCACAAGCCAGAGAAGAGCAATGACAGCACAAAATAACCACTGACAAATCAGACTGCGGTCAACCTGAGTGTGGAGGTGCCTGTGAGACCACATTAATGCTTCCTGCTGATCAACTCAACACTAAACAGGTTTGGAACAACCTCTACACACCCCCCCCAAAAAAAGCCCCAAAAATATCAGAGCAAGGTGACCATTTGTAAATCTTCTGTCCCTTCCAGGAACAACCCCAGCATGAACAAAGGTCTTGTGTGTGCTGCCTGCATTACCATGGCCACGTCTGCTTGGAAGATCTGCTTGATGAATTTGTTCCTGGAGGAGTGCACCAGCTGAATGATGTCTCCATGCAGAGTGTCCCTGTTCTTCTCCAGGAAACCTAAGGGAATAATGGTGTAACAGATGACACAACGCAGCGTGGTCACACCTCCACTCTGCAACCCTAGCGGTGTCTTAGCAGCTATCAGGGCACCAGCTCTTCCTACAGGGAAAGGAGAGGTGGGCAGTGCAAAGTGATCATAGATCAGGGCAGGGTGCTAGCTTGGGCTGGATGAGCTTAGAGGTCTCTTCCAACCTGCTTGATTCTTTGATGCTATGATTCAGAGGGCTGGGATTTCCCATTTCCAGGAGCCAACATGCCTGAGCCATCCAGACAGCAGTGCAAAGGCTGAGGGTGATTTTCTGATTATTCTGCCCCTGTGCTCAGCACTGCTCAGGACACAGCTTGAGTGCTGTGTCCAGGTGTGGGCTCCTGAACACAAGAGAGATGTTGAGGTGCTGGAAGGTGTTGAGAGAAGGGCAGCAAGGCTGAGGAGGGGCCTGGAGCAGAGCCCTGTGAGGAGAGGCTGAGGGAGCTGGGGGTGTGCAGCCTGCAGAAGAGGAGGCTCAGGGCAGAGCTCATTGCTGTCTGCAGCTGCCTGAAGGGAGGCTGTAGCCAGCTGGGGTTGGGCTCTGCTGCCAGGCAAGCAGCAACAGAAGAAGGGGACACAGTCTCAAGTTGTGCCAGGGCAGGTCTAGGCTGGATGTTAGGAGGAAGTTGTTGTCAGAGAGAGCAATTGGCATTGGAATGGGCTGCCCAGGGAGGTGGTGGAGTCTCTGTGCCTGGAGGTGTTGAAGCCAAGCCTGGCTGGGGCACTTAGTGCCATGGTCTGGTTGATTGGCCAGGGCTGGGCGAACTTGGAGTTCTCTCCCAGCCTGGCTCCCTTCAGGTAGTTGTAGACAGAAACCAGTGTAGACATTTATTGGTGGTCAATCCCCTGGTCCAGATCATCAATAATGATATTGGACAGGACCGATTCAGGCCATGAGGAATTGTTCTCACACTGCAGCAGAACATTTGAGCAGGCTTACCAGGGAAGTGATGGAGTCACCATCTCTGGAGGAAATTAAGAGTTGTGTAGATGCAGTGCCTTAGTGGTGGACTTGGCAGTGCTGGGTTAATGTTTGGACTCAACAATCCTAAAGATCTTTCCCTTTCCCAACCTAAACAATTTCATGATTCTTTGGCCAGGATGTGCCCTGCAAGCATCACCTGGGTTGCTGGACTACTGCTTGTTCTTGGGAGGGCACTGGGGGTGGGTGATGAGTAGGGAGAGAAAAGAGGGTCAAGACAGACGGGTCAAGACAGGAAGATACGTGAGGTGCTAAGCACTGAAGTCCATCATGGGTACTCATGAGGCAAAGAGCACCTTTGCAGCTGAAGGGCACCACTGAGGGGCCAGCAGGTTAGAATAGAATAGAATCAAGCAGGTTGGATGTTAGAAGGAAGTTCTTCACAGAGAGAGTGAGTGGCATTGGAATGGGCTGCCCAGGGAGGTAGTGGAGTTGCCGTGCTTGGAGGTGTTGAAGCCAAGCCTGGCTAGGGCAGTTAGTGCCATGGTCTGGTTGACTGGATAGGGATGGGTGATAGGTTGGGCTGGGTGAGCTTGGAGGTCTCCTCCAACCTAGCTGATTCTACGATTCTAGGTTGAAACAGACCTCCAAGCTCAGCCAGTCCAACCTAGCATCCAGCCCAATCAACCAGACCATGGCACTAAGTGCCCCAGCCAGGCTTGGCTTTAACACCTCCAGGCACAGAGGCTCCACCACCTCCCTGGGCAGCCCATTCCAATGCCAATCACTCTCTCTGACAACAACTTCCTCCTGACATCCAGCCCAGACCTGCCCTGACACAGCTTCAGACTCTGTCCCCTTCTTCTCTTGCTGCTTGTCTGGCAGAAGGAGGAGCACACTGACATTACTATGGGCTACCATCCCACTCCGCCTCAACACAGCAGCAGTTCACTTTCCCCCAGGCATCCCCCCCCTCCCCAGGCCCCCAGAGCTGCCCCATACCTTTTGTTTCGTAGTAAACGATTCCAGCGAAGTGGTTAATGCCAAACTGGGTTTCATAGTTATTCTTTGGAGGAATATAGTTGGTGTTCAGCTTGTGCTGGGAGTTCAGCTTGTGCAGCATGGTGGCATCTGTACCCTGAGCAGGAAAGAAAGGATCTGGCATTTAAACCAGGGTTTGAACCACTACAAAGATTTCCCAGTCTAGTAGGGTTGAACTTTGGCCACAACAACCCCAAGCAGCACTACAGGCTGGGGCCAGAGTGGCTGAGAGCAGACAGGCAAAGAGGGAGCTGGGGGTGTTGGGAGAGAGGAGCTGAAGCTGAGGCAGCAGTGTGCCCAGGTGGGCAGCAGAGCCAATGGCATCCTGGGCTCGCTGAGGAGCAGTGTGGGCAGCAGGACAAGGGAGGTTCTTCTGCCCCTGTGCTCAGCACTGCTCAGGCCACACCTGGAGTGCTGTGTCTACTTCCTTTGTCCTGCTGGCCACGGGATTCCTGAGCCAGCCCAGGATGCCATTGGCCTTCTTGGCCACCTGGGCACACTGCTGACTCGTGTTCAGTCAGCTGTCAAAAAGCAACCCCAGGTCCCTCTCTGCCTGGCTGCTCTCAGCCACTCTGGCCCCAGCCTGTAGTGCTGCTTGGGGTTGTTGTAGCTGAAGCGTAGAACTCTGCTCTTAGCCTTGTTAAATCTCATGGCATTGGAGTGTGCACATCTGTCCAGCCTGGCCAGGTCCCTCTGTAGGGCTCTCCTACCCTCCAACAGATCCACACCCACTCCCAACTTAGTGTCATCTACAAACTTACTAATAATAGACTCAATCCCCTGCTCCAGATCACCAATAAAGATATTAAACAGGACTGTGCCCAGCACTGATCCCTGGGACACACCATTGGTGCCAGCTGCCAGCTGGATGTGGCACCATTCACCACCACTCTCAATAAAATCAACCACAACCATGATCCAAAGCACCAAAGTCAGCCCTCAGGTGAATGTGTGTTTGGGGCTGACCAGACCCCTTGCTGGGTGCCAGCAGGCAAGTGCAAAGCACATATTGATGTGCCCAGCTCTGGGCTCCCCAGTTCAAGAAGGACATAGAATCATAGACAGTGAGGGGCTGGAAGAGACCTTGAAAGCTCTTCCAGTCCAAGCCCACCCCTGTCAGAACAGGATCACCTATAACAGATAACACAGGAATGCTTCCAGACATAGAGATGCTTGAGGGAGTCCAGCGCAGAGCCGCAGAGATGCTGAAGGGAATGGAACAGCTCTGTTAGGAGGAGATCCTGAGAGGGCTGAGGCTGTGCTGCTGGGAGAGGAGGAGCTGAGAGGGGACCTCAGTCATGGTCATAAAGATGTGCAGGGTGAGTGCCAGGAGGCTGCAGCCATGCCCTGCTGGGTGATGCCCAATGCCAGGCCAAGAGGCACTGGGTGGAGCTGAGGCAGAGGAAGTTCCATGGAAACATGAGGAGGATTTTTTTTCCCTGTGAGGCTGACAGGACCCTGGAACAGGCTGCTCAGGGGGGTTGTGGAGTCTCCCTCTCTGGAAGTATTCAAAATCTGCCTGGATGTGTTCCTGGGTGACCTGCTCTGGGTGGTGCTGCTCTGGCAGGGGGTTGGGCTGGATGAGCTTTGGAGGTTCCTTCCAGCCCCTGCCACGCTGTGACTCTGTGATATCAGTGACAGCAGAGCTGAGCCCAAAACACACCTTGGGGAACTTGCTCTCCTCGTCAATGAGGGAAATGATGTTCATGGGCTTGATGGCAATCATGTCCAAGGCATCCTGGTTATCAGTGAACTCGATGTGCTGCCAGTTGATGTTCTCCAGGTTGTACTCCTCCTGCTCCAGTTTGAAGACATGGCGCACGAAGAACTGCTGCAGGTTCTCGTTGGCAAAGTTAATGCAGAGCTGCTCAAAGCTGTGCAAGGAAGGTCAAGGAAAGGCCACTTCAGACACACCAAGGTCTTAGCTTTCTCCATTTCTCCATGCTTGAAGCCATGCTTTCAAGCCATGCCAACCACTCAGTAAGCTCCTGGTTGGCTGAAAATTTCCTTATTGATGCGGATCATCAGATTTCCTCCCCTCCTCCCTCCTCTCTCTCCCTTCCTCCCTCCTCTCTCTCCCCTCCTCCCTCCTCTCTCTCCCCTCCTCCCTCCTCTCTCTCCCCTCCTCCCTCCTCTCTCTCCCCTCCTCCCTCCTCTCTCTCCCCTCCTCCCTCCTCTCTCTCCNTCTCCCCTCCTCCCTCTCCCCTCCTCCCTCTCCCCTCCTCCCTCTCCCCTCCTCCCTCCTCTCTCTCCCCTCCTCCTCTGATATTATACCCTTTGGATATGTGCAGCTTGCACCATTCAGCTTGTCCTCTGAAACATTAAAAGTGGTTTGATCTGATAATCTCTCCTAGAGAAAAAGGTTTGGCCTAAACCAGACCTTTTCATCTCAGCATAGGTGAAAGGACTGCAAGATCCAGAGCTTGGGGTGCTGAATCAGAGAGTCTTAGAATCATAGAATCAAGTAGGTTGGAAGAAAGCTCCAAGCTCATCCAGTCCAACCTAGCACCCAGCCCTGGCCCAGCAACCAGACCATGGCACTAAGTGCCCCAGCCAGGCTTTTCTTGAACACTTTGGGGGTGCTGGTAGAGAGGAGCTGAAGCTGAGGCAGCAGTGTGCCCAGGTGGGCAGCAGAGCCCATGGCATCCTGGGCTGGCTGAGGAGCAGTGTGGGCAGCAGGACAAGGGAGGTTCTTCTGGCCCTGTGCTCAGCACTGCTCAGGCCACACCATGAGTGCTGTGTGCAGTTGTGGGCTCCTGAATTGCAGAGAGATGCTGAGGTGCTGGAAGGTGTTGAGAGAAGGGCAGCAAGGCTGGGGAGGGGCCTGGAGCAGAGCCCTGTGAGGAGAGGCTGAGGGAGCTGGGGGTGTGCAGCCTGCAGAAGAGGAGGCTCAGGGCAGAGCTCATTGCTGTCTGCAGCTGCCTGAAGGGAGGCTGTAGCCAGGTGGGGTTGGGCTCTGCTGCCAGGCAAGCAGCAAGAGAAGAAGGGGACAGAGTCTCAAGTTGTGGCAGGGCAGGTCTAGGCTGGATGTTAGGAGGAAGTTGTTGTCAGAGTGATTGGCATTGGAATGGGCTGCCCAGGGAGGTGGTGGAGTCCATCCAAACATCCTGGAGATGTTTAAGAGGAGGCCGCATGAAGCAGTCAGTGCCAGGGGTTAGTCAATTAGAAGGATTAGGCGATAGGCTGGGCTCGATTTGGGTGCTAGGTTGGACGGGATGATCTTGGAGGTCTCTTCGAGCCTGGTTGATTCTATGATCCTAGAGGTCTTCTCCACCCTGGTTAATTCAGTGATTCTGGGTGGTTCTGTGAGCTTGCACATCACTCTACAGAGCTGTAAATATCTCTTTGTGCATTTTGCTTGTCAGTTGTGCAAAGCTCTAAGCACAGCTCCGTTCCTTGGCTTCCAGCTGGCTGAATTTAGTCTGCCTCAATTCCTAACCGTGGGAGGTGGGGGTGAGACTTGGGGGTGGGTAGCTCCCAAACCACTCCAGCAGGTACCTGTTGACAGTGAAGTTCTCAAACCCAAAGATGTCCAGGAGGCCAATGGATCTCCTGATACTTTTGAGCTCCTGGGAAGGAGGTCTGTAAATGGCAGCGTTGATCTTCTCCACGATCCACACAAAAAGCCGCCCATAAATTCCCTGCAATGTCCCAGAGATGGAGGTCACTCAGCCAGGTCAGCAGCTTGGCTCCGCTGCTGCCTGGCACCATCAAAGGGTCAACTCTCCTGGGGGTGGTCTGAACCTGACCCCAGGTCTTCCTGACTCCTCTCTGGGGTGGTCTGAACCTGACCCCAGGTCCTGCTGACTCCTCTCTGGGGAGGTTTGAATCTGATCCCAGGTCCTGCTGACTCCTCTCTGGGGAGGTTTGAATCTGATCCCAGGTCCTCTTGATTCCTCCCTGGGGTGGTTTGAACTTGACCCCAGGTCCTCCTGATTCCTCCCTGGGGTGGTTTGAACTTGATCCCAGGTCTTCCTGACTCCTCCCTGGGGTGGTCTGAACCTGACCCCAGGTCTTCCTGACTCCTCCCTGGGGTGGTCTGAACCTGACCCCAGGTCCTCCTGATTCTTCCCTGGGGTGGTTTGAACTTGATCCCAGGTCCTCCTGACTCCTGCTTGGAGATGGTCAGAACCTGAACCCAGGTCCTCCTGACTCCTCTCTGGGGATGGTCTGAACCTGACCCCAGGTGTAGTGGTTAGCCCACTCCTACTTCCTGCCTAGACCCCCCAAAACCAGAGGAACTTCCTGCCTTTTTTTCCTTCTCTTTGCCCTCCTTGCCTGGCTGCCAGCACCATCCTTGCTGCTCCTGCTTTTCCACATGGCCCCCTACCACATGGTGGGACAGCAACTCCTTCCTGAATCTGCCTCCATCCATTGCCATCAGCCTGCTTGTGTGTAGCATTTTGGATCTTGTTTCCCTTCCCTACACCTGTTTTGTAACTCCTCTTACCCTAAATCCCTTTAGTTTGGGTTTCCTTTCAGCTCCCAAATCAAAGCAAGCCTATCCTTTGGGTGTTTTGCCCCCTTTCTGTCCTCTCTACATCTAATTCCTTTCTTTCCAACAAGGGGAGAGGGGAAAGCATCCTATTAATGTATTGTTCTGTTAGCAATTTTTGGCTAATGGAAGCTGAAACTGGAACCAATCCACACCACTACCACCTGTGGTAGCACAGGCCAGCAACTGGACAGTCCCTAAAGCCAACGTTTATGCCTGACTCTTGGCATAGTTTAAAGCTTCAAGAGCCATTTTTTAGACCAAGGAAAACAGCCCTGAGAGCCTAAATAGAAGACAGGCACAAGCAAAATCCCAAGAGTTGATAGTCCTAAACCATCTGGCTGTAAACCCAGAGAGTCCTTCCCTTGGCATCTAAGCATCTTTCTCAGCAGAGTCATCTTACAGTGCCAAACAAAACAAGGACATCTTTCTTGGGCAAGCTGCTGACTCCAGTGTTGGCTGAGCTCTGCTGGTTTAATGAAGCAGCTACTGCTGCTTCAGTAGTTCCCACAACTCCAGCTTTTATGGTGTGACTCCTTTCCTTGCTGTGAGTTATGGCAGTGCTACCAGGAGGGGAGCCTGATTCAAAGGCCCCTCTCACCACTGGAGAAGTCATTGCCTGGATTTGCAGACCTGTTAGGTATCAAACCAGCTGGCTTGATCTACCAGTTCCCCACAGACAGAGCAGGGGGCTCAAACTGGCCAAATTATGCCATGACTGCTTGTTTTGCAACCTTACAGGGGGCTGCAAAGAGCACAGCAGCAATGACACCCAGCCCAGCACTTGGCATCCCCCTAAAGCCTCAGGTGAGGCTCTGAGCGCTCTGGCAGCTGCTGATCCAGCGATGCACACCCAGCCCATCCCTTGGCATCCCCCCCAAGCCTCGGGTGATGCTCTGAGTGCTCTGGCAGCTGCTGAACCAGCGAGGCACACCCAGCCCATCACTTGGCATCCCCCTAAAGCCTCGGGTGATGCTCTGAGCGCTCTGGCAGCTGCTGATCCAGCGATGCACACCCAGCCCATCCCTTGGCATCCCCCCCAAGCCTCGGGTGATGCTCTGAGTGCTCTGGCAGCTGCTGAACCAGCGAGGCACACCCAGCCCATCACTTGGCATCCCCCTAAAGCCTCGGGTGATGCTCTGAGCGCTCTGGCAGCTGCTGATCCAGCGATGCACACCCAGCCCATCCCTTGGCATCCCCCCCAAGCCTCGGGTGATGCTCTGAGTGCTCTGGCAGCTGCTGAACCAGCGAGGCACACCCAGCCCATCACTTGGCATCCCCCTAAAGCCTCGGGTGATGCTCTGAGCGCTCTGGCAGCTGCTGATCCAGCGATGCACACCCAGCCCATCCCTTGGCATCCCCCCCAAGCCTCGGGTGATGCTCTGAGTGCTCTGGCAGCTGCTGAACCAGCGAGGCACACCCAGCCCATCACTTGGCATCCCCCTAAAGCCTCGGGTGATGCTCTGAGCGCTCTGGCAGCTGCTGATCCAGCGATGCACACCCAGCCCATCCCTTGGCATCCCCCCCAAGCCTCGGGTGATGCTCTGAGTGCTCTGGCAGCTGCTGAACCAGCGAGGCACACCCAGCCCATCACTTGGCATCCCCCTAAAGCCTCGGCTGATGCTCTGAGTGCTCTGGCAGCTGCTGAACTGCTCCATCCCTATTCCTATGACTTTCACCTTTATTTACTGCTCTGGGCATGCCCAGCTCCTGACATTCAATTGTGGCTGTTCCAGGTGTTGAGAGAGCTGCTCTGATTTACAGCAGCTGAGGAGCTAGCCCCGGGCTCAGGCTGGCATGTACTCCTTGAGTTAAGATAAAGTCATTTCAAGCTGCTGGTGCCTTCCACCTTTGAGTACAGACAGTCTCAAGGCCAGATGGGATTGAAGAGTAGGCCATGAAGACTTCTTCCATCTCAACCCTTTTTGAACTCAAGTGAGAACATAGTTTTAAAGTCACCTGCTGCTAAAGTCAGACAGGCACCAAGTGAGACACTCCTCCTGTGCAGTAGATGCTCTGGGTCTCAGAAGTGAGCAGATTTCTTCAGGTCATCAACAGGAGCAGAATGGAACATCCTGAGACTTACCTTTACAAAAGCATCCCTCACATCCAGTGCTTGCTCCATGCTGAGAGGGGTGGAGACTGTCTCCCCCCTGGTGATGATAGTCCTGCTGGTAAGGCAGTTCATCACATCCTGAGGGTCAACCTGGCAAAGACACCACCAAACACAGCTGCTGACAAGGTGTCCTTACAACAGCCTGGGCTACTGGCTCCAATGTGCATGGCCAGAGAGGACCAGTGCAGAACCCTGTGACTGGAGGTGACTTTTCTTAGTCCTACAGGGCAAATAACCTAGATGATATCCCAGGCCTTGTCAGAGAGAGTAATTAGATGGTGTTCAACTATAGAAAGTCCTCATGCCCTAGTGTGAGAGGCTTTTCTGTGCTTTAGGGAGAGAAGATGGAAAAGCAAAGTCTGCAAAGCTGTATCCTACCAGCATAAATGTAGTTTTGCATCCCCTCGACCCCTCTTTTGTATCTGTGTGATCAAGCCAGGCAAACACCTACTCTCCTCAGTTAGATGAAAACAGCCCAGAGACAGCTGTGAGCCACACTCTGGGACCAGAGCTGCCTATGGGGGCGAGATGATGCCCCTGAGAGAGCTCTGCAGCATGCTGGAAAGGCTACTGAAGAACACTCCAGCCGCAGTAGGGATGGTGTAGTTGAGAGTTGTCTCACTTGGGATGCACACAGTAGAAGTCACTTCTCTGCCTCAGCTACTGCAATGGAAGCTCTTTACATCAACAGAGGAACCACTCCATTTCAGGGCCTGAGCTATTTTGGGTGTCCTTTTGAGCATGATGTGCCACCAAATGGTATCTTTGTCTCCCCTGGCATGAAGGGCAGCTCAGATACCCAGCTCAGATGGGTGACATCCGCCTTCACACTGGCAAAGCATAGTTTACCTGTGCCTCTCCAGCCTCCTAGAGCTGCTGCTCCTGGAGCAAGGAGTGCCTGGCTCAGGCAAAGCTTTGCCACAACACTGGGAATATGTGAACAAGCCAGGAAGGGGCAGAGCCACTGACCTCCAGCAAGGATGCTGCAGTGATCAGAGATGCTGATTGAACGACCTCACAGGCATCCAGGTTGTCGTAGGTCCGAGCTGGGGGAAGGAAGCCAAACAGAAAGCTGTCAGGGAGGGATGTGGCTCTGCAGAAGGTGGATGTGGGTTAGGAAAAGGGCCTTTCTCTACTGTCTTGGTACAGACCAAATTTGGACATCAGAAGGGAGAGAAAAGTTCATGTGGCTGCTAGAGATCTGCTGGTGGCTGGAAGGCATCTGTCAGATGCCCTCAGTGACTGATGGGATCAAAGTGTTTCTGACATGTAAGAGCTGTGGGCTGCTGTCTGCCAGAGAGCCTCTTAAATCACCCTGCCACTTTGGGACCTTTACAAAGACACATCCAATCATACAGGCATTTGTCACACTCTCCATTAACCTCCCCTTGCAAAAACTGAGCCTGCTGAACCGCCTGGGGCAATGCTCAGCCTCCCCAAACTCAGCAAAGGTGACTGCCACTGAGCATACTGCTGCCTGGCAGCTCTGCCGAGTGGAGAATGACCAATTCCTCCTTTTTATCCTTACCTGTTGTTTAGCTCCTGTGGGAAACAGGGTAGAATCATAGAGTCAGGCAGGTTGGAAGAGACCTTCAAGCTCAGCCAGCCCAACCTAACACCCAGCCCTGGCCAAGCAACCAGACCATGGCACTAAGTGCCCCAGCCAGGCCCTTTTTAAACACTCCCAGGGTGACTCCACCACCTCCCTGGGCAGCCCATTCCAATGCCAATCACTCTCTCTGACAACAACTTCCTCCTAAC
>WAAF01002436.1:0-11227 GCA_013400475.1 Tricholaema leucomelas
AACCTCTAGTGCCCTATATCTGTTGTGTAAGCGCAGCTGAGGATGTAAGGATGGCTGGAAGAGTTTTCCCTTGCCCCTTCTGGAAGGCACCTGCCTCCATTCTCCCTTGTTACTTGATTCATCTCCCTCTGGTAAGAGGGACTGTAGAGCACGACATTACAGAACCTGGACTCTGGGCAGGCCAGACTTTATGGCACCAGGCCTATTGTGCCCGCTTTGTCCATTTAATGTGTTTACCTCTTGTTTGGGCAGAAAAACTTGTACAGGCAAGGCAAGGCATGGATAAGCCTATTTGGGCCTATGGGCCCTCCACAACAATACTTTACAAACATATGTGATATCATATGGAAAACTGTTAGTGGAGACAGGTAATTGTAGAAGTATTACGCAAAGGAAGTGAAAAGAAAAAGAGCATGAGTAACTTCAGTACTGAAAAAAAATAAAAAAGGAAGAAGTCACATGCAGGATTTTTCATGGAGTGTTGTTTCAGCAGATCTACTTCAGTGTTTTAATTAATAATCTTCAGAAAACTAGGAAATCTGATATAATTTCTGATGACAAAATTTTTAAGAATCAGCAATACAGCAAAGCAGCAAAAAAAAGAAACAAATCTATAAGGAGGAAGAGTGCCATAAATAGATAACAGATAAAAAGCAATAGTACAAAATTATGTGTTTAAAATCTAATCACAGATATTTCAGCTGTAACATACGAATTAGAAGTAATTGTTGTAGAGAAAAATAAAAGTGACCAGATAGTTCAGAATCATCTCTGTCATTGTTTTGAGACTGTAAATACTGTAATACGTCTTTGGAATGATCAGGAAAAGTATTTCTTGAAGAGACAAAAGAAAGTTAATGTTGCTTTGTAGGGCATTGGTTAGAGTTAAATCTAGAATACTGCATACAGTTCAAGTCACATTCAGGAAAGGTGGATTTTGGGCTGGGCCATTATCTGAGAAGCACTACAAGACAGATAAGGAAAATAGAGAACTTGTTTGTGACAGGAGATTCAGAGTTCCTGGTTTGCATAGTGTGAGAGTCTAAATCCTTTTTGCCTTGTGGTACTGCCCCATGGCTTTCCTTGTGCTACTTGTTATTTGTGCTTTCAGCTAAGCCTGAAGGTTTAGCATCTTTTCGCTATTTGAAATTCAAGGCTTTGCCCTAGGATTTCCCTTTTGGATTATGTCAGGATGCTTTGTGACTTTCACCTTCCTGTGGCTGGGGTTTGAGGCACGGTGAAGTGTTGTTGCTGGACAGAGTCACGCGTGGCTGTCCTGAAATCTGTGGCTTGCAGGCAGGCTGAATTCATGTGTTGAATAGTGGTGAGATTTTTTGTGCGCTGTGCCTTTAAGGCTGTGCTTTGCCGGTTCGCTGGTTTCCTGCAGCTCAGCAGGGCTTGGTGGATGGGTTGGATCAGTCACGTTGGTGAGAGTAATTGCATTGCGCATGGGAAGACCAGCAGTGCAAATGTCTCTTTGCTTCAGAGAGCCGAAGTCTTTTCTAGCCGTGCTGCTTTTAACTTTGCGACTTGGCTTTGCTTTTAAATTGCCTGGCTCAGAGGAGACAGTGTCTCTGGCAGTAGCGGTAGGACTTTGAGAGTTGTCCCTGCCCTGCCTCTTAGCTGAATTGAGGCTGCCCTTGCCTGAATAGGATGCTGATAGCTTATCGCCTGAAGGGAAAGCCACGTCTTTTGTATTAGATAATGCGCGAGCAAATATCTCCATCCCCCCACACTCCACTAGGGAGAGTGGAGAAATATGGTCTGCCTTTGCAACTTGTAAAATGCACAGTGAAACCAAATAAAAAACCCTCTAGTTTTGAAACTTCAAGTTTTCAAGTTCTCTTTCCAGGCTCAGAATTTTTGTATCTGCATTTTTTAGCTCCATCAGTGGTTGCACTAGACAGGTAGCCAGGATTAAAGCGTTATTTTCCTGAGCATTTTTTGCTGGTTTTTCAAAGAAGATTTTGGACTGGTGGCAATTTTTAGCTGCCCACTCTACACCATATCCTGTGATATTATATCCCAAGTCAGCAATGTTTCCATCATTGTGCACACCTTATGCTCACTGCACCAAAAATGTTGCGGAGGGGAAATTAACTCGTGCAAGATGATATTTTTCCAAAATTAATACTGTTTATTAATTTTGATATTCAGAACTCTCACCACCGCTGACCACTAATTTTAATATTTCAGTTCTTACACAATCATGGAAACATTCTATGGATAATATCTAGATCTAGTAGTAACCAGCAAAATATGTAAACATTAATTGAACTGGAAGAGAAGATTCCCACAGTCAAATGCCCCTTGAGGTCAATATGCTGCTTGCCCAGTAGATGAGATCAAGGAGCTCTTTCTGCTCTATGGCAGAAGGTAGCGTAGCATTACAAAGAGGCATTTAAGCATTTATTCAAAAATTATTATTACTTGACTCGCAGGGTCTGTTAGCCACAATCCAGACAGTGTGCAAATGCTTTCAGGGGACTCTGTCTTGTTGGACATTGAGACTTGAATCTTCCCAGCTTCTGGGGAAAGAGGCAGAAAATCTCTGACCTTGTCTCCTGGCTCTTCTAAGCAGAACTTTCAGGTGCAGAGGCAGGATGTCGTGCAGTCTCAGCATGATGTCACACTGACTGCACAGGCCGATCACATGGTGACATCCAGGGTCTGCTGCTGGTTACTTGTGGCAGTGGAGTTTACCAGCAAACAGTAAGGCAGTAGGCAATTACAACAGGCAATGGCAGAGTACGGCTGAGCACAGCAGAGAGAAGCAGGGGAATGAGCACATTGTTTACCTGCATATCTCCTTTTATCAATTTGGGCCAAGACACAGAATTTGGGCACTTTGGACACAGAATAGCCAATCAGGATGGCAGTTAGCCAAACATTACCATATTAGGCAAAGCCATAGGCTCATTTTTTCCCTAATTTGGGAAAAGCACAGGCCTTGCACTAGGCAGTCACAAACTAAGTGTGTGTTCCTTGTTTACCACAGGACTCTGGCAAGCCAGACTCAGTGTCTCCAGGTTCTTTTGTGTCTGTTTCCTGTGCTTGCCTCTCTGGTGGAGCAGGAAAACATGCCTAGACAAGGCAGGGTATGCATAAGCCTATTATGGGCCTATCAGGTAGGCCACATTTAATACATCAGCAGAGCCTTTAAAGTTATGCAAGGGAGTCTTTATTGAGGTGATAAATTTGTGTTAGTATTTTTGACAGTATCATTCAGATAGGAAGGGTATATTTCCTTAAGGCAAGAGAAAAAATTATCAAGGTTTTTGTCCCTGTGCCTAACACTTTTTTGCTTTTGATAGTATTACCCTCCTTAGAGTGCATTTCCAGCATTGCTTCTCATTCTGCTAACCATACCATTTTTGCTAGCATTTCTTCTCTCCGACATACTGACATCTCAAACATCAGTAAAGGTTGCTACAGATTCTGCATGCACTTTTGTCTAAAGGTTTAGACACAGTGACACAGAAGCTCTTTATGCCTCACCAGAGGAGTAAAAGAAAGTGCTCCATATAGGATTGGAAAGAATTGGAAATTTAAATGAAATGGAAATTTAAATGAAAGTACACTTCACAACTACATAAAACATCCAAAACCCATAAATCCATACCCAACCTTGGCCCATTTCTCTAATTTGAGCTTACCATTCATTCAGCTAAAGCTTTCCACAACTTTCCCTCAAATCAGGCCAAACCTCTAAGCTGCAAGTGCCGTCCCCTCCCCCATCCCCTTCCATACCAGATGCAAATGTAAGAAAGTCAGCTTGCCCATGCCAGGCCCCAACATCATTGAGCAGCCTGTGCTATTTGTTTATAAAGGCAAGATTCAGACATTACAGGAATGAAAAAAAATACTACATTTTCTGGTGTCCACTCCTGGACCTATCTAGCCCCTGGACTCTATGGTTAAGACATTCCATTTTCTTCAACCTAAAAGAGGATTGTGCTTATCACCTTCCAAAGTACTTGACCAAAGTACAGCATCCTAGCAGTGGATGAAGAGCTCTAAATCAAATATACTGTCTTGAGAATGGGAATGACACTTTTCTGTTAAAGTGTAACAAATTAGCCATGCATGGTGTGATGGTTTGGGAGTTACATCCCCCACACTCTTATGAAATCACCCAGACTAGACTCAGCCATCTGGAAGGAATGAAACTTTATATTTACAGCTTAGCACAATATATAAGCAGATATTTACAGTATTTATAGCTATACAGAGAAATATACAAGTTAAGAGTAATACAGAAACACAACACTCCTCACAGAAATCAGAGGTGCTAGGAAGGGCTCCCAACTACTTTCTTCCACCTTCTTTCTACCCTTCTACCTTATCCCAGAGTATGCCTTATGTGCAAGATGGAGGTTGGAGCATCTGCAAGAGGGGTTAGGAAGCAGAGGGATTAGTTACACAGAAGCAGCCCAGGGCATTAACTGTGACAGAAAACACACTCTGACACTGTCCTGCTGTCTTATCTATGTTTTGTGTTCTTGTTTTTATACATCTCAGCAATCTTCTTTTCACAGTCTATAATCTAATTTTTCTCATTAAAATATTCCAATTAGCTTCAAACTAGCACACAAGGTAAAAACATGGACAAATAGTATGTTTCTAGATAGTATATTTCTTCTTCACCTTGCGTTAAAAACAGTGCACTCAGGAGCTAAAGAGTTGCCTTGTATTTGGCAGGAGGTATTTATTTTCCAGTCACAATAGTCTGTCATTGACACCAAACATAAAAGACACATGGAAGGGAAAAGCAATTTGTTGTATACTGTTTTAATACATTGGCTGCTGTGTGATGTTTAAGCAACTGCATTTAGTGTATTTCTTTCTATCAAAGGGTCCCCATTTTAACTCAGAGGATCTAAGCAAGAGTGATAGCCTAGTTATTTCTTTCTCTTAAGGGATACTGATACACTCAATCTGTGAAGTGAAGCTTCTACCAAATAAGGACTGATGGAAGAAAATGCTTGAGACTGCATTTCTCTCTGGATGTTAGAATATTTCTAAGTATGGATGATACTGACATAAAGATCTGGACAATTATCAGATTCAGAATGTTACAGGAGTTTATACTTGTGTAATACATTTCATTGGCAAGTGTTGATGATAGTGATTTTATACTAAATGTGACAAAATTATCATATTAGGAGGTTGTAGCAGAAATTAATAATATTTTGGAATTATGACTATTAATAATGAATAGTAATTTTCATTATTAATATTTTTTTAAATTGGGAAAATTCACTGAGATTCTTTGGATTTTCGATCAACAGGAAACAATTGCACAGAATTAAACAGTTTAAANATATACAAGGTAAAAGCAATACAGAAACACAACAGCCCCTCCCAGAAACCTGAGTCCCCAGGAGGGGCTCTCAGCTACCTCCTCACCTTCCCCCTACCCCTCTCAACCTTACCCCAGTCCCAAGGAAGAATGGAGGTTCGGCCAAAAGGATTAAGAAGCAAAGTGAATCAGCTAAAGCAAATGGAGGGTGAGGTTAGAAAGCAAGATGGAGTTCAGCCAGCAGCCGCAGCTCTCCCCAGCAGGCAAAGAGCCGAGAGCACAGCCCAAAGCGAAGTGCCCAGGGAAAGGAATTTATCTAATGTTTTGCTTTTCCTTTCTACACATCTCAGCAAGACTGTGAGTGAAGTAGACATCCCCATTGTCTTCATTTCTCAGCCTATGATCTAGTTCCTCTTGCCAAAACATTCTAGCTAGGCTCAAACTAGCACACCAGGAAAAATTCTAACCGTGCTTATGGAGTCTAGGCATTCACTCTAGCATATATACTCACGACTCTTTTGGTCCCTAAGTAAGTCTCCTGTATGAATGATATTTTCAAACTCTCAGAGATCCTGGGGTAAAATACAAATGTTTCAGGCAGAGGGAAGAAATGCTGCTAAGCTACTAGTGTGAGTTGCAACACGTGGCTGCCTTTAACTAGCTGCAAACAAGGAGAGATAGGATGGCTCTGTGCAGACAAAGGCTGAATGCAGACAGGTAGGGTGCAGAAAGGCATGATTTCTAAATCATCTCCCTTTATATACATGAATTGAAAATCCAACTGCTCAACAGGCACTAGCACCATTGTTGCGGCCAATGAATTCAAAGTGTCGTGCCTCCTTTTGACTATGCAGGCATGATGAGGGTGGCACAAGACACCTGACATGAGGTGCTAAGCCCCCTAGCCCTCAAGGCTTTGCTGGGGTGAAACCCTTATTGTTTGCTCATCTTACTCACTCTTGGGCCCCACAACAGAAGGAGGAGAGCACGGGTTAAATTTGCCTGCCAGGTCAGAGGTACAGTGTTTTGTTACAGAAATCAGTGTCTTGTCCAACTCTTTTATCAGTGCACAAAAATTGTGAATGCTCTCTCTTTACACTGATCTCATAGACACTCAAATGTAGAAATCTGAGTAATCCTGTAGTTATAATTAACCATTTTGCTTTTATGAACAATATTGCTCAGTGTTTCACCTTATCCTAGACCTTCCTTTCAGTGGAGATTTATGAAAGTAGGCAATTTTAGTTTTGTATCTTCAATTTATTATTTTCCAAAACAAAGCTTGAAGTCATCAGCCTTTTTCTGAAGATCAATCCCAACAAACTCAAAAGACAATACTTGTGAGAAAATGGGTTCCAAGACACCTCTCCTTGTTTCACCTCTGCAACGGCAAGATATTTCTCAGATTTGGCATGTCCTATGTACTCTTTACTGGGAAGTTCATGGGAAAAATAAATAATTGAAATAGATATGGGAATGATTGTGTTGCTAGCCTAGTTGATGAAAGCTAAACAGAGGGAAGATATTTCATGTACAGATTTGTAAAAAGTCTTTCAAATGCTGCTGAATTGCTCCACATTGTTCCTGGCTAGCTTTTGAGCTTGATGCACTAGATGTTTGCTGAAAATTATCTGTATGCAAAAGCACACAGAAAAGAAATTTGACATTCTAATTCATAATACATCAATACTTGATGATCTTAAAGATCTTTTCCAATCAAAATTATTTTGTGAATAAGTTGCTGCTGGCGTTGCACCCTAATGACTTTGGACTACCAATATGGTTAGATAATCATTCTCCATTTATTATACTTGAAGAGCTCCCATAGCCTGCATCTGGTCATTCACTGCTCAGAGATCCTGCAGTGGTCTCCATTTTCCAGACTTCTTTGGGGTGACAAAAATAAGTGTTTACAAGGGCTAACCAAAGGTTGAATATGTCCTGCCCACAATTGATCCTGAACAAGTACCCTTGCTTTTTCAAGCTGCTCCTCAGTCATAGGCCACTGCTCTATCCATACTGGTATGTCTGTGTGCCATGTAATGGGTATGGTTGGCAGCTTACAGGCAGCAGCCTGCAATGGAAAGGCACTCCGGGGTCAGTGGGGATGATGGCGCCAATCTGGCTGAGGACATCACGGCCTATAAGTGCTTGCAAACTGTTCATGATGTACACTTGCTGGTGCACGATGCAGGCCTCCCAACACAGGCTCATGGGATCTTTGCTTTGTTGAGCAGTTGCACTGGCTCCCACTCCCACTATGCTAGAAGTTGGACTGACTAGCAGCCAGGCAGTGGGCCACATGATCTGATTAATGATGGTAATGTCAGCCCCTGTATCCACCATAGCCAAGAGTCTTATCACTTCTCCTTGTACAGACATTTCCATCCTGATCATGGGTCCCTGGAACAGAACCTTAGTGAAGCAGACCGCAGGTTCGATCGAGCCAAACCTTCCTTCCTTTATCCTACCCTCCGAGGGAGCTGATGGCTGTTGATTTGAGAGTGCAACAAGTTGTGCTGTTTTACTTCCAGCAGGCATAAACAGGGGCGGGGGAATACTGTATGCCATTATGGCTATCAGCCACTTATAGTCGGCATCAATAAGTCTGGGTATCACAATAAGACCTTTGAGGCTGGCTGATGACTGTCCAAGGAGGAGCCCCCGTAAAGATCCCCACAACATAGAAAGGGGGCCTGAAGCAGTGGTAGAGATTTTTGTGACTTGTTTATCCTGCAGAGTTACATATACTGCTGCTGCCAAATCCACTCCGAGGATCCCGCTGGTGGCTGGGTGGTGGGTGTCCAGGTATCCTTCCACTCACCTTGCACCACAGCTACTGTTGTCCTCGTGTGGCTGCTCACGCTGGTTTGGAGTTTCCCAATCAGCAGGCTGCTGTGGCATGGCTAGGAGACTGACAGAGGTCACACCACACTGAGATCAAGCAATGGCATTTCACGTGACCCGGCTGGCTGCAGTGAAAGCAGCTTGCTCCTGCTGGGGGTCCCTTTTGTAGTTTTGTAGAAGGAGTACCTTTCTGTTGAACACGTTCTTGACCACCTGTCCCAGCACTGGGGCTAAATCTCCTGCTGTAGCTTGGTTAGATGCATGCACGGCATCTGCCACAAGGGTGTATTGCTCCCAACCGTGAGCATGAGCCACATGCTCTAACATGTCTTCCACTGGTGCCCCTGTGGGCAACGTGGCTAAGATGCCCCTGGTCCTGGAATTAGCGTTTTCAAATGCCATACTCCTGATCAGCCCTGCTTTGGTGTTCTCATGTTTCAGAGCTGCCCACAGCTGATCAATGAAGTGACTGTACTCCTCATTTGTCCCCTGTCTGATTCCCTCAAAGGAGGGTCTGGGTGTTGAGCTGGGAGCGGTGTAAAATGCTTGTAGCGCTAACTGGGCAGACAGGTCGTGTATCTCCTGTGGGAAGTGTAACTGTACCACAGTAGCTTGGTAGTTCCCCTGACCAGTTAGCATGTCGGGTGTGAGCACACACAGGGGATCCCCCTCACGCTGGTGCCGAAAGGCTTCCTTACATGCCTGTCTGAACCATGCCCTTTCCCACAGCAGAAACTGGGATTAGGATAAGACTGGCCAAGTTATGGCAGTCTACAGGCATGCAGCAATCAGCATGGAACAGCCAATCTAACATCTGCCTGGTGGGTTCCGATCATATTCCAAATTCCCTAACCACCTTCTGCATTCACTTCAGGGGTTTCCACTCCCAGGCGTCCGAGCCTGGTCAGTACAGGGAAAGCTGTGAACTGCACAGGCTGTCACTTTCCCTCTACAATGGCATTTTTGATGATGCCGGACCACATGATATTATACTGTAGTGTCCTTTCTCGAGTCACAGTGTCTGGCTCCTGGAGCTCCCTGAGACACTCAGACAGAGGGTGAGCCACAGGCACAGAAGAGGGCAGCGGGGCACTGGCAGTCACCAGGCTTAGTAGTCCTTCCTTCAGTTTCATATGTTTTGCTTTCCATTTTTCTAACATTATAACCACCTATTCTAGTGACTGCTGGGTCTCATGAGTGGCAGTCCTGGGTAACTGACGGCAGCTAACACACACTGAGCCTTAAGAGCACACCTTCCCCGGTGGCAGCACCAGCATCAGACTCAGAAGTATCAAGGACCATTTCCGCAGACAATTCCCCATTTGAGGGGGGGCAGAGGCAGATCTCATGATGATTGGCATGACGGGCTGCCAGGATCGTGTTCCACACTCCTTTTTAGTTCTGCCACTGAGCCGGCAACTTTCCCAGTCATACCTTTTACTGGGGTGGTACGATTGAGCCCCAAAAAACGAGCTAAGGAGCTCTCTCTCTCTGCCACTGGCAACAGCAAGGCATTAGGGGCAGGGGAGGGTGCAGCTTTTGCATTGGAAGTTCTGGTAATGACCGGAGTAGCCAAGAGCGATTGCAAGGCTGCTAGCACAACCTTTCTTTCAGCTTTCATTTCTTGCAGTGTATTTAGTACATCTCGCCGGGTGGAACCAAGCTTATGAGTGACCTTAGAGTCTTTGCCATCAGTAATAACCGCGTCTCACATAGCATCTCCGACCTCCCGCCAAGTTACCAATTTAAAGATCATGTAAACCTCACTCGTATGGCCCTGTGCTTTCATCCAGGTTAGTAGCTCTTGGAGCCTTTTCATATCTGGGGGAATCCCTCTCTTAGAGATTATACTCGCCAGTAAATGCAGTGCTGCATCCACTTCCATCACAGTCTTACCTATCCATATGGAGTACCCAGCCGTGGCCTGGGTGTCTGGCTGCTGCCCCCTTGTGTTTTTGCAGCACCCTCTGGTCTGGTGTCACCAGTGACTTTACTTTCGATTCAAAATGTCTGCAGTGTCATCAGCGTGTCCCGACCCCATCCTGTTATCGCAGTCCTGCCCACTGCTAGTCTGCGTACCTCAGTCTTCTCTGATGCCTGGTTCCCCCTGTTCAAGTGCCACTTGCTGGCATTGCACCCTAGAGTAATGACTTTGGACCACCAATATGGTTAGATAATCGTTCGCTGTTTATTTCTGTGTTACAGTGAGTTATATGATTACTTGGAAGAGGTGTGCACAGCTAACTTAGTTTAAGATTGGTACATGTGGGAAGTACAGATTGGCTTAAGGATATATGTGTGGTACAGATAGGTTAACTTACATAAATAACCTGTAGGGTCAGCCCCCTGCCGAGAACAGGTCGGGAAAGCTGGTAATTCAACAAGCACAATGGCCCGAGAATGAGACAATTGGGAGTCCGGGGTAGCTGCCGTAAAGACAGGCGGCTCCTTCTGGGGCAGCAGCTGTAGAAGCACAAGACAGTCTAATTGTTATGGATCCAGAAGTGGTGCTCTCTCTCTCTGTGGTGGAGGGCCCATAGGCCCGAAAAATAGGCTCATTCTGTGCCTCATTTTGCTTTGCATGCCCAGGCATGTTCCTCCCCAAACCAGGGGTAAACAAGCCCAAAACGGGTAAACACATTAAAAGGCATAAAAGGTACAAAAGGCCAAGGTGCCATGGTGTCTGCCTGGCCCCGGCCCTGCTAAGGCCTGTGTAGTAAACAAGTTACATAAGCAGCTTGTAAACAGGTTGCGTAAGCCCACACTGAGCATGTGGCCCAGCCTATGCTCTCTCCATTTATGGAAGTATAAGGCATAGTGAATTCACCTATTTTGGTGATGTTTGGCTGTCTGCCAAACCGATTGGTCAATAGTGGCCAATTAGGGCAGTTGATCTCAGCCCCATAGTTTATAAATGAGAGTGCACACGTGTTCCAGTGCTTCTATCCAGAGAGAGCGTTTCTCTTCAGCGAGCGCATCTACAGAGCTTGCTTCTCTCCAGCTCTCCAGCTCACTCACCCTGAGGCCCTGTCCTCACGATTGCTTATACTTAGACTTGGGCACAACTATTGTCTGTTA
>WAAF01002437.1:0-11400 GCA_013400475.1 Tricholaema leucomelas
TCCCAGCAGATACCTGGCAGGTTAAAGTCACTTTTTTGTACTGGAAAATGTCCCAGAGTGACCTGGGATGGTGCCAAGGGTCCAGTGAGTACGGGGAAGGAGTACAGTGTGTACTGAGAGGGATTCTGAGTATCCATTTTGCACTTGGAAGGGATCCAGTGAGTACCAGGAGCATCAAGAGGATCCAGTTTGTACTACATTGTAGCCCAATCTGTACTGGAATGAGATCAGGGGAGCAAATCATCCTGGGACAAGACCAAGTCTGTCCTTGGAGAGTTGAATGGGATCCAGTTTGTAGCAGGACAAGGTTTTGTCTGGCCTTGGTACCTTAAATGGACACAGGAGTGAGATGGGGCCCAGACCATACTGGGGTGGGGTCAGATGTGCAGTTTGTACTGTAATGGACACAGGCACTGCTGGAAGGGGACAGGGGATCCACTCTGTACTGAAGTGAGACCCAGTCTGTACTGGGAGGAGATCAGTGGAACCAGTTTATACTGGGACAAGGCTAGAGCTGTGCTTGGAGATGTTGATGGGACCCAGGTTGTGTGGGACAAGGCCCAGTCAGTACTGGAATGGGCACAGGGTGTCCGGTTTGTGCTCTGGCCAGAGCCAGCCTGCACTGGGAGCAGAGCAGGGCATGCAGTTTGTGCTGGGCCTGGCCCAGTCTGTGCTGGGAGGGGTTAAAGAGATTGAGTTTGCAGAGGGACGAGAGCCCAGTGTGAGCTGGGATGGCATCAGGGGGTCCTGTTTGCCCTGCAATGAGGCCCAGGCTGTGCTGGGGTGGAATCGGGGTGCAGGGGATGCACTTTGTACTGGGATGGGACCTAGACTGTACTGGGAGATGGCAATGGAATCCCCTTTGTGCTGGGTTGAGGCCACAGCTGTGCTGGGAGGGGTTCAGGAGATGCAGTTTGTATTGGGCAGAAACCAGACATGACTGGATCCCAGGGAATGCCAACTGTACTGGATCAGGATCCATTCTGTACTGGGAGAGGAGTAAGGGACTGAGAGAGTAAGCCTTCGTCCAGTCTGTACTGGGACAAGGCCTAAAGTGTACTTGAAGGGGTTGAAGGGTCCCTGTTTGGACTGGAACAGGTCCCAGACTGTACTGGGAGTGCATCAGGTGTCCAATTTGTACTGGAATGGATGCAGTCAATCCTTGGAAGGGGCCAGGGGTGCATTTTGTAGTGGGATGGGACCAAGAGGATACTGGGAGAGGGCAAGAGGATCCAGTTTGTTGTGGGAGGAGGACATAGCTGTACTGGGAGCTGTTCAGGGTGTGCACTTTGTACTGGGAAGGGATGCAGCCTGTACTGTTCATGTTATTGACTTTGCTCTTGGGAAAGATTCCAGGTTGTTCTGGGATGGGTCTCAGACTGTACTGAGATGGGATCAGGAGAATCAGTTTGTGCTGGGACAAGGCCAAGTCTGTGTGTGGAGGGCTTCAAGGGACCCTGTTTGGACTAAGATGAAGCCCAGCCCATAGTGGGATGGGATCAGGGTAGCAATTTGTGCTGTGATGGAGCCATTATGTACTGGGAGGGGTCAGAGCATGGAATTTGTACTGGGACAGATGCAGTTGGCAGGCAGAGAGGCAGGGGATCAGTTTGTACTGGGGAGAGGAAGAGTTTGTACTAGGAGGGGTCCAGGTGGGGACTCCACCACTGTGTTGGGGAGATTATTCTAATGGTTGATCATTCTCATAATGAAAAACTTTCCTCTTGTGTCCAATCAGAACACTCCAGCAGCAATCTGTACCCATTGGCCTTTGTTTAGCCACCTGTGCTGTCACCCAGTCTGTCACCCTGCATCTCAAGCACTGCAAGCGGCACAGCTCCAGTGCACATGTGATGGTCACAGCACACAAGAGAGTTGGCTTGGGGAGCAGAAGGATGGGGGGAGAGCCTGCAGGGATGGCAGCCATCAGGAGAAGAGCTGATCCCCTCTCCAGTTCAGAGGCAGCAGTGTGGTTAAGGTGTGGAATCCTTCTCAGTCTAGGGAGGTGACACTGCGTAGGCTGCTGCCTACAAGTGCTGGAAGGGTGGATCCAGAGATGGTGAAGTCTCTCTTAGTTGTGGGCAGAGAAGGAAACCACCACAAAGTGCAGCTTGGAAGGCTCAGGCTGGAATGTGACTCAAAAGGTAGACCTGTAGAGGAAGAAGTGAGCCAGGGAGTGTCTGGATTAGCCATGGTTTGTGTTCTGAGGAAGAGCCAGAGATGGATGAAGACAGAGAAATGAAGGTGTGGCAATGGCAGGGTGTGTTGTGGAGGGCCTGTAGGGCTGAAAATAGTCTTATTTTATGCCTTACTTTGCCTTACCTTGCCCAAACATGTTTTCCTCCCCAAACCAGGGGTAAACAAGCCCAAACCAGAGGTAAACACATTAAAGGCACAAAAAGGTACAATAGGCCTAGGTGCCACAAAGTCTGGCCTGCCTAAGGTCCAGGTTGTAAACAAGTTATATAAGCTGGTTATAAACATGTTGCATAAGCCCACGCTGTTAGTGTGTGGCCTAGCCTATGCTCTCCCCATATTTGGAGGTACCAGGCAAGTGATTTAGCCTATTATGGCATTGTTTGGATGACTGCCAAACTCTGATTGGTCATAGTAGTGGCCAAAGGGCAATTAATCTCAGCCCACAGTTCATAAATGGAGGCACACAGGTAAACAGTGTGCTTCGATGTGCTTCCGCATGCTTCTGCTTCGTCTTGCTTCTACGTGCTTCTGCTCTAGCTTCTGCTAGCTCTAGCCTCTGCTCTGACTTCATCTGCAGCTTCACCTGACTGCGCTCTCACTTCACCAGCGTGCTCGCACTCACGCTCAGGCCCCGTGCTCGGGCCCCCCCCTGCTCACGATCGTTAACTTTCAGGCACACCTTATTAGATTTAGACTCAGCAGCCTACCTGCTTATGCTGTTATTATGGAGACAGAATCTCCTAGCCAGTTGTGGTGGGTTATCAGGAGCACAGACTCCTGTGCAGCTGTGTATGCCTGCTATCATTTCCTGGTGAATGCCATTGCTGCTGAGATACCAGGACGCAGACCCTGCATGCGGTCAGCCTGCCAGCCAGCGTGAGAACCGTGCTTAGACTGCACGGCATCCTTCTCCTACACCTGAGGTCCTGTCAACAGTCCCCCGACCAGTCCCTGGACAAAGTATCCAGAAGGAGCCAGGAGAACAAGGTCAGAGATTGTATTAATTTCCCCAGACAGCTTGGAAGACTGCATCCTCTCCCCAGAAGCCGGGAGGATTATTCATTTCCCCTAAAGCCGGGAGGATTTCCAGCCTCATAGTCCACGGGCAAAGCTCCCCTGAAGGCTTGGACACTCCTAGTAATAGCCTGTGATGTAGCCCTGGAGGGTGATTGATGATTATTGACAACAATCAGAATTGTGAGTAAATGCTTTAATACCTCTGTACTATCTGCAATTTTTAATTGCCTCCTGCCATAGTGCAAAAAGAGTTTCAGTCCACTCTGCTGGGCAAATGGTATATTGACCCCAAGCGGCGCTGAGCCGGGGGAAAACTCCTCTCTCTGTGTGTAGTTGAATGCTAGATATTGTAATATAGTTATAATAAGCCATATTGTGTTACTATTCCCATAGGTCCTTCCATAACCGTGAAAGAATCCATTTTAATATTAAGTATAGTGGTTGGGGGTGATGAGAGTTCAGAATATTGGATTTAATAAATATATATTTTTATACATAATTATCTTGCACCAATTAATTTCTCCCCTTCGCCACAAATCGGCATAGGCGGCAGAATCCCCCTACGCAACAGGGTGGGAGCTGGGTGGGGCAGCAAGAGGAGTGTCAGCAGCCTGAAGGGGAAGAGCTGCAGGCATGGGACAGTGTAGCACAGCCTGCAGGCCAGAAACAGAGCATCACAGAACTGTCCTGGTGGGGAAAGACCTTTAAAGTCATCAACTCCAACCAGTATCCAAGACTACCAAGTCTGGTGATAAAGTATGGCCAAGGGCTCTGGCAAGGCTGAAAGGCCCAACAGGACCAAAGTCTTTGCCCCCTGGGCTCTGGCAGTTGTCTCTGCCACCAAGGCCTGGGAGAGGATCCTTTATTTTGAAGCTTTCAGTCTCTCCTCTCCCCAGGGCTGTGCTCAGGCCTTGGCCTCTCTGCTTCATAAACCAAACTCAGGTTTGTTCAGAATCACAGACTCCTGAATTTTACCTTTGCTTGGTCTGTAAATCACAGACTCCAATTATCTGCTCTAATGAGCCCCTGGGGAGGCTGTGAGAGTAACAACCCTCACTGGGGCAAATCAATGCTTCAAGAGACTTTGGGTTTGGCTTCTGACTGCCTGAGCAGTTTCTTCAGTCTCCTGTCAGTCCCTGAGTACCTGGAGTCAGCCCCAAATCCTCCCTGGGGCTCATTAGCACACAGAAAGCCCTCAGGAGCTGTGGCTCTGCCTGGGATTTCCTTCCAGTACTGCAGACTTGTCCAGCTAATTGGAGCATTTCACAGCTAATTGAAGCTGTTTCACAGGGTAGTTAATTAGGAAGATTCCTCACTGGCCCTCATACTAATGTGGGTTGATTTGTGTCTCGGTTCTAATTTAAATTTCCAGAGACTTTAATAAATTTGATACAACCAATAACAATTTGTAAAGTGCCCTTGTCTCTCCCCCCTCCTTCCCCAAAGAAAGGAAATAGAAGTAGAGAGGAAAGGTAAGCACACCCTAATAAACCAATCTCACTCGATTTGGAAGTTAAAAAGGAAAAAAAAAAGTTTAACAATAACTTAAAAGGGTATCAGAGGTAGGGAGGTTACAGAGGTGTAGGGAAGGGGAAATAACAAATACAAAAGGTATAAATACAACCCGAGTTTGTGATGGTGGTGGCTTTGTGTGCCTCGTGGGCCACGTGGTAAACGGCTGGTAATGTGTGTAGAGAGATTCAGGGATGCAAAGAGCTGCAGAGTGGTCCAGAGAGAGATAGAACAGGAAGTCCCCCTGCTTTTATGGGACAGGAAGGAGGAGTGGACTAACCATCACCTAGAGTCAGGTTCAGGGTTTACTCCCCCTGGAGTGTTAACCCTATGCAATTTGAAAGGATGTTTTTAGTGAGTTTCACTTCAGAGAAGGGAGCTGCCAGCAGCATTCTCCATCAGATCCTGGTCCAAGCTGTCTCCTCAGGAGGTCTGGACTGAGAGAAGGCACTGCAGGGACAACCTTGCTCCACAAAAAAACCCAACCTCCCATTTCTGTCATTGCCCCTCTGGGGCTTCCATCACTGCTCCATCAGACTTCTGCACTGCAGATGGAGCTCACAGCTCCGTGGCACCAGCTCACCTCCTGCTCTCCTTAGGGAAGTGGCTGCACGCAGGCCCAGGAGAATTGTTCCTATTGGCAAGCAAAGAAAAGTAAACCTTGAGGAAGTTCCATCAGCAATCCAAGCCCCATGGAACCATCAGCACAAGCTGTCCCTCGGCAGGTTGTCTCACTCCAAGGCATGGTTTGAGCAGCAAAGTTTTAGATAGGCAGATACAAGAGATGGAGAGAAACACAACAAGAGAGGTGGCTCCAGGGACAATGGCAGATTTTGCACCCTGAAGGTCAAAGCTGCAACACAGGTGAGAGGAACTTCAATGGACAGAGAAATGAGGGCAGAAGAAAAGTGGAGAATGCTGGATAGGGCCTTTGGCTGCACAGTCTGCATCTGGAAAGAGGACTTCAGAGGTGGTACTGTGTCCTGGAGAGCTGACAGTGTATGGAAGATTCATTAAGCAGATGGTTCAACAGGCAAAAGAGTGGCAGTGAAGTGACAGGGGTTGTGGGTTTTCTAAAGATAGGCGACAGAAATTAAACTCTCAGATCAAATTGGAGAGAAAATACAGAATTGTATTTAGAGAGAGAGAGACACAGCAATAGATCCTACAAAGCCATTTCCCCATCCATGGCAAAGCCCCTTGAAGTTTTCCCCATCCCCAAAAAACCTAAATCTACCTTCCCCAGTGCTCCAATCCTCCCCCCGCCAGTGCCTCCAGCCAGCCAAGAGGCCTCCTGCTTACATGTTCCCAATAGATTGGCTCCTGCCACACACCCAGGGCAGGAGGAGGAGGGAAGGAGAACAAACTGACCTTGTTGTGAGTCTATAAAGAGATAGCAGAATTATGGGATTGAATAACAATCTTCTAGTCCCCAGAAAAAAAATTTAACCCTTTAGCCTCAACCTGGGACAACTATGTCTTTGGAACATCCCTTTGGAAGGCAAGGTCCTGCCAGTGGCACAGGTCTCTTGTGAGAGAGGACAAACCAATGTTGCCCATCTTCAGAAGAGGCCAAAGTGCAGGCCAAGGCACCCCAGGCTGCCCCAGCTCAGCTGGCTGAGGAATGAGAACCACTAACTGGGAGTCCTTTTGGGTGGCTTTTCTGGGCACCTGAAAGAGAAGAATCTGTCCCAGAACTACCAGCATGGACTTGCCAAGGCTCAGTCCTGCCTGCCCCACCTGATGGCCTTCAGGATGCAGTGAGTGCAGTGGTGCCTGGGACAGAGCAGGGGATGTCGTTTCCCTCAGCTTCAGCCAAAGCGTTGCCATAGTCTCCCTCAATATTCCTCTGCCCAAGTTAGTTGCTGAGGGGCAGAAGGACAGTGCTGGGCTGGCACAAAGTGGTGCTCACACAGGCATTGTTATAAACGGATTAGTTTAAATCTTGGTTTGGGGTAAAATACAATGAGGCCGATTAATAGTTATTAAATAATTTATTTATATATATATANAGGCGAGCGAGCAAAAACAAACCCCCTATGCCCCTTTTATGAGATAATGGCCGAGGCTAATGGTCTCATTGGCCACATTATCATCCAATCACCTTTGATAATCACCCAGATACACCCCAAAAGGAAGAATCCACAGGCTCTTCCCTTCCAACAATGGGGGGCGCATACGCCTTTCACACGACAGGGGCGTGGTCTTATGGACCCCCTCTTGTGCAACCAGACCAAACCAGCTTGGGTTGTCAGGGTCTCTCTGCCCTGTTTTCCTGCCACTGGCCACATTGCAGAAAAGGCAGTTAAACACACTCGAGCCCATTCTGAGTCCTAAGGACTCTCTACCACAGGCATGCAGGAATGAAGCCTGGCACTGGGGAGAGAGGGAGCCTCTAGAACACTCCTTGGCACTCGTGGGTGACTTCAATCACCCTGAGATTTGCTGCAAGCTCACATAGCCAAGCACAGCCAGCCCAAAAGGCTCTGGCAGTGCATGGATGAGAACTTCCTGATGCAGGAAGTGGAGGATCCAACAGGGAGAGCTGCACTGCTGGACCTGGGATTGACTGATAAAGAAGGGCTGGTTGGGGACATGAAGGTTGGGGACAGCCTTGGGGACAGTGATCAGGATCTGGTGGAGTTCAGTGTTGTACAGGGTAGAAGCAGGGCAATAAGCAGGATTACAACCCTGGGCTTCTGCAGGGCTGACTTTGTACTCTTCAGAGATACACTTGCTGGAATGCCATGGGCCAAGGCTGCAGAGGGTAAAGGAGCCCAAGAAAGTTGGTCAGGTTTTAAATGCCACTTCCTGCAAGCCCCAGATAGCTGTGTGCTCTTGAGTGAAACATGGGGTAGATGTGCTAGGAGACCTGCATGGGTGAGCAAGGAGCTTCTGAAGCTAATCTCATGGCAGAAGCTCCCAGTTCATGGAGGAAGGGGCTTGCCACTTGGTACAGCTATAGAGAAGTTGTCAGGGTATGTGGGAGGGCAACAAGGAAGGCCAAAGCCCTCTTGGAACTACAACTGGCAAAGGAAGTAAAAGTGGACAAGAAAGTCTTCTTCTATCAGCAGGAAGAGGAAGGGCAAAGAAAGTGTGGGCCCAGTGCTGAGGGAGAAGGCAGACTGAGAGACGAGGATGCAGAGAAAGCAGAGTTGCTAAATATCTTCTTTGCTGCAGTCTTTACTCCCAAGACTGAGCTCCCCTCTGAGCTCCAGCCCCCAGCTGAAGGAGAAGAAACCTGGAGGAGGGAAGACTCTCCACTGGTCAGTGCAGACTCCACTGGTCAGTGCAGACTGGGCTAGGGAACAGTGACACAAATTGGATATTCACAGGTCCCTGGGCTCTGATGAGATGCACCCAGAAGCACTGAGAGAACTGCCTGAGGTTGTCACTCTGCCACTCTCCATCATGTTTGCTAAATTCTGGCAAACAAGGGAGGTGCCTGAGGGTTGGAGGAGGGCCAATGGCACTGCAGGCTTCAAAATGGGAGAGGCTTCAGGTAGCTACAGACCAGGCAGCCTCACCTCTACCCCTGGAAAAACAATGGAGCAGCTCTTTCTGGAGGGCATTGCTAGGCACTTGGGAGAGAAGATTGTCAAGAGTAGTCAGCATGGATTTACCAAGGAGAAATCAGGCTTGGCTAACCTGATAGCATTCTGGGATGCTGTAACTGCATGGGGAGCTGCAGGCAGAGCAGTGGATGGAGTCTGCATTGACCTTAGCAAGGCTTTGACACTGTCTCCCACTGCCCTGAGAGGAGAGGCTGTGAGACATGGGGTGTTTTGGTCTGGTGAAGACAAGACTTAGAGGGCATCTAATCAATGTTTATAAATATCTGAGGGCGGGGGGTCAAGAGGGAGGGGACAAACTCTGCTCAGTTGTGCCCTGGGATAGGACAAGGGGCAATGGATGGAAACTACAGCACAGGAAGTTCCACCTCAACATAAGGAAGAGATTCACTGTAAGGGTCTCAGAGCCCTGGCACAGGCTGCCCAGAGAGGTTGTGGAGACTCCTTCTCTGGAGCCTTTCCAGCCCTGTCTGGATGTGTTCCAGTGCAACCTGTGCTGGATTCCCTGGTCCTGCTCTGGCAGGGTGGTTTGGCTTGAAGATCTCCAGAGGTCCCTTCCAGCCCCTAACATCTGTGATCCTGTGATCATGGTCTCAATTCTGTCACTCAGATTGGATATTTCCCATTCCAGTCTCAAATGTCACACAGCCCAATCTGTGATGTCACACAGCCTGCTCTGTGATTTCACACAATCCTGTCTACAATGTCACACACCCATCTCTGTGATGTCACACAGCCTGCTCCACGGTGATACCATCAGCAGGGTTTTGTCACACCACAGAGTGTATTCTGTGACAATATCAAGAGAGTTGTGTAGCATCAAAGCACAATCTGTGTGACATCAGGCCATGTGACATCTTAGAGAGGGTCATGTGACATCATAGATTGAGCTGCTTTACATCATTGAGCAGATCGTGTGATATCACAGGTGTCTGAGTGACATCATAGAGCAGGTTGTGTGATAGCACTGGAAGGTGTAGTGGAAGGTCATGTAGGCCCAAATAGGCTTACATATGTCTTGCCTTGCCTGGACATGTTTTCCTGCCCAAAGCAGAGGTAAACACATTAAACGGACAAAAGGGGCACAGTAGGCCTGGTGCCATAAAGCCTGGCCTGCCCAGGTTAGATAATGTGGCTGTAAACAGGTTGCATAAGCCCACATGCTTAGCGTGTGGCCCACCCATGCTCCTCCCATATTCGGGGTACCAGACCTGTGGACCCTTCCTAATTTGGTGTGTTTTGGCCTGCTGCCAGAAGCCCATTGGACAATATTGTGGCCAAAGGACCATCAATCTCGGCCCACATCTGATAAACAGTGCAATCCAGGTAAACAAGAGGCTCTTGCTACTCTCTCCGCTCACCTCCCTGTCTGCCTGCTGCCTGGGGCCACTACCTTTGTTCACTTGACGTGACCCTTTATTTCATGGCACCCTGCACCGACCCAGTGGATGATGGAACGAGGCGTTCCCGGCCAGCCGCCGCTCCAGCCTGCCACATCAGCCCCATCGTGTTCGTGGAATCTTCTCAGACAGCGCCCCCCAATTTGAATTGAACCATTAGCTCCACCTGAAACCAGCCACGTGGCTTTCGCTTATATAATGTTTGGGACCACAGATACTGAGCCTTCCAACTAGTGAGTATTCAGACTCTCTTCATTCAAGTTGCTAAAAAATTTTATTAACTTTACCAGCAGCACTTTATGCTGCCAGACTCTGACCAGAACATTTCCAAAACCTCTACCAAGTTGCTTAATTCGGCTGTAAATAGACATTCTGTAAAATAGTTATAGCTAACCATGTACAAAGACTTTGTGTGGGTAGCTGTACACAAGTTTGGGCGAAATTGCCCTTGTATATATTAATAAATTATTTAATAACCTTCAAATCTGCCTCAGATCTTACCCCAAACTCAGACTCAAACCCCTCCACAAAAGAAGGGCTGTGTGACATCATGGAGCAGGGTCTGTGACATGAGCAAGCTCTGTGAGAGGAATGCTGCTGGACCTGATGCTAATGAGGAAGGTCTGGTTGAAGTAGTGAATGATGAGGGCAGGCTCAGCTGCAGCAATCATGAAGTGGTGCAGTTCAGGATCTTGTGCATTAGGACATTCATAAATCCATGGCTCCTGATGGGATGCACCTGCAGGTGCTGAGGGAGCTGGGGGAGGTCATTGCCAGAGCACTCTCCACCATCTTTGGCAAGTCATGGTGGACAGGAGAGCTGCCTGAGGACTGAAGGCTGACTGAATGTCACTGCAGTCTTCAAAGNGTATATGGTTAACACTCCAGGAGGAGTGTCCCTGAACTCGACACTTGACCTCAAGTGGTCTTGACCCCTCCCAAGGGGTGGGTCGGTGGGTCTGGACACCACCAGGTGATGGTTAGCCTATGCACCGCTTCCTGTCCCATAAAAGCAGGGGGAATTCCTGTTCCTCTCTCTCGACCACACTGCAGCTCTCTCTTGATCGCTCTCTGGACCACACTGCAGATCTCTCTGCACCCCTGCATCTCTCCACACACGTGGTCACCACCATCACAAACTCGGGTTGTATTTATACCTTTTATTCTTCCTTCCTACACCTTTGTAACCTCCCTACCTTTGATACCCTTTTAAGTTATTGTTAAACTTTTCCTTTTATTTACTTCCAAATCGAGTGAGATCATAGAATCATAGAATCATAGAATGGTTTAGGTTGGAAGGGACCTCAAGGATCATCCAGCTCCAACCCCCTGCTACAGGCAGGGACACCTCCCACTAGAGCAGCTCGCCCAAGGCCTCATCCAGCCTGACCTTAAACACCTCCAGGGAGGAAGCATCCACAACCTCCCTGGGCAACCCATTCCAGTGCCTTACCACCCTCACTGTAAAGAACTTCCTCCTAACATCCAGTCTAAATTTCCCCTCTTCCAGCTTAAACCCATTCCCCCTCGTCCTAACATTACTAGACCGTGTAAATAGTCCCTCCCCAGCTTTCCTGTAGGCTCCCTTCAAATACTGGAAGGCCACTATAAGGTCTCCTCGAAGCCTTCTCCTCTCCAGGCTGAAGAGTTCGAGGTTATTTGGGTGTGTTTACCTTTCCTCTCTATTTCTGAATTCCTTT
>WAAF01002438.1:1045-67371 GCA_013400475.1 Tricholaema leucomelas
CTGTGAGGTCTCTTCCAACTCTGATGATACTGTGAGACTGTGATACTGTGAAATTTTGCTACAGAATGGTTTAGGTTGGAAGGGTCTTTAAAGACCCTCTAGTTCCTGTGAAATCACAGAGCAAATATTGCAGGGATTACTTTTGCATGCTGGGTAAAACCAGTCACAACTAAAAAGCTTTACTTAACTTGTTTGTATCTGGATTTTTGGTTGGGTTGTTTTATATATATAAGCCCTTTGGACATGCGAAATGTGAACATCTGGAGTGTGCCAGACCTCACAGATTTCATCCAAGCTCTCCTCATGCATTATACAATATCAGCAAGCTCTGCACTTGAGCCATCAGTTATATTGACATGGCAACAACAGATTCCAAGTTAAAATTCCCAGATAAGTTCCTCAGGCACTTTAGTTAGTGAGTATGCAATCAACACTCTTTTATGAGTGGAGGTCTGGATTTTTGGTTGGGTTTTTTTTATACATATAAGCCCTTTGGACCAGATTTAATTTCACTTCCTTCAGGTGCTGCACAGTCTGGCAGTACAGATCCATAGGGCATGATGTTTATTTTAATAGAAACAGATGATTTTTATATATATATATATATATATATATTTAAATATCCTTTTGGAGATAAAAGGAAACTTCTCTGAATGTAAGACTTGGCTCTGCTGAATAGTTATTTAAAAGGAGTGACTGGAAAGTGACATGTGTACCCTTTTAAACTTGTACAACATCGAGAGCCTTAGAAATGTTAGCATCAATTCACGTTAACACATCAAAGTGTAGTGCTGGCTGAACTCAGATCTCTCTGAAATGCTAATCTGCAGCCTTAACTGTAGTGGAATGAACATACAGATGGTTCTTCTAATTACTTGCAAAAAAAAAAAGGGGGGATGATTCCCTTTAATGATTTCCCCTTCTTTCCAGACTGAAAGTAGTTCCAGCTCTTCCCTCCAGCTAATTTGACGATTAAAAGATGCTTTTGTCTTGCTTTCAGCTATTGAGGTCTCATCACAATTTGTTGAAGCCTCGGGAAGCGAGGCGTGAACCCAAAGCTGTGTAGGTTTGGTGCAGAGGTCATGTGAAGGGGAATTACAACCTTGAGTATTTAAAATGAGAATGGGGGCCAGATGGTGGTGGTTGAGTATTTCCCTTGTCCCACGTCGGTGCGCTGATGGCTAAGATGTAGTTTTAGGGTTAGAACAAGAGCTTCAGTCTTAAATGCAGAAAGTCAAGATGTAGTTTTAGGGTTAAAAAAAGAGCTTCAGTCTTAAATGCAGAAAGTCAAGATGTAGTTTTAGGGTTAAAACAAGAGCTTCAGTCTTAAATGCAGAAAGTCAAGATGTAGTTTTAGGGTTAAAACAAGAGCTTCAGTCTTAAATGCAGAAAGTCAAGATGTAGTTTTAGGGTTAAAACAAGAGCTTCAGTCTTAAATGCAGAAAGTCATTGACCAAGGAATAGACCCCACTTATTAAGGCTCCAGAGGAGGCCATGAAGACCACAAGATCACAGAATGTCAGGGGTTCGAGGAGACCCAAAGAGATCATTGGATCCAACAGCCCTGACACAGCAGGACCATACAATCTAGCTCAGGTCACAGAGGAACACATCCAGACAGGCCTCAAAAGTCTTCAGAGAAGGAGACTCCACAACCACTCTGGAGAACCTGTGCCAGTGTTCTGTGGTCCTTATAGTCAAGAAGCTCTCCCTTGTGTTGATGTAGAACCTCCTGTGCTGCAGCTTCCATCCATTGCTCCTTGTCCTATCCAAGGGAGCAGTGAGCAGAGCCTGTCCTCCCCTTCCTCATTTAGAATAGAATAGAATCGAATAGAATCAATCAGGTTGGAAGAGACCTCCAAGATCATCCAGTCCAACCTCTCACCCAGCCCTATCCTGACCCCCAGCCCTCGGATATTTGTGAACATTTATTAGATCCTCTCTCAGTCTTCTCTTCTCCGGACTAGAAATCCCCAGGTCCCTCAGCCTCTCCTCATCAGTCAGTGTTCCAGTCCCCTAATCATCCTCCTAGTCCTTTGCTGAACCTTCTCCAGCAGATCCCTGTCCCTCCTAAAGTGAGGAGCTCAAAACTGAACACAGCACTCAAGACAGGGTCTCACCAGGGCAGAGTAGAGGGAGAGGAGAACCTCCTTTGATCTATTGGACACAGATGATCAGAGATGCTCAGAGGGCTGGAGCAGCTCTCCTATGAGGATGGGCTATGAGAGTTTGGGCTCTGCAGCATGGAGAAGAGAAGGCTTGGAGGAGACCTTGGAGTGGCCTTCCAGTATCTGAAGGGGCCTACAGGAGGGCTGGGGAGGGACTATTGACAAGGTCTTGTAATGACAGGATAAGGAGTAATGGGTTTAAACTGGCAGAGGGGAGATTGAAACTGGATGTTAGCTAGAAGTTGATTGCAGTGAGGGTGGTGAGACACTGGCACAGGTTACCCAGGGAGGTTGTGTCTGCTCCCTCTGTGGAGGTGTTCGAGGCCAGGTTGGATGAGACATTGAGTGACCTGTTCTAGTGGGAAGTGTCCTTACCTATGGTGGGGGTTGGAACTGGATGATCTTTGGGGTCCAACCTAAACTATTCTATGATTCTTATTGGAACCACTACAGATATAGGATAGAATTTTGCCCTTTTTGAAAGTACAATAGTGTGGACAGCTTCACCAAAGGCTTTGGAGGAATTTGTTGCCCAAACAGGGAAAGGGGAGAAAGCTTAATTAGAAATTCTTGACTTATCTTCTTGTTCCTCATCAAGCGAGGACACCTCATAGAGCAATAGAAGGTGGCTTGTCCAAGTGCGAGATCAGCAGACCTCAATTCCCTTGCCAGTTCCAGCAGCAACACCTGTTCTCCAGGGAAAAAATAACTTATCCAGCCTCAGCTTCACTGTCCCTGGAGTGCAAATGACAGTGATGACAGAGACATGTTCATTATGGTGTGTGACATGCTGAGAGCTTCTCGGCTTGTTACGTTTGCAGTGATGAAGCTGACTTCTCTTTGGACAGGTCTTTGTCCAATAATTAATGCTCATTGCAAGTCTTTCTGAAGTACTACTAGAGCAAGAGGGCTAAAATAATCAAGAAGTCCTATGTGACATAGCTTACTTCTTTGGAGGGTTTACTTTTTGCTCTGATTAGGGTCTGGTTTGTTCTGATTCACTACTACAAGGAATGAAAGAGCTGAACCAGTGTCTGTGTTTCTTGAGAAGAAGAAATTGTTTTGTTACAAAGACAGAACGAAGAGAATTTTGCAACCATAGACTCATTTGGGTTGGAAAAAAACCTTCAGGCTTATCAAGTCCAGCTGTTAGGACAGCACTGCCAAGTCCACCATGGTTCTCAGCACCATGTGTAGATGTTTTTAAGTATCTCCAGGGATGGTGACTTCATCGCTTCCCTGGGCAGCCTGTTTTGATTCCTGACAACCTTTTTGGTGAGGAAACTTTTCCTGATGTCCAATGTAAACCTTCTCTGGTACAACTCGAGGCTGTTTCCTCTTGTCACATCACTTGTTACTCAAGAGAAGAGATCTACAAGAGAAGAAATCTACCCCCACCTCACTGCAGCCTCCCTTCAGGTGGCATAATATGCATTGCTTTCAGAAAGCAATAAAACCCAGGGAGGTGCTGGAGCCACCAAGCCTGGATGTGTTTAAGGGTCATCTGGATGTGGTGCTGAAGGATGTGGTTTAAGGTGAATCTTGTAGAGTAGGGTTGGACTTGGTGATCCTATGGATTCCCATGTGAAATGTGAACATCTGGAGTGTGCCAGACCTCACAGATTTCATCCAAGCTCTCCTCATGCATTATGCAATATCAGCAAGCTCTGCACTTGAGCCATCAGTTATATTGACATGGCAACAACAGATTCCAAGTTAAAATTCCAAGGTAAGTTCCTCAGGCACTTTAGTTAGTGAGTATGCAATCAACACTCTTTTATGAGTGGAGGTCACTTGTTTAGTGACAAATCAGGCAATGTGGTGGTGGTTGAATTTGCATTGGTCACCTAGAGGAAAGAATCAGCTGTTTAGAGGAAAAAAGAGAAAAAAGGGCAAATTTCTCTGCCTCAAGTAGTATAGCTCAGAGCAAAGCAGCCACGAGAGGAGTAGTAATGGGACCACCTTTTGCTGTTGTTCCAGATGGTAATCACATCCAGCCCTGAAGCCAGTGAACACAAGCCCCATGAGGAGTGGTTGAGGGAGCTTGGATTGTTTAGCCTGGAGAAGACGAGGCTCAGGGGAGACCTCATTGCTCTTTACCACTACCTGAAGGGAGGTTGTAGCCAGGTGGGGTTGGTCTATTCTCCCAGGCACCCAGAGACAGAATGAGGGGAGACAGTCTCAGACTGTACCAGAGCAGGTTCAGGCTGGATGTTAGGAAGAAGTTCTTCCCAGCAAGAGTGCTTGACATTGGAATGGGCTGCCTGGGGAGGTGGTGAAGTCCCCATCCCTGGAGGTATTTAAGAGAAGACTGAATGAGGCATTTAGTGCCATTGTTTAGTTGAGGAGGCTCCCAGCTGACCTTCTTGTGTCCTTTCAGTATCTGAAGGGGGCTTAAAAAAACTGGGGAGGGACTTTTTAGGCTATCAGGGAGTGACAGGACTGGGGGGAATGTAGCAAAGCTGGAGGTGGGTAGGTTCAGGCTGGACGTGAGGGAGAAGTTGTTGAGCATGAGAGTGGTGAGAGGCTGGAATGGGTTGCCCAGGGAGGTGGTTGAGGGCCCATCCTTGGAGGTGTTTAAGGCCAGGCTGGCTGAGACTGTGGGCAGCCTGCTCTAGGGTAGGGTGTCCCTGCCCATGGCAGGGGAGTTGGAACTAGATGATCCTTGTGGTCCCTTCCAACCCTGACTGATTCTATGATTCCATGATTAGATAGTGTTGGATGATAGCTTGGACTCGAAGATCCCAGAGGTCTTTTCCAACCTGATTAATGATTCTAACAGATGATTCTAACAGATATGTAGAGATGGTGCAAAGCAAACCAGATTTCTTTTCTAGAATAAAGATGTCTGTGTTTAAAAAAAACAACAAAGGGGGAGATTTTGTGGGATGGGTAATTCTTGTAGCTATTGAGTGTTCAAGTCTTCTGATGGCAGCTCAGTTAATGCATTCAGCTGAAAACAAGAGTATCCATTAAATTTGAGCTAAAGTGTGAGTTTTGCTGTTGCTCATCTACTTGACAAAGCCCATACACATAGACAATTTTCCCATCACACCTGCACAAAATGAACAAAGCACTTCCTAGTTTGCAATATTAGGGGAAAGGTCTTTGAAGACTAAACTCTTAATCTAACAGCAATCAGGTAATGGGATAGTATCCATGGGGAATAATAGGACTGACTGAAGTGAGATGAGGACCTCTACGGAAGGGACTGGATTGCTGCTTATTAAGATTCATTAGAGTGGAAGAGTACCCAAAGGGTGGGCTGAAAGAGGTGAGCCACAAGGAGTCACAGTAAAGGAAGTCTCATGGTCTTTGTAGCTTTAAACTTATTGTGTTTAGTTAGCTAAAAAGACAAGAAAAAGCTAATAAAGGCAGGGAAAAGCGTTCTGAGGTGAGTATGGTGCAGAACAGGGCAGGGGAGAACGTGGGCAATGCTGAAATCTTCTGCAGAGTTCACATTGATTTTCACAAGAGGACACGAAGTCAGGATATTGGAATGTGTCCAGAGAAGGGTGACAAAGCTGGTGAAAGGTCTGGAACACAGCCCTGTGAGGAGAGGCTGAGGGAGCTGGGGTTGTGCAGCCTGGAGAAGAGGAGGCTCAGGGGTGACCTCATTGCTGTCTACAACTACCTGAAGGGAGGTTATAGCCAGGTGGGGGTTGGACTCTTCTCCCAGGCAACCAGCAACAGAACAAGGGGACACAGTCTCAAGTTGTGCCAGGGGAAGTATAGGCTGGATGTTAGGAGGAAGCTCTTGCCAGAGAGAGTGATTGGCATTGGAATGGGCTGCCCAGGGAGGTGGTGGAGTCACCATCCCTAGAGGTGTTCAAGCAAAGCCTGGATGAGGCACTTAGTGCCATGGTCTGGTTGATTGGATAGGGCTGGGTGCTAGGTTGGACTGGATGATCTTGGAGGTCTCTTCCAACCTGGTTGATTCTATGATTCTACAACCAATGGTGTGCAGGGTGAAGCCATGGCAGTGGCAGGGATCCTTCACCTTCTCTGTGAAGCTGGGGGAAAAACAGGCAGGTGAATTCTGCTGTGGCAAAGAGATGGGGACAAAGAAAAAGAATAAACTCAGGTGTTGAAGCGTAGCTGAAGTGGCTACAGTGCACACATGAACACAGAGTAAGAGAACAGCTCTCATAGTAAGCATAAATGTACACCTTTGGAGGGGGAGGTGACCATAAACCAGCCTGGCTGAGGCTATGCTGAAAAATGGTTGATTTCCTCTCTTAAAATATTACTTCCTTAGCCTAAATAGAATTGTGCTGCAAATGTACAGAAGGCTTCATTAGAATTATAAACCAGCCTGGCTGTGCATGTGCTTGAAAAATGGTTATTTTCCTTTGCTGAAATATTACTTCCTTTGTCTAAATAGAGCTGTGCTGAAAATGTACAGAAGGCTTCATTAGGAGTTCTGTTAGGCTGTTTGGTTCCCCCCCCTCTCTCCTCCTGATGATGTAGATTATTAAAGTCCAATCTCTCTTCCTCTCATTTATATTTTATTGCCCTTTGTTTTTGCTTTTCCAAACGTGAGTTTTCATGAACAACACACTTCCAAATAGTATTCTTATCTCTACAGAATGTTTTTTAATGCAAACTATAATCAAACTAGATGACAGTCCTCCAGACAAACCTTTACTGTTAAGAGCTTTCAAAGCTCCAGGGCAGATTGTTGTTAGTGAGGTAGTTAATTAAATTCAAGTTGTGGTTTATTACTTTATATAAACAACTAAGCATAGCTATTGTCCCCCTGGGGTTTTTGCCTGTCTGTTTGACAAATATTAATTGAACTCCTTGCCCTGTGAAAGCAGCAAGTTTACTTTTGGCAGTGCAGTCACTACAGAACATTAGGCAGCTGTTGCTCTCTTCTGCCCTTTACTATCACCAGAGTAGACAAACTCTTTGGGAGAATGCAGGAAGCAGGAAATGCTTTCTCATACAATCGGAGCATGGTTGGGTTTGGAAGGACCTTAAAGATCTTCTAGCTCCAACACTTCTGCCATAGGCAGGGACACCTTCCACTAGATCCAGTTGCTCAAATCCCCATCCAAAGTGGCCTTGGACATTTGCAGGGAGGAAGGTACCACAAGGATCATCTAGTTCCAACCCTTCTGCCATAGGCAGGGACACCTTCCACTAAGTTAGATTGCTCAAATCCTCATTGAAAGTGGCCTTGGACATTTCCAGGGAGGAAGGGACCACAAAGATCTTCTAGTTCCAACCCTTCTGCCTTAGGCAGGGACACTTTCCACTAGATCCAGTTGCTCAGATCCCCACCCAAAGTGGCCTTGGACATTTCCAGGGAGGAAGGGACCACAAAGATCTTCTAGTACCAACCCTTCTGCCATAGGCAGGGACACCTTCCACTAAGTTAGATTGCTCAAATCCTCATTGAAAGTGGCCTTGAACACTTCCAGGAAGGAAGGAACCACAATGTCTCAGGGCAACCTGTTTCATTGTTTCACCAGCCTCACAGTAAAGCAATTCTTCCTCACATCTAAGCTGAAGCTACCTTCTCTCAGCTTGAAACTGTTACTATTGTCCTGCACTCTCTGTTGAGAGTCCTTTCCCATTGGAACAAGGCTGGTGAGGGGGCTGGAACACAACCCCATGAAGAGAGGCTAAGGGAGCTGGAGGTGTTCACCCTGGAGAAGAGGAGGCTCAGGGCAGACCTCATTGCTCTCTACCACTATCTGAAGGGAGGTTGTAGCCAGTTGGGGTTGGTCTCTTCTGCCAGGCAACCAGAGACAGAACAAGAGGACACAGTCTCAAACTGTGCCAGGGTAGGTTCAGGCTGGATGTTAGGAAGAAGTTCTTCCCAGCAAGAGTGATTGGCATTGGAATGGGCTGCCTGGGAAGGTGGTGGAGTCCCCATCCCTGGAGGTGTTTAAGAGGAGGCTGAATGAGAAACTTAGTGCCATAGGTTAGTTATTAGAAGGGTTAGGTGATAGTTTGGACTCGATGATCTTGAAGATCTTTTCCAACCTGGTGAACTCTGTGATTCTGTGATCTTTCTTACAGGCCCTGTTCAAGCACTGGAAAGCCATTACGAGGTCTACTCAGTGCCTTCAAGCTGAATAATCCCAAATCTCCCTGCCTGTCCTCATGGGGGAGGTACTCCAGGTGTTTTCTCCTCCCTTAACTCCCTGGAGAAGACCCCTTTGGCAGAAGGGTCAGTATAAATGCTAGCTTGCCCACTTTTCACGGGTTGCACCAAGAGATTTCGTGGGCAAAGTACGTTTTGCATGTGGTGCATGGACTCCCAGTGCCAGGGGCTTTTTCTGGGAGCCCTGGGGTGCTCTTCCAGGGGCATCTGGGTTGAACCACGGGAATCCTGCCTCTCCAACCTGATCTCCTTCTATGATCAGGTGAGCCGCTTGGTGGATGTGGGGAGGCCTGTGGATGTGGTCTATCTGGACTTCAGCAAGGCCTTTGACACTGTTCCCCACAGCAGACTGCTGGCTAAGCTGTCAGTCCACGGCTTGGATGGCAACACTGTGTGCTGGGTGAGGAACTGGCTGGAGGGCCGAGCCAAGAGAGTGGTGGTGAATGGTGCCACATCCAGCTGGCAGCTGTCACTAGTGGTGTCCCTCAGGGATCAGTGCTGGGCCCCATCCTCTTTAACATCTTCATAGATGATCTGGATGAGGGCATCGAGTCAGTCATCAGCAAGTTTGCAGATGACACTAAGCTGGGGGCAGATGTGACTGAGTTGGAGGGCAGAAGGGCTCTGCAGCGGGACCTTGATTGCCTGGACAGATGGGCAGAGTCCAATGGGATGGCATTCAATAGCTCCAAGTGCAGGGTGCTGCACTTTGGCCACAACAACCCCATGCAGAGATACAGGCTGGGGTCAGAGTGGCTGGAGAGCAGCCAGACAGAGAGGGATCTGGGGGTGCTGATTGATACCCGCCTGAACATGAGCCAGCAGTGTGCCCAGGTGGCCAAGAGAGCCAATGGCATCCTGGCCTGCATCAGGAATGGTGTGGCCAGCAGGAGCAGGGAGGTCATTCTGCCCCTGTACTCTGCACTGGTTAGACCACACCTTGAGTACTGTGTTCAGTTCTGGGCCCCCCAGTTTAGAAGGGACATTGAGATGCTTGAGCGTGTCCAGAGAAGGGCGACGAGGCTGGTGAGAGGCCTCGAGCACAGCCCTACGAGGAGAGGCTGAGGGAGCTGGGATTGTTTAGCCTGGAGAAGAGGAGGCTCAGGGGTGACCTTATTGCTGTCTACAACTACCTGAGGGGTGGTTGTGGCCAGGGGGAGGTTGCTCTCTTCTCTCAGGCAGCCAGCACCAGAACGAGAGGACACAGCCTCAGGCTGCACCAGGGGAAGTTTAGGCTCGAGGTGAGGAGAAAGTTCTTCACTGAGAGAGTCATTGGCCACTGGAATGGGCTGCCCAGGGAGGTGGTGGAGTCGCCGTCCCTGGAGCTGTTCAAGGCAGGATTGAACGTGGCACTTGGTGCCATGGTCTAGCCTTGAGCTCTGTGGTAAAGGGTTGGACTTGATCTGTGAGGTCTCTTCCAACCTTGGTGATACTGTGAGACTGTGATACTGTGAATGGGGGCTCACCCTGGGGAGCTCATTCTATATGAACAGGAGCTCATCCCGGCTTGGAGGGACAGGATTGCACCCCGAGAGGACAGGAGCTCACCCTGGGGGAACAGGAGCTCATGCCAAGAGGGCAGAAGCTCACCCTCGGCGGGCAGCAGCTCATCGTGCAGCGGGGACGGAAGCGCCGCCCGGGCTGACGCCGCCACTCGGGCGGGCGCTGTCCGTGGTACTGCCGGCGCCGCTCCAGGGCCCCTCCGCGACGGTGGAAAGCCCAAGGGAGGGACAGTTCTGGTGGCGCTTCCGACTTGCAGGGGGTCTGATCCCAGCAACATGGGTGTGCAGAGGGACACTGTTCCCTTGTGGTGCCGTAGAGAAGTGTTACAGGCCAGGCAAGGCTTCTCTCTTTCCCTGCAAGTGCTCAAGCCTCAGTGTCGTGGAAGGCTAACAGGCCTAAAACATGTCCTGCCTTGCCTCACCCTTCTGCTGATGGGGGCAGCAAGGGTGGGAGGAAAACAAAGGCTTGGGCCATTATGTCCCCTCCCAAAATGATAAACAGGTACCCACAGGTGTTTAGGCAGCTGTGAGTGTCTTGCCCAAAGCCCTGGTTTCACCTAATCTGGTCAGTTTGGCAAATGCCATTCTGATTGGTGAACCTCTGTGGCCAAAGGAGCCATCACACTTGGTCAAATAATATAAATAGAGCTAAGTTACAAGCAGTTGTGCTGCCCCTGCCTCACTGCTCTGTCTCAGTGTGTTCTGTTTTGCTCTACATCCTACTCTGCTCAGAAAACTTGCTTCTGCCTCATTGCTCTTGGCCTGGACAACATGTTCTGCTCTGCCTCCTGCTTCAGACCAGCTTAGCTCTGATGTTTTGGACTTGAACTACCTAGAAACATGAGTGCCTCAAGTTTGCCAGAAGGCATTAAGTGCCTCACGACATGGTGAGAGGTGCCACTGACATTGTGTTCTCTGCACATCTGCAAGAGATCCTGCCTGCACCTCTGCAAACCTCCATGCCAAGAGGAACCAGGATCAGACCAGAGATCATCTGCCTCTCCCAGCACCCTGCTAGAGCCTGGGAAGATCTAGAAGCCTCTCTATGGCAATTCCAACACTGCTGCAAAGGAGCCAGGGACTAGCTTGAAGTTTCTACTCCACCACTGTGAGTAGAACAGACTTTCCCTAGGGCTCCAGGCTAATTACAAGTGGGGCAAAGCCATTTTGTGGCTGAACCTTTCCAATGTTCTGATTCTCCTAAATTACTAAGTTGCCCATAAGCATCCTTGTGAAGATTTTCCTGACCGAGTTAGAACCCAAATTTAACTGATTTGTATAGAGTTAGTGGGTGGGGCTTTTTGGGGAAAAAGAAATGGCTACACCTATTATAATTCCTTTGTTGTTAAATGCCCCAAGTCACTCAGCCATCAGAGTTTATTGGCAGCCCTCTTCTGTGCCAGTGCTGAACACATGTCAGTGCTCCAGAGAAGGGCCATGGGATGATCAGAGGGCTGGAGCACCTCTGCTATGAGGACACCCTGAAAGAGTTGGGGCTGTTCAGTCTGGAGAAGAGGAGGCTGCAAGGTGACCTTCTTGTGGCCTTTCAGTATCTGAAGGGGGCTACAAAAAAGCTGGGGAGGGACTTTTCAGGATATCAGGGAGTGACAGGACTGGGGGGGATGTAGCAAAGCTGGAGATGGGTAGGTTCAGGGTGGATGTGAGGAGGAAGTTCTTCAGCATGAGAGTGGTGAGAGCCTGGAATGTGTTGCCCAAGGAGGTGGTTGAGGCCCCATCCCTGGAGGTGTTTAAGGCCAGGCTGGATGAGGCTCTGGCCAGCCTGATCTAAGGTAGGGTGTCCCTGCCCATGGCAGGGGGGTTGGAACTAGCTGATCCTTGTGGTCCCTTCCAACCCTGACTGATTCTATGATTCAATGATTCTATGAACTGCATGCAGGTCCCTGGGGGGTGTATATTAAGCCTGGCTTCTGGCTGGTTACATCTGCAGGGAACATTTCTAACGTTAGTATTCTCCAGGGCTCAGCAGACAATCTGCAGCTATTTCTGGAAGCTAATTCCCACAGTCTGCTCTAGCTTGGGGCACAAATACTTGGAGCACTCTACACAACTCCAGGGCTTGTGAGCAGAGGGGAAGCACCAGGTTTTCTGGTAAAGAAAGAATTGATCTGGTGGACATGCAAATCTTCCTCCTCCACATTTTTTTACTTCATGCAAATTTTCCTCCATGCTTTTTATTTATCTTAATCTTTCCTTGTAAGAGAAAGCTTTCAAGCTGCAGATCAGAGACATTCAAGAATCATTCACAAGTTGTACCAGGGGAGGTATAGACTGGCTGTTAGGAGGAACTTGTTGGCAGAGAGAGTGATTGGCATTGGAATGGGCTGCCCAGGGAGGTGGTGGAGTTGCTGTCCCTGGAGGTGTTCAAGAAAAGCCTGGATGGGGCACTTGGTGCCATGGTCTGGTTGATTGGATAGGGCTGGGTGCTAGGTCCCTTCCAACCCCTAACATCCTATGATCTGCACAGGCACTGGTGCACAAAACTTACCATTGAAGAACCACAAATAACACTAGAAACGTGCCAGAACACAGTCTCAGGAGAGCCCCTGTGTGCAGGTGTGTGTGTCTATTGATTTTTGACCTCCTCTTTTGAGTATTATGAACAGCAGTACTGTTGAAACAGGTGATGGTGAAGTTATTTTCAAAGAGGAGTAGGTGAAGTCTCTTCTATGAGGAGAGACTGAGGGAGTTGGGGCTGCTCAATCTGGAGAGAAGAAGGCTCTGAGATGATCTTATTGAGGCCTTTCAGTATCTTAAGGGGGCCTACAAGAAAGCTGGAGAGGGAGTTTTTAGGATGTCAGGTAGTGATAGGACTGGGGGGAATGGAACAAAGCTAGAAATGGGTAGATTCAGACTGGATGTTAGGAAGAAGTTGTTCGGCATGAGGGTGGTGAGAGCCTGGAAGGAGTTGCCCAGGTAGGTAGTGGAAGCCTCATCCCTGGAGGTGCTTAAGGCCAGACTGGATGAGGCTCTAGACAGCCTGATCTAGTGTGAGGTGTCTCTGCCCATGGCAGAGGGGTTGGAACTGGGTGATCCTTGTGATCCCTCCTAACCCTGACTGATTCTATGAGTCCAAAGTCTATATCTGTGTTGACAATGAACGGAAAGGAATCTCCAGAAGCCTAAGCTCCATGCAAGAAATAGTACCACACACATGTGATAGGTGGATCAAGCTTTCTGTTGAAAGCAGCTCTTTTATTCCCCATAGAACATTGATCCAAACCCCAGTGCTTCCACGAGGCAATTTGTTGTCCTCCTGTTTGGAAGCGTTTTACTTTCCATCCTAAATTTGCTCATGGTGAATTTGTTCTTTCATTAGTTCTGTTCCTTAACTTAAATACATCTTTACCTTCCCTGGAGTTTGCCATCATCCCCAGTGGTTTTTAGAGAACACAGTGCAATTTGGCTCTGGTGAATAGACACTTACAGCAGGAAAATTGTCCAGAGATTGTAATAAAGTAGAGGCAAATTCACCCTGGAATCTTCCACGAAGTAGTAGGTATTCTTTTTCTTGCACTTTGAAATTCACTGCATGCTCTTTTATATAGACCTGCAATAGAATTCACTCCATCCTGAGCCATAGCTTATTATTAGGTGACCTAGATCCTGTCTTTTTTTGTAAGACAAGTTTTTCCTCTTTAGTGGCACCAAACTGCTTTCTATTCTCGTGGAGGTCATCAAAGTTTCTCTGTGTATTTGTGCAGATATTTTCCATGTTCTTCTGGTTCCACATCAGTGGTTCCATCACATTCAGTCAATGTATTCTTGCTTTTTGTACTAACATAATAAAAAGAAAGGAGCCACCTAGATTGGTAAGCCTTAAGCAAGGTTCTTGAGGAGCATGTATGGTTGCTGCCTTCTGGTTCAATTCCTTACTAAATTCCAGTGAGACACTGACACAGGTTGCCCAGGGAGGTTGTGGATGCTCCCTTCCTGGAGATGTTTAAGGCCAAGTTAGTTGAGACCATGAGCAACCTGTTCTAGTGGGAGGTGTCTCTGCCTATGGTGGGGGATTGGAACTGGATGATCTTTGAGGTTCCTTCCAACCTAAACCATGAGGGTGGTGAGACCCTGAAAGGGGTTGCCCAGGGAGGTGGTGGAAGCTTCATCCCTGGAGGTATCATAGTATCACAGTATCATCAGGGTTGGAAGAGACCTCACAGATCATCAAGTCCAAGCCGTTACCACAGAGCTCAAGGCTAGACCATGGCACCAAGTGCCACGTCCAACCTTGCCTTGAACAGCCCCAGGGACGGCGACTCCACCACCTCCCTGGGCAGCCCATTCCAGTGGCCAATGACTCTCTCAGTGAAGAACTTTCTCCTCACCTCAAGCCTAAATTTCCCCTGGCGCAGCTTGAGGCTGTGTCCTCTCATTCTGGTGCTGGCTGCCTGAGAGAAGAGAGCAACCTCCCCCTGGCCACAACCACCCCTCAGGTAGTTGTAGACAGCAATAAGGTCTGCCCTGAGCCTCCTCTTCTCCAGGCTAAACAATCCCAGCTCCCTCAGCCTCTCCTCGTAGGGCTGTGCTCGAGGCCTCTCACCACCCTCGTCGCCCTTCTCTGGACACGTTCAAGCATCTCAATGTCCCTCTTAAACTGGGGGGCCCAGAACTGAACACAGTACTCAAGGATTTCAATGTCCCTTCTAAACTGGAGGTGTTTAAGGCCAGGCTGGATGAGGCTCTGGACAGCCTGCTCTAGTGTGAGGTGTCCCTGCCCATGGCAGGGGAGTTTGAACTAGATGATCCTTGTGGTCCCTTCCAACCCTGACTGACGCTATGATTCTACATTATGACTCATATTCAAGCCTCCTCTTCACTGAAGTTGTTTAGCTCTTCTTCATCTTGAGTGAATTGTTTTCTGCTGAAACCTGAGTTTATCAAAGTTTAGCACCTTAAATTTGAGTGAAGCAGCAGCAGCACCCCCAAAGCCCCAAGCTAAGCAGATAAATCCTTTAGTTGTAAACATACTTTGTGGAGTTTACAGACACTGATGTCTCAGTTAACAGCAGAGGCAGACAGGATGATTAAACAGGAGAAGCAGGGACAGGCTGCCCTGTCGTGAAATTGTTGTGCAATACATAGCTTTGTTCTCTGGCTGATGAAAAGAAGACTTTGCTAAATGAACCTCCAGCTCCATTTCACTCGAAATAGAAAAAGTGTCTATTTTTACTGTAGGTTTCTCAAGGATGACCTGACCTGCTCTGCACAGATCATTCCTGGAAGGCTTTCTAAAGGAGTTCAGTGATGCAAGAGAAGTTGTGATTTACAGGGTAAAAAAACCAACCCCATGGACAGAGGAAACAAACAGGAACATAGAAAACTTAACTTAGGAAACTGTGAGACTTTAATGGCAGAAAAGAATTTTGTTGTTCTGCAAAGCCTGAATAACAGAAGAGAGGTCCTGCCAGCTAAGAACTACTGCAGAGGTTTTCAAGTGTAGCTGGGAGGATCAGGTCTTGTTGCTGGATCATGTTGCTTTAGTTAGAAGCCACAAGGATGGTTAGAGATGCCTGTAAGGAACAGCTTTAGTGCTTCAAGAAAGTCAGGTAGCAGCTCACAGTGTTTGTACTCCAAGTGCCTGTGCAGAGCTGGGTAGGTTAGAGTAAGAGATCACAAAAACTCAAGCTGTGAAACGTTTCTGTGAAGGGCTGGTCTGGCTCCAGATATAACATTCTCCACTGACTCAAGGAAGAGCAGGGTCTCTGTTAGGCACTAATCAGCATTCCTACTTGTGATGCTTCTATGCACATGGAATGACAAAACAGTTCTGGTATGACAGAATTGCAAATTCTGTGACCTTTTCGCTTTTAATGAGGAAACTTTCGTGTGTGAAATAGACTCAGACTCGGTTCAGGGAGGACTTTGTCACCCAGCATAGGAAATTGGAAGTAAGATTAGTGTTTTCAGTTTTAAAAGTAGGAAAGGGGATTTCTTTGGGCTAAAATGCTGAAATAGGTTTTTCTGGTCAAGCCTCTGTTAATTATTATCTTTTCAGGTCTTGGCTTCACTTGAGCTGAAGAAATTTTCTGCCTGAAGCCAAAACAAACAGAAAATCACTAACAGAATTAGGATAGGAGCCTTCAAACAGCAGGTGGACTGGCTACAGGTTTCAGAAATGAAGAAAATACATTTAAAGGTAAGAGAAAATGCAGAAACATTGTTTGATAGAGCTTGAAATAAAAGAACTTCTAAGCCTGGAGAAGAGGAGGCTCAGGGCAGACCTCATTGCTGTCTACAGCTACCTGAAGAGAGGTTGTAACCAGGTGGGGTTGGTCTCTTCTCCCAGGCACCAAGTAACAGAACAAGGGGACAACGACTCAAGTAGTGACAGGGTAGGTATAGGCAGGAAGTAAGGAGGCTGTAGCTAGCAGAGAGTGAGATAGGCAACGGAATGGGCCGCCCAGGGAGGTGGTAGAGTCACCATGGTGTTGGTGGAGTCACCAGGAAGGTGGTGGAGTCGCTGGAGGTGTTGAAGAAAAGCCTGGATGAGGCACTTAGTGCCATGGTCTAGTTGATTGGATAAGGCTGGGTGCTAGGTTGGACTGGATGATCTTGGAGGTCTCTTCCAACCTGGCTGATTCTGTGACTGCTTACAGGTTTGTGATTCCCGAGCATTAAAGTGACCTTCAATATGACTTCAGATGAGGTTTTGGTTTATTTTTATTCTCACATAACAAAGTGTGAGCCTTTTCCTCACAGGAATGTAATAGGAGCCTTTACTGGATCTGCTGTGCAGCTCTTGGGAACTTAATGGAAAAAGCTCTTAGTTAAAAATGTGATTTTCAGTGATTATGTTTCAGTTATTATGGTGAGGCTTCTGTCAGAGAATAACCCCTACAGTTCCAGTAGGATGTGGGCATTATCAGGGCCATGTGCTCCACAGTAATTGCTCTCTGTCTTTTGGTTTGTGCTAGAGACTGTGTCCAGAACCTACTGAAATCTTGCTTTGGTAGACCATCCTCACCCCCCATATCAAGTGGCTTTTGGGAATTACTGGTGCAGCATGCTGCAAATAATAGTACAGTTGCACCAAAGGGGTGAAAGCAGTAGAAATTCCATTTTTTCCTTGCCTTTTTTCAACCCTTATCCTCAGGTCCTTCTCCTATTCTGGGTGTGGACACGTAGAGGAAAACAGTACAATCTTCCTCTGGGTCCCATCTAGCTCAGATAGGTGAAGCTGGACTCTGAAGTGGGATATAAGATCCTATTTATTGTATGGGTCATGGGTAGGTTACTACACCTATGAGGTGAAGGATGGCACTCCTGAGCAGTGTGGCTACCTGCTTGCTCTCCCCCTCAGGCTGGAATTATGCCATCTTCCAGTCCACAGCATCATCTAAATATAAATGCAGCACTCACTGTGTTTGAAATGCCCATTCATCACAAGGAGTTGGGGGGAGAATGGCTCTGGTTTGAACAAGGGCTGGATAAGATTAGCTTCATTTTAAATTGCATCAAATCTACAGAAGGATATGGCTCTGCCCATGGCCTTGTAGGAAATAATGGATTAATATTTCCTTAGTCTAAGAGATTAAGACATAAACTGTCCATTGAAATTGTGTCTAAATCCCCTTAGAGCCTTGCAAAGCCTAGCAATGTTTTCTGTGCCGAAGTATACAGAAGCTGCTAGGCTGTTTCATTTATTTTTGAGTTTCCCTAGCTGGAATAAATGGATACAATGGAGGCTCTCTTTATTTTTCACCAGCTGAGGTACTGGCCCCCAAAGTGATTGAAATGGAGGAGAGTTAAGAGAGAGTCAGAGCAATAGGCAAGAGCTAGATGAGGATCTCTGCTTATATGTGCAGTCTGTAAGCACTTATCCTGGTTTTTCTTTGCTTTCTAAGGGCTGAGACAAGTAAAGGCTTATTCACAGACTGCTTAGCACTGCTTTCTGGTATAGAAAATGTTAACAAACCTGCTGCAGGGAATGAAGACTGACCCCCAGATATCATCTGGCAGCTGCAGGATTAGCAACAGTTTGCTGTAGTCCACCACAGGTAACCTCTTTACAGCCAATGCTAATAGAATCAGTCAGGGTTAGAAGAGACCATAAAGATCACCTAGTTGCAACGCCCTTGCCGAGGGCAGGGATACCTCACACTACATCAGGCTGCCTAGAGCCTCATCCAGCCTGGCCTTAAACACCTCCAGGGATGAGGCTTCCATCACCTCCCTGGACAACCCCTTTCAGGGTCTCACTGCCCTTATGGTGATGCTCCCATGCATTTAGTTTTAGAGATGTGGAAACAAACAAACAAACAAGCGAAAATAAACCACACAGAGGGGGGGACAAAGACTGTACCACCGCCGGAAAATAAATGTAAATGAAATCAGCTCCTTTGTGCCGGATGCTAAACGCATCTCTTCAGCCTAACTCCGTTCGCCAGGTGCGTCGCTGAGTCCCTCTAGTGGCGACAACATTTCTTCGGCTTCAGCCTGCGATTAAACTCCTGTTTCGCAGCCACGTTAGAGCAGCGAATTCACAGGTAGCTTTCCTGACCGCTCTTGAGAGCTGTGGCAAAGTGAAATGTCGGCTTAGATCCCGCGCAGGGTAGCGTTAACGAACGCAAAATGATTTTTAGCTGCCAGGGGCAATTAGAGAGGCGCTGGAAGGAGAAGAGAATTTTGGAAAGGGCATTCAAGAAGTAATTACTGTCAGTAAGAACCACGTATAGAGCAACGTAATACCCAGGGTGGCCAATAGGGATAAAAGCTGACAGGCAAATCTGTCCTGACCTAGTAGTGAAGACTGTTTAAAAACACTGATCTGCACTTAGCTGCTGAATGCACATCGTCCTCTTCCTCACTCACACATTCTCTCTCTCTCTCTCTGACACACAGACATGCTCCTGGATTTGCAGAAGCCAGACATCTAGGGCACCTCTTGGCATCCACGGGAAAATCACAGAGGATTAAGAAAGCACAGCAGTAAGTACTCACAGCATTAAATGTTTATGAAGGGGCATGCTGTCACACCCGAGATTTAGCAGTAAATATAGCAGGACTTGAATCATGGCAAGTGGTTGTCTTTGGTTTTCCTTAGGGACTGCTGAAAGCTGCCTCTCCAGGATTACAACTTCACCCTGTGCTTGTTTACCATCCATGTGGCAACCTCTGGCCGGGCAGTAATCCACTCATTATCAGCACCGATTGAGTGCAGGAGCGGCAACGACTTCACTCAGCCGACAAAAGGAGGGCAATGATGAATTCAGACAACTTCACCTCCCAAAGCTTCCTCTCTGCCATTCACAGCAACGCCAGCAGTTTGTTCTCAGGGCTCCAGTTTGTTCAGTCCTTCAAGCCGCTGATCATCCCCTGCTACTCGCTGGTGGTTTTCGTGGGCGTCATCGGGAACTACCTCCTCATTTACGTGATCTGCAAGACAAAGAAAATGCACAATGTCACCAACTTTCTGGTAGGCAACCTGGCTTTCTCAGACATGCTCATGTGTGCCACCTGCGTGCCCCTGACGCTGGCCTACGCCTTTGAGCCCAGAGGATGGGTGTATGGGCGGTTCATGTGCTACTTTGTTTTCCTGATGCAGCCCGTCACTGTCTTTGTCTCTGTCTTCACCCTGACTGTCATAGCTGTGGACAGGTATTGTGCCATGGTGCACCCCTTCCGCCGGAGGCTGACGATCCCTATCTGTGCTTACATCCTGGCTGCTATCTGGCTGCTGAGCTGCACTTTGGCTGCCCCAGCTTTGGTCCATACTTACCACGCGGAGTTCCCAGAGCTGGACTTCTCCATCTGCGAGGAGTTTTGGTTCCACATGAAAAGGGATCGCTTAGCTTACGCCTACAGCACTCTCATCATCACCTACATACTGCCTTTGGCAGTCATCTCCTTGTCCTACCTGAGAATCTCAGTCAAGCTGAAAAACCGTGTGGTCCCAGGCAACGTCACCCAGGGCCAAGCCGAGTGGGATCGAGCAAGGAGGAGGAAGACTTTTCGCTTGCTAGTTCTAGTGGTGGTAGCTTTTGGAGTTTGTTGGCTCCCTCTGCACATCTTCAACATGATAAAGGACATAGACATCAGCTTGATTGACAAGCAGTACTTCAACTTCATCCAGCTGCTCTGCCACTGGTTTGCAATGATGTCTGCTTGCACCAATGCCTTTCTCTATGCCTGGCTCCATGACAGCTTCAGAGGGGAGCTGAAGAAAATGTTTGCCTGGAGAAAGAAGAAAATTGGACCCGCTACAAACTGCATTATGGCCAGTGTGGTGCTGTAAAGGAGGGCTGGTGGGAATGCACTTCCTTCATATGCTAATACTCTAAGTATTTTCCACTTCTAACTGATCTTAATTCCTGATATTTGGGCTCAGGGCTCAGATCTAACAACACAAGTCTCATGTGTAGCCTTTCCAGTATTACTGCTCCTCCAGGAGGGGAGGAAGATATCATGTCCCAGAAAAGTCTTTACTTTGATAAGAGCTAGAGCCCAAGGAGATGCTAGCACAGTAAGATGCCCTTATGTAAGCCACAGGGATCCATCCTGTCCGTTTGGGATATTGTTGGCAGCACAAAGCTGGGATTTGGGCCAGAGGAGAAAAAAAAAGAGAGATGAATAATATCTCAATGAGGAAGGAGTGAGTAAAAATTAAATCTGAAGATCTACCTAGAGGGCAGTCCTCAGCACCAACTCTAACAATATTCCTGTGATCCTCCTGGGTTACAGACATGCTGAAAATAGCCTAAGGCTCTCTGAAATGCTCTTCCTGAGGAGCTGTCTCAGCTGTGGGCAGCAAATCAAGTTGGTAGGAGCTGCTCTGAGCATTTCTTTGCCAGCTGAGCTATGTTGGCAGCAGCAGTGTGCAGGGATTTCCTCGCACCAGAGGGTGTGAGTTATGTAAGGAACGATCATCCACTCCCTCCAACTGCACAGGACAGTTGGCTCCCTTGCTTGTCTGTGTCCCTTGGTGAGATGTTCTGTGTCTACCTTTCATGGTTTCCTCCCTTACTGCTGTGTTCTCCTTGCTGCTGGTTGAGTGGCTGGAAGAGCTGCCTTTGCAGCAGGACTGCTCAGCTGTCCACCATGCCCAGCTGCACTGGGCAGGAAGCTTTCTGGCTTTTGACCCCACGCAGTGCCAAACCTCCTGTGTCTTGTGAACCTGCAGCACAGCGTGCAGCAAGGTGAGATGCAGTATTCCTAGAGGGGAAGTAAAACTGGAGTGATGTTATTTCTGTGAGAAGTAAAACTGGAGTGATGTTATTTCTGTGAGAAGTAAAACTGGAGTGATGCTATTTCTGTGAGGTACAACTGCCCCACGGAGTGGCTGATGGCCTGCTGGCAAAGCCACCTGGTGGATTTGGTGCTGCAAACATCATGTATGGTGGAAATCCATCTACAGAGGAGGATACCACCAATTTCCTGACACTGAATTGTGCTCTTGCCATTGTCTCTTGTAACTCACATTTGCTGACCCTGCTGCCAGGTGGCTGTGTTCTCAGTCAGAGAAGTGGACATGGTTGTAGCCTTGTCCACGCTGAGATGTTTTCCACTGAAATGGATTTTGAGGTGTGGCAATGCTGCCATCAACGCTGATCTCCAGAAACAGCCAGAGGCTTTAATACCATCTTCAGGAGTGCTTTTGGAGGTGTCTGTAAAGAGACAGCAGATGGAGGGGGCTGTTGACATGGAGTGGGGTACAAGCTTTGTGTGAGCACTCAAAGAGCTGTCGTGCAGAATGGAGTGGCAAACACTCTCTTTTAAAGGAGTCTTTTGAGAAGAAACAATTTCCTCTGACATTCACCTTTCAATAAGAGGAGGGAGTCAGAAGCTATAATCAACCTAACAGTTTCTAGTGTCTTTCTTTCTCTGTCTGAACTGGAAATATCTGAGATAATAGGTAAGTATATGGGACAACTTCTGCAAGCAGACATTGCTTCTGAAGAGATTTCTTCCAGCTTGCTCAGCTGGAAACGGTGATGGCAGGAGGAACTGCCTGATAGTTTGGGGACTGATCTGTTGGAAGGTAGCAAAGGAGAAAAGGATCTGGGGGTCCTAGTGGATGGGAGGTTGACCATCAGCCACCAATGTGCTCTTGTGGCCAGGAGGACCAGCGCCATTCTGGGGTGTATTAGAATGGTTGTGGTCAGTAGGTTGAGAGAGGTTCTCTTGCTCCTCTACTCCGCCCTGGTGAAGCCACATCTGGAGTACTGTGTCCAGTTCTGGGGCCCCCAGTTCAAGAAGGATGTAGAACTGCTTGAGAGAGTCCAGTGAAGAGACACAAAGATGATTAAGGGAATGAAACATCTCTATTATAAGGAGAGCCTGAGGGAGCTGGGGCTGTGCTGCTTGGAGAAGAGGAGACTGAGAGGTGACCCCATTCATGTTTATAAATGTGCAAGGAGTGAGTGCCAGGAAACTGGAGCCAGACTCTGCTGGGTGATGCCCAGTGACAGGACAAGGGGCAGTGGATGGAAGCTGAGGCATAGGAAGTTTCATTTAAACAGGAGGAGAAACTTTTTCCCTGTGAGGGTGACAGAACACTGGAACAGGCTGCCCAGGTGGGTTGTGGAGTCTCCCTCTCTGGAGATGTAAAAATCTGCCTGGACACCTTCCTGTGTGATCTGCTCTGGGTGATCCTGCTCTGGCAGGGGGATTGGACTGGATAAGCTTTGGAGGTCCCTTCCAGCCCCTGACATTCTGAGATTCTGTGATACAGAGCTGAGAGCAGCCAGCAAAGCAGCACATTCCAGCTTTGGCAGTGGTCAGCAAGAGCATCTGGCCAGAAATGTATGTATGGGCTGTGAGGCAAAGCAAACAGACAAGAGGGGAGAGAGTTTGGTTAGTCAGTAAATGTACTCCTACTGTGCAAGCGTGAATATTGTTTTACTCATCAGCATTCAGCAAGCTTGACCTGGCTAAAAGAATCCCCCACAGATGCAGATGCACAGACTGGGAAAAGCACTGGCTACAACAGCTGAAATCCCTCCTTACATAGTTCCCTAGAATTTCGAGCTGCTCTGCTGCCAGTAATGAGGAGCTGATCACAGAGGCACTGAAAGGAGGAGGTGCTTTTGAGGTGAGCATTGCCTGTGTTCACTTAGTGACTGTTTCTGCCTTGCTTAAGGTGATCCAAAGACCTGAAAGACCTATTACAGTTTGGTTTGCTTTTGCTGAATTTCAGGGAATAAATTTCCCCTCCCTCCCCTTTAGGCTCAGTACAGCAAATTGCTGGGACGACTGGGGGAGGGGGCTGAAAAGGTGTAAAAATTGCTTCCAAACAAACCCACCTAATGTAATAAGCTTCCCAGCTTTCATTTCAGGGCTCTTCTGAAGAGAGCAGGCTTGGGGAGAGGAAATTAATTGATGGGAGATGGTATTTTCCACAATTAATATTGTTTGTTAATTTTGATATTCAGAGCTCTCACCACCCCCAGCCACTGATTTTAATAATATGTCAGTTCTTAAATGGTTATGGAAATATTCTGTGGATGATATCTACATCTAATGGAACCAGCAAAATAGATAAACATTAACTGATCTGGAAGAGACTATTCCCGTGGCCAAATCCCGCTTGCCCGGTAGCTGGGCTCAAGCTCTTTCTGCTCTATGGCAGAAGGCAATGGAGAATTACAAAGAGGCATTTAAGCATTTCCTCACATTCCTCATTTCCTTATTAAAGCATTTCATAGAATCATAGAATCATAGAAGCAACCAGGTTGGAAGAGACCTCCAGGATCATCCAGTCCAACCTATCACCCAGCCCTATTTAATCAACTAGATCATGGCGCTAAATGCCTCATCCAGTCTTTTCTTGAACACCTCCATGGGTGGTTTCTCTCTCACATGTGCCACTCACCTTTCTTCTGCCCACCCTCACATTCCTCATTTCCTTATTATTATTACCTACTTGCAGGGCCTAGCCACAGTCCAGACAGTGCCCAAATGCTTTCAGGGGACTCTGTCTTGTCGGACATTGAGACTTAATTCTTCCCAGCTTCTGGGGGAAGGATGCAGACAATCTCTGCCCTTGTCTCCTGGCTTCTTCTGGATGATCTGTGTATATGTCCAGGACTTCTAAGCAGGACCTTCAGGTGCAGAGGCAGATGTGGTGCAGTCTCAGCACCATGTCACGCTGGCCACACAGGCCGATCGCCTGCAGGCATCCAGGGTCTGCTCCTGGTAACTGGCAGCAGTGGAGTTTAGCAGGCAAGCACTAAGGCAGTGTGCAATAGCAGCAGGGCTGGGCACAGCAGAGAGAGCAGGCAAAGGGCAGGGAAGCACAGCAGGTTGTTCACCTGTGTATCTCCTTTTGTCAATGTAGGCCAAGATGAATTGCCCTTTGGACACAGAGCAGCCAATCAGGATGGCAGTTAGCCAAACCTTACTGTATTAAGCTAAGCCATAGGCTCACTTTTCCCTAATCTGGGAAAAGCACAGGCCTTGCACTAGGCAGGCACAAGCTAAGTGTGTGTACCTGACACCACAGGACCCTGGGCAGGCCAGACTCAGTGGCTCCAGGTCCTTTTGTGTCCATTTCCCACACTTGCCTCTCTGGTGGAGCAGGAAAACATGCCTAGGCAAGGCAGGACATGTACAAGCCTATTTTGGGCCTGTCAGGCCCATCACAACAAGCAGAGAGCAGGACTCTGAGACAGCTCTCAGACAACACTGCATAAAGAAGCATTAAATAACAACAAACTGCTCATTTGGGGGGATTTTTCTTCTATGGAATTATGTTACTTTGAGCTGTTAATTTGTAAGTTTGTTATTAGAATAGAATCAACCAGGTTGGAAGAGACCTCCAAGATCATCCAGTCCAACCTAGCACCCAGCCCTAGCCAGTCAACCAGACCATGGCACTAAGTGCCTCATCCAGGCTTTTCCTGAACACCTCCAGAGATGGTGACTCCACCACCTCCCTGGGCAGCCCATTCCAATGGCAAGGTTAATTAGTATTGAGCTGGTCCCACAATGTTTACAACCTCACTTATTAAATGCAAGCAGTGCTGTGATCCAAAGCCCAGTGGAGTAACTGGGAGGACTCTTAACTACAGTGGGTCTGGGATAATTTCTTTCTTGCACATCATGGTGGTTTGGTGTTTGTTGTTTTTCAATCCTCATTTGGTAGCACTGCAGTTTGTCTCATTAATGTTCTCCTGAATGTCAGTGACTGCAGATTTCTGCTGCAGAGACCTGCATGAAGCAAGCAAGGGCTTGGATTTATCTCCCTGTTTCTATCTGTTTATTTATTTACCTGTTTCTTTTATTTTTTAGTTTCCTTGAGACAGAAATGAGCTGCTCAGTGCATATATGGCTTGAATTGGTCAGGACTTGCATTTCTAGCCCTTCTCAGAACTAGGCTTTGCAGATGCACACTGTGTTTGCCAGCCTTGGGCTCCCAAAGCTCCTTCCACACTGAAATGATCTGTGTTTGCCAGCCTTGGGCTCCCAAAGCTCCTTCCACACTGAAATGATCTGTGTTTGCCAGCCTTGGGCTCCCAAAGCTCCTTCTCTCTCTTCAGCAGTCCCCTTTGCCCACCTTAGTGGTCCAGCAGGGCCACTTTTTTCCAGGCTTTCCCTGCATGGCACACAGAAGAGTCCAGCCTCTGGATTCTGGAGGGACTTGTGTCTTGCAGGCCAGCAGGAACTGAGGCACAGCCACATCCACTCAGCTCCACCTCTGAATCAAGTCCCAAGCATCTCTCTGCTCAGTGTAATTACTGTTTTCTCTGATATCCAGAGTAATAAACAATAACAAGATATAGAGGCATGTTGGTGCTCCTCTCTAATCCAGTTATGCAAGTAATTATATGAAAAGCCATCTTGTGAAATGCATTTGCTAATCTCTACCCTTCCCTGGGGAGCTGCTGTGGGTTCTCTGTGAGACCAGAGCTCATTGCTGCAGTATTTTTATGGTGGGTTAATTTTTAATTACAATTTAGGGAACTATTTTAGTGCTTTGATTTCATAAAGTAGCCTGGTTCAAAACTTGAAGAACCTATCAGCTTTCCCTGTAAGAGTTTTAGTTGTTGTTTCTTGCATACAGCCAAATCCAAGGACTCACAGGGGTGGGTCAGGGCAGCTTGATCCTCAGGGATGGTGCAGGATGTGTGTCTGAGCTGAGACTCAGGTCTTCTGCATCTTGCAGCAGCAAATTTGAGTTGTTTGTGATGGCTCCTTGGACTGTTGCTAAAGGACAGTCGCTGGTAGACACTCCTGTGAAGTCTGTGTGATGCTCTGTGGTGGTGTTTTCAGGTAGGTATCAAATACATCATCCTGCAAGCTCTGCTCACTTGCTCCCTGGGATAGGACAAGGAGCAATGGATGGAAGCTGCAGCACAGGAGGTTCCAGCTCAACACAAGGGGCAACTTCTTGACTGGAAGGGTCACAGAGCACTGGCACAGGCTCCCCAGAGAGGTTGTGGAGCCTCCTTCTCTGGAGCCTTTGCAGGCCTGTCTGGATGTGTTCCTGTGTGACCTGAGCTAGATTGTATGGTCCTGCTCTGGCAGGGGGATTGGACTGGATGATCTCCTTGGGTCCCTTCCATCTCCTGACATCCTGTGAGCCTATGGTTAGCAGAGCATGGTCAGTGTCTTGGGCTTTGGGAATGGAGGGCCCACTTTGCACCACACTTAAATCACCTGGAAGATTCCAGAGGGGCCAAGCCTCTACAGCTCAGAAGGCTCTGCACAGGCTGAATGTGCAGATTAATGTAGCTATCGAAGGAGTTTATGGGGTGAGGCTGGAGAGAGCGAGATGCCTTCACTTAACATGCAAAGCAGACATTTAAACAGCAAAAAACCACAGCCTCACGATCTGCAACTGTTCTGTGTAACTGTTGGAAGGACCCAGAGAGCAACTTTCTAGCACAATCTGTGGCTATAGATGCCCCAAATGCTTGATCAAACACAGTATTAAAAGGCAATGTACTTCTGAAACACCTAAAACAGCAAATCAAAAAACCCCAAACAGGTTAGAGAGTGAGCAGAGGTCACTAAATGTGTAATCAAACAGCCAAAGTAACAAAAACCTCATCAAATCCCAGTTAGGGTCAGGTAGAGTTGGTCTCTCTCTCTCCCACCTTGGAAACAGCAGCTCATAGCAGCCCTAACATCTTTGTGCAATGCTCTGCTTCAAATGAATCCTCCTTCTATTTGGGTGCAGAAAAGGGTGAGAGCTGTCTTTGTGTCATATTAGTGGAGTGACACTTTGTCTAGGATGGGCAAAAGCAGATCCTACCCTAAGAGCATTCCTCACAGAGGCACAGTGAGTGCTCCCCAGCTGGCAGAGTGGGAGAAGTTGGTGTTCTTCATAGCAGCTGGGCAACAGCTGTGAGTGAGCAAGGCTTGCTTGCTGAGGTGTCACAGTGAGTGAGAATTAGATGTCTAAGATTATACAGGGTACAGGTGAAAGTTGAAAATGGTACACCTGCAGCTGGGGAAAAAGCCAAATCAGACAGAACTGCATGATGCATCCATCAGCCTGCCCAGCAGACAGGAAGAGGGTGGAGAGAGCAACAGCATAGAATCACAGAATGGTTTAGGTTGGAAGGGACCTCAGAGCTCATGCAGTTCCAACCCCCTGCCATAGGCAGGGACACCTCCCACTAGAACAGGTTGCTCAAGGCCTCATCCACCCTGGCCTTGAACACCTCCAGGGAGGGTGCAGCCACAACCTCCCTGGGCAACCTGTACCATTGTTTCAACACTCACTGGAAAGAACGTCTTCCTAACACCTAGTTTAAATCTCCCCTCTGCCAGTTTAAACCCATTACTCCTCATTCTGTCATTACAAGACCTTGCAAATAGTCCCTCCCCAGCCTTCTTGCAGGCCCCTTCAGATAGTGGAAGGCCACTCCAAAGCCTTCTCTTCTCCAGGCTGCAACTCTTGTAGCCTGTCATCGTAGGAGAGGTGCTTCAACCCTCTGAGCATCATGATCAGCATGATGAAGGTAAAGCCACTTCTGTCTTTGCCACTTTGTCAATGAGCAGTATAAGACATTGTTTTACCTTCTGTCCAGGGGGTAAAAACATGTGCTGTGCCAGGGTAGGGTCAGGTTGGAGGTTAGGAAGCACTCCCTCACAGAAAGGGTGATTAGGCACTAGGATGGACTGCCCAGGGAGGTGGTGGAGTCACCATCCCTGGAGGTCTTTATGAAAAGATTAGGTGTGGCACTTGGTGGCATGGGTTAGCTCATCTTGTGCTGTTAGGTCATAGGCTACACTTGGTGATCTCAGAGGTCTTTCCCAGCCTCAATGATTCTGTGATCCCTCCCCTTTCATTGCCTGCTTGGTTCTGTGATCCCTCCCCTCTCGCTGCCTGCTACCTTTTGTTTTCATGGGAAAAAAAAGGTTGTATTCCTGGAGAAAAGGTTGCTGAGAGCAGAACTTTCTGCCTCACAGAAAGCACACGGAAATCAGAGAGACTTTCTAAAGAGGAAGCCACCATTGTCTCTCCAAACTTCTTCCTGCAGGCTGGAACAACCAGTTGTGCCTGGCACACAGTCTGCGCACCCAGCCCTTTGCTGTACGGATCTGCAGCTGGCAGGAGCAATCTTGCCCTGTCTGCTGCATGGGGCACTGGCTTGTGTGCTTCCATCAAGTAAATATCCCTCCTCACGACCTCATTCTGTGTCAAAACCATTGCTAGCTCTGCTCCTCCGTTGCTAATTTCCCTCCACATCAGCAAGAGTTTGTCTTGCTGACAAGTCCCAGAGAGCAACCGCAGATGTTGCCCTGCCCATCGTGGTGGGACCTTGCCTTCAGAAATCATTATCATCCTCCCTGCTTCAAGAACAGCTTTCAATCACTGGGGTGTATTAAAAGGGCTGTGGTTAGTAGGTTGAGAGAGGTTCTCCTGCCCCTCTGCTCTGCCCTGCTGAGGTCGCATCTGGAGCACTGTGTCCAGTTCTGGGCTCCCAGTTCAAGAGGGACACAGAACTGCTTGAGAGTCCAACACAGAGTCACAAAGATGATGAAGGGAATGGAACATCTCTGTATTGAGGAGAGCCTGAAGGAGCTGGGGCTGTGCTGCTTGGAGAGGAGGGGACTGAGAGATGACCTCATTCATGTTTATAAAGATGTAAAGGGTAAATGCCAGGAGGCTGGAGCCAGGCTCTGCTGGGTGATGCCCAATGACAGAAAAAGGGGCACTGGGTGGAAACTGAGGCATAGGAAATTCCATGGAAACATGAGGAGCAAATTTTCCCCTCTGAGGGTGCCAGAACACTGGAACAGGCTGCACAGGGGGGTTGTGGAATCTCTGGAAATATTGAAGACCTGCCTAGATGTATTCTTGTGTGATCTGCTCTGGGTGATCCTGCTCTGGCAGAGTGAGTTGGACTGGATGATCTCCCTCCTCCTCTATGTCCCTCCTTTCCTCTCCATCTCCTATTTTCCTNTGGGAAAAGCTGCCTAAGCTTGCCCAACTGGGCAGAGGGATCTTCCTCCCATCACCACTGGTGAGTACTTGTGGTGCACACTGGGTGAAGGGAGTGGGATCTANTTTTTCTTTCAAACTTCTTCCTTTCTATCTTCCTCTTCTCCCCCTCCTTCTTTCCTCTCCTTTTTCTCCCATATTTCCCTTTTCCTCTCCATCCTCTCCATCATCATCATCATCATCATCATCATCATCATCATCANAATAGTTCATGGTCACTCTAACATCACCCATGGGTGTTGGCTGAGTCTCCTTGCTTAGGCTGAGCTTTTCTGTGTGATACCTTGGCTAGGAGAGGGTCTTGCCCTAGGCTTTAGGGTGAGCAAGCAACTGCTGGTGGTTGAGAAGGAGCTGTTTAGGCAAGGTGGAGGGTGGTGGTGGTGGAGCATGGGCTGCTTGGGGAAGATGAAGTGTGGGGTGCTGGAGCAGGGGCTGTCTCTCACCTCCCATCAGGTGAGAAACATAGTTTATCATAGGAAGGGTCTTCCTGAGAGTCATCTGTTTAAAGATTTAAATTCAACTGTAACAAGCCTCAAACCAAGGGCATCAGCAGGGTAATGTCATAGAATCATAGAATCAACCAGGTTGGCAGAGACCTCCAATACTATCCAACCTAGCACCCAGCCTTATCCAATCAACCAGACCATGGCACTGAGTGCCTCATCCACTCTTTTCTTGAACACCTCCAGGGATGGTGACTCCACCACCTCCCTGGGCAGCCCATTCTGATGCCAATCACTCTCTCTGGCAACAACTTCCTCCTAACATCCAGCCTGTACCTCTCCCGGCATGACTTGAGACTCTGTCCCCTTGTTCTGATGCTGGTTGTCTGGGAGAAGAGACCAACCCCACCTGCCTTCCAGGGCATTTGTGTGGCAATGCACAGCAAAGTGCATTCAGATTTTGACAGAATCATAGAATCAACCAGGTTGGAAGAGACCTTGAAGATTATCCACTCCAACCTATCACCCAGCCCTAGCCAATCAACTAGACCATGGCACTAAGTGCCTCATCCACACCTTGTTAAGATGAGCACTAAGTTGCTGCAATCATTCAGTGTGAATGGTCTTAAATTTACTCATTAATGAGTAAACTACATTAGCAAATGCCTCAGTTAAAGAGTTTTTAGACCTGGGACTGGATGATGTGAAGCAAATAGAAGTATAGGATGGCACAAATAACTGGGGGATTGCAAACCAGTTGAATGAAAGAAGCCAGAGAGCTGTAGTCAATGGGATGGAGTCTAGCTGGAAGTCTGTAACTAAAGGAGTTTAAAAGGGGCAGTACTGGGACCAGTTCTGGTCAATGTATTCATCAGTGCCCTGGCTGAGGGCACAGAGTTGCTGATGGCACCAAACTGGGTGGAGTGGCTGCCACATCAGAAGGATGTGCTGCCATTCAGCCAGACCTGGACAGGCTGAGGGGTGGGCAGGGGGAAATTGAATGAAATTCAACAAGGTCTTTAAGGCCAGGCTGGATGAGGCTCTGGACAGCCTGATTTAGTGTGAAGTGTCCCTGCCCATGGCAGGGGGGTTGGAACTAGATGATCCTTGTGGTGCTTTCCAACCCTGATTGATTCTATGTGCTCTTTCACCTAGGATTACAGGCAGTGTGGTGTAAAAGGTCCAAAACTAGTTGAGGGCCACACAGCCTCTCTACAGGGCATCAAGTGAGGGGTTAAGGAGATGAAGCTCAGGGGTGTCACTGTTATGACCCTTTGGGATCTCAAAATACAGTCTCTTTGCCAAGAAGCTGATGGGGTTGACTATCTTGCCTGCCATTGTTTGCTTTCCCTTTCTACAGTCTGCTTTGTGAAACTAAGTTAACGAAGCTACTAACTGACATAAATAATTAATCATGTGTAGGAGCTTCCTGCTTTGTGTCTCCTTTGTGTTGGAAGTCAGTTTGGGATCACTGCTATCTCTCTGCAGCCAGTGGGCTCTCCATTCTTTGCACCTTCTTGGTTTATTTTCACCATTCCAGTGTAATTTCCTTGGTGTTTTTTAATTGGTTTGGGTTTTTGTTTTCTCTGCAGGAAACATACAACAGGAGCTGTCAGCTTCAATGCCTGCATCTGTGATTCCTACATTCCCATTAAGTGCTGGAGCTGTTTTCCCAGCAGCTAGCAGGGCTGCGAAGAGAGGCTTGCCACTTCCCAGCGTGGCAGTGAGATCTGCCTGTCTTACTGAGCACAGCTCTTGGTTCCCTGACAAGGTGCTGGAAAGACAGACTATGGCTCACAGCAGCAAGAAAGGTTTACTGCTAGGTCTGTGAGAGCCTGGTGATCACAGGATGTCAGGGTTTGGAAAGGATCCAAAGAAATCATTGAGTCCAACCCCCCTGCCAGAGCAGGACCATGCCAGCTAGCTTAGGTCAGACAGGCCTTGAAAGTCTCCAGAGAAGGAGACTCCACAATCTCTCTGGGGAGCCTCTGCTAGTGCTCTGTGACCCTTACAGTCAAGAAGTTCCCCCCTTGTGTTGAGGTGAAACCTCCTGTGCTGCAGCTTGTAGAATCAGTCAGGATTGGAAGGGACCCCAAGGAAGGGACACCCTACCTCTCCAGACTGTGGCCAGAGCTTACATCCATTGCCCCTCATCCTATCACAGGGAATGAGCAGAGCCTGTGTGTCCATTTCCCACCCCCAGCCCTCAGATATTCACAAACATTTATTAGATCCTCTCTCAGTCTTCTCTCTCCAGACTAAATAGCCCCAGGTCCCTCAGCCTCTCCTCGTCAGGCAGTTCCAGTCCCCTAATCATCCTCATCGCCCTCTGCTGGACTCTCTCAAGCAGATCTCAGTGCTGAGCATCTTTCTTACCCAGCTCAGCATTCCCTCAGCAGCACCAACACATTGATGTGCCCAGCTAGAGGCAGCTGGTGCCCCTGTGAGGCTGAGCAGCATGAGGTTGTGAGAAACACGTTTTGGATCCTACTGATTCATGGCAAGAAGCAACAGATGAGGAGGAAGGGGAATTTTGAACGGTGCTGCGCTCCCCCTTGCACCACCACAAAAGTGTGCACTTAGCTTGAGATAAGGCAAGAGGAGCAGAGCAATAAATAGAGACCAGAAGTGCTGATGGGGGAGAAAAAGAGGTGAGAAAGACAGCCTGTGTGCATGAGCAAAAAGAAAGAGTCATGCAGAGGACACTGCTGGCTTCGAGTTCATGAAGAGGTCACTTGAGGAAGACCTCTTACTTCAACCACTGAAGACCACCAGAGGGACCACCAGATAAAAGAAGACCTGCATGGAAGAAATGCCTCCCATTCTTGGAACTGACAGGAGAAATCCAACCTGTTCTTAGAGTTAGTAATGACAGAGAGTGATTGACATTGGAATGGGCTGCCCAGGGAGGTGGTGGAGTCACCGTCCCTGGGGGTGTTCAGGAAAAGCCTGGATGAGGCACTTAGTGCCATGGTCTGGTTGACTGGATAGGGCTGGGTGCTAGGTTGGACTGGATGATCTTGGAGGTCTCTTCCAACCTGGTTGATTCTATTCTATGTATTAGAATAGGATATGTAAAGAGGAGACTAGAAACTAACAGTGTGCATTTAGGGTGCAGCAGAGACTCCCCCCACACCCAGACCTGTACATTGCTTGCTTTCTATGACTCTATTAAAAACCTTATTTTGCATGAACCTGAGTTTATCTTGTTTTATTTAGGACAAGATGCTATTGCTCTGCTTACAGTTGCTCAGCCCCAGGGAGCTGTGTTCCCATTACACCCATAGAATCCATCAGGGTTGGAAGGGACCACAAGGATCATCTGCTTCCAATCCCCTGCCATGGGCAGGGACACCCTACCCTAGGTCAGGCTGGCTACAGCCTCATCCAGCCTGGCCTTAAACACCTCCAGGGATGGGGCCTCAATCACCTCCCTGGGCAACCCATTCCAGACTCTCACCACTCTCATGGTGAAGAGCTTCCTCCTGATGTCCAGCCTGAACTTACACATGGCCAATGGTCTAGTGACAATGTGACAGCCAAACAACAGGGCAGCTGTGATGTCTTGTCAGAGGCTGCCATTGCTCACAGCTCAAGTTTGCATGACCAACTGTGTTTGGGAGCAGGAGGGTGAACAGTGCATTCACTGCTGTAAACCAAACCAACCTTGACCTCGTGAAGGCATGGCAAGAAGAGGAAATTTTAACAGAGACTGGTTTTGAACTTCAAGCAAACAGTAACCACCTAGAGGCTAAGTCCATAACCACCTAGAAGCTGTGTTTCTGTATGAATGCAGGAATTGCTCAAGCCCTCTTGTGAGTGTGGTCCCACTCTTGCAATACTCAGTTCACAGTCTTGACTTTATTGCATCATGGCCCCATCCCTGTAGGTTTTTAAGGTGAGGCTGGATGGAGCTCTGAGCAACCTGATCTAGTGTGAGGTGTCCCTGCCTGTGGCTGGGGTGGGGGGTGGTCGAGCTAGATGATGTGCAGGAGTCAGCTATGAGCTCTGTCACTACCTAGAAGTTACTTTTCTAATACAAAGTATTAGAAGATACCCTGTACTCAACACTGATCAGGCCACACCCTGACTACTGTGTCCAGTTCTGACCTCCTCACTTCAAGAGAGATGTTGAGATGTTGATGTCCAGAGAAGGGTAACAAAGCTGTTGAGGGGCCTGAAACACAAACCCTATGAGGGGAGGCTGAAGGAGCTGGGGGTGTTCAGTCTGGAGAAGAGGAGGCTCAGGGCAGACCTCATTGCTGTCTACAACTACCTGAAGGGAGGCTGTAGCCAGGTGGGGTTGGTCTCTTCAGACAGGCAACCAGCAACAGGACAAGGGGACACAGCCTCAAGTTGTGCCAGGGGAGGTACAGGCTGGATATTAGGAGGAAGTTGTTGGCAGAGAGAGTGATTGGCATTGGAATGGGCTGTCCAAGGAGGTGGTGGAGTCACCATCCCTGGAGGTGTTCAAGAAAAGAGTAAATGAGGCACTTGGTGCCATGGTCTGGTTGATTGGATAGGGCTGAGTGATAGGTTGGACTGGATAATCTTCAAGGCCTCTTCCAACCTGCCTGATTTTATGATTCTATTTCAGATCATTAAGGAGACAAAGCCTTCAACATTCAGTTTTGGAATGATTTCCCCTCAGCTATTGGATCCTTTTAAATTCAACATCTGTTGTTGATACATAGGTCCTAAAAAAAAAACCAAACAACACTCAAAATGAGTTTGGAACCATCCTGAAGCACGAGGCACAGCATATGGCAGACCTGCTGAATCTTAACCAGTCAACAGTGTCATCATGGTGAGTCACTTCTTCATTAAAACTCATGTACTCATGGCTGTGGAGAAAAGGATGTTTGTTTGTAAAAGCCTTTTGCTTCATCTGTGGAACTGCTGCTTGTCAGAGCCAGTGCCTAAATGTTTTGACAGTGTTTTCTCTTGGAAAACTACCACAGGCTGAGGACAGGCAAAATGGAAATCATCACTAGTCAGAAAGAATTCCAACAACAGCACCAACAGAGTGGTTTGGGATCACTCTGGTGACTGGGGTCGTTTAGGATGCAAAAGTAGAGGAGCTGTTGAAGAGCTGTGTTTTGCTGGGTCGTGGAATCATAGAAAGGCTTGAGTTGGAAGGCACCTTAAAAATCAGTTAGTTCCAACCCTCTTGCCATGGACAGGGACACCTCCTACTAGAACAGGTTGCTTGAAGCCTCAAACAGACTTAAATGCTTCCAGGGATGAAGGCATCCATGAGGTTATTAGGGGGACTTGAGCACTTCCCCTATTGGGAAAGACAGAGCCCTGGGACTGTTTAGTCTGGAGAATAGAAGACTGAAAGGAGATCTGATCAATGTGTACAAATATCTGAGGTGTCAAGTGGATGGGGCCAAGCTCTTTTTGATGGTCAGCAGCAATAAGCCAAGGAGGAACAGCTACAAATTGGAACAGAGAAGGTTTCACCTCAACATGAAGAAAAACTTCTTTACAGTAAGAGTGACAGAGCCCTGGAACAGGCTGCCCAGAGAGGTTGTGGAATCTCCTTCTCTGGAGACTTTCAAACCCCACCTGAATGCATTGCTCTGGGAACTACCCTAGGGGATCCTGTCTTGGCAGGAAAGTTGGACTCGATCTCTGGAGGTCAATTCCAACCTCTTAAAGTTCTGTGATCCATGACTTCTCTGAGCAACCTGTTGCAGTGCCTCACCACCCTCTGTGCTAGTTTGAAGCTAGCTAGAATGTTTAGGTGAGAAGAACTAGATCACAGGCTGTGAAAGGGAAACAAGGGAGATGTCTACTTCACTCATAGGCTTGCTGAGATGTATAAGAACAAGAGTGTAAATATAGATAAGGGAGTCGGGAGTTGCTCTCTGTCTGAGCTCTGGGCTGCATCTCTCTAACCTCACCTTCCGTCTCTCTGATGAATCCGCTTTACTTCCTAACCCCCCTGGCCAACCCTCCATTCTTCCCTGGGGCACAAGGCAATGTCTGGGGTAAGGTTGAGAGGGATGAGAGAAGGTGGAAGGGTGGTTGGGAGCCCCTCCTGGGGACTCGGGTTTCTGGGAGGGGAGTTGTGCTTCTGCATTACATTTACCTTGTGTATGTCTGTATATAACTGTATATACTGTAAATATCTGCTTCTGTGTCATGCTAAGCTGTAAATGTAAGCTTCATTCACATTTCCAGAGCCAGCTGAGTCTAGTCTGGGTGATTTCTAAAGTGTAAGTGGGGTGGGGAACATTTAAAATCACACCTTCACTTTGCAACTGCAGGGGGTGGCTGGTAGCTGCTTCAGCTCAGGGAGAAACTCATTCTGCACATCAGCATCCAACATTTGGAGTGGAACCTTCTTCCAGGGCAACTGTACAAGCAGCCTGTCTGGGATGCTGTCAATGCTCCTTATGTTGTCACTCAGTCTTGTGGAGTTTAAGTCTGATTTGTGAGTTTATTCCAGGTCTGCCTTGGAAGGATTTAAACAGAAATGTTAAAGGAGCCAGGAGCCCTGGCTTAAACACTGTGATGGTTTGGAAGTTACCTGCCCCACCCCTACACTTATGAAATCACCCAGACTAGCCTCAGCCAGCTGGCAGTTCAGGAATAAAGCTAGAGTTACAGCTTAGCACAATTGTACAATCAGGACAGGTTGGAGAGGTGGGCCCAGGCCAACCTCATGACATTTAACAGGGCCAAGTGTAAGGTCCTGTACTTGGAAGAGACCTCCAAGATCATCCAGTCCAACCTAGCACCCAGCCCTATCCAGTCAACCAGACCATGGCACTAAGTGCCTCATCCAGGCTTTTCTTGAACACCTCCACCACCTCCCTGGGCAGCCCATTCCAATGCCAATCACTCTCTCTGTGAAGAACTTCCTCGTAATATCCAGCCTAGACCTCCTCCAGGACAACTTGAGACTGTGTCCCCTTGTTCTGTTGCTGGTTGCCTGGCAGAAGAGACCAACCATCACCTGGCTACAACCTCCCTTCAGGTAGTTGTAGACAGCAATGAGGTCAGCCCTGAGCCTCCTCTTTTCCAGGCTAAACAACCCCAGCTCCCTTAGCCTCTCCTCATAGCTGTATGCAAGTGAACTATTTAGTGGCTTTCTACATCACTATAGGTGATCAGAAAGGCAGAGGACATTTGAGGACAAGAGGAAAATGCACATAGAAGTTTAAGTGCTAAAATGAACGAGGTGGACGAGCTGAAACTGCCCTGTGATGCTCCACAAATACAGCCTCATTTGCAGCTGCTGGAAATAGAGATAATGAGGTGAGCACTTTTCTTTCCTCTTCTAACATGGGGTCATTGAAAACAGAGATGGAAAGTGACTTAGGTACTTAGGCCAGGCTGGTACAGGAATGGTCTGCAAAATGTTGACAGTACTGAATAAGAGGCAAAAGGAGAGTGGCAGTGCAGCTTTCTGGAGCTGAAGCCATTCACATTCAAACACTGGGAGTGGAGGAGGTGGATGAAAGTGCTGTAGAGCTACACTGAGTTTTGCAATTCACTTATTTCAAAACAGTTGGGAGAACAGCAAGCCCTACAGATTGCTCTAAATTGTAGCTGTCTGAAACGTGGTTCTGCACTTTGATTTGGCCTTCTATTGCAGGGAGCCCAACCTCTGAGTAGAGATGATTGTCTCTCTACCTTTTTCTTCTTAGCCACTACTTTGAGGCTGTTCCCCACAGGATTTTAGTTTAACGTTCACAGCATAACCTAAAGGTAGAAACCTGCAAGTCACTCAAGTAGAAGCTGTTGCTAATCTCATTTGTAGTAACTAAATGCTCTGAGAAGCAAAAGAAATGACAGATGTCTGTTGAAAGCTTTGAAGCTTAATCTTAGCTAGAGGTGTTTTCTAGGAAACCACAACTCTTATGACCTGTAATTTATGCCTCCTGTGTTTGGCCTGGGCAGCCCCAGAGTGCTGATGAGAGAGCAACAGTCTTCTAGAAAACATACTTGGGTGAGCTGGGTATTGCCACTTTTAATCACTGTGACACATTTCAGTGACCTCTGAAACACAGTAAGACTTGCAGAAAAACATGGCAGAGTTTAGCAAGGCAGAGGCATGATACTTCCTTCTACTAATGGCTAAGAATCTAACAGACACCTGCTGTCCACCTGCTGACTCACAATCTTGCACAGATATTGCCCAATACACACTAATTAGCCACTTGAGAAGCCACCAGAGATAATAGTTTCAGAGAATTAATCAGGTTGGAAAAGACTTTCAAGAGCATTGAGCCCAACCCACTACCTAACACCTTCTAATTAACTAACCCATGGCACTGAGTGCCTCATCCAGCCTCCTCTTAAACACCTCCAGGGATGGGACTCCACCACCTCCCCAGGCAGCCCATTCCAATGCCAATCACTCTTGCTGGGAAGAACTTCCTAACATCCAGCCTGAACCTGTCCTGGCACAGCTTGATGCTGTGTCCTCTTGTTCTGTCCATGAGTGCCCAGCAGAAGAGACCAACCCCACCTGGCTACAACCTCCCTTCAGGTAGTTGCAGAGAGCAATAATGAGGTCTGCCCTGAGCCTCCTCTTCTTCAGGCTGAGCACCCCCAGCTCCCTCAGCCTCTCCTCACAGGGCTGTGCTCCAGCCCCCTCACCAATCTTCTTGTCCTTCTCTGGACACCTTCAAGCACCTCAACATCTTTCTTAAATTTAAAATCATTTAGTTCAGACTAAGCAGCAGTGCAAAGCTGTCACCGAGAGCTGTGTCACATCCAAAATGCAGAGAGAAGTTGAAAGGGAACTTATCATGACTCTGCAACTTCAGCACTGTGATATGCTTGGCACTACACATCTCCTTCTCCGAGTCACACCTCCATCCTTATCAGCAGCAGTCCTGACATTAGGATATTAGGAATGTTACAAGTGGTCTCTGAATTAATGGGCTGCCCAGGGAGGTGATGGAGTCGCCGTCCCTGGAGCTGTTCAAGGCAGGATTGGACGTGGCACTTGGTGCCATGGTCTAGCCTTGAGCTCTGTGGTAAAGGGTTGGACTTGATGATCTATGAGGTCTCTTCCAACCTTGGTAATACTGTGAGACTGTGATATTTTCCTTTCTGCTGCTCTGCACTAGTAGACAGAATAAAAAGAACATGAGATATCTCCTCTTAATAGCCGAGGGAGATAGAAGATTGGAGTCCACAAGGCACAAATGATGAAGCAAAGCACAGGCATACATAGTTCTCATTCTAACCCAGAGCTGAAACAGAGCTTTAAATCAGAGCTAGCCAGTAAATCAGGTTCTATGTCTTCACAAGAAACTAATTTCAGCTTCCTTTCCATAGTCAGCACTAATACATTTACTAAGTAGCTAGATCTGTGATGGTTTAGAATAGAATAGAATAGAATAGAATAGAATAGAATCAACCAGGTTGGAAGAGACCTCCAAGATCATCCAGTCCAACCTAGCACCCAGCCCTATCCAGTCAACCAGACCATGGCACTAAGTGCCTCATCCAGGCTTTTCCTGAACACCCCCAGGGACGGTGACTCCACCACCTCCCTGGGCAGCCCATTCCAATGCCAATCACTCTCTCTGTGAAGAACTTCCTCCTAACATCCAGCCTATACTTCCCCCGGCACAACTTGAGGCTGTGTCCCCTTGTCCTGTTGCTGGTTGCCTGGGAGAAGAGACCAACCCCCACCTGGCTACAGCCTCCCTTCAGGTAGTTGTAGACAGCAATGAGGTCTGCCCTGAGCCTCCTCTTCTCCAGGCTAAACAACCCCAGCTCCCTCAGCCTCTCCTCATAGGGTTTGTGTTCCAGGCCCCTCACCAGCTTTGTTGCCCTTCTCTGGACACCTTCCAGCACCTCAACATCTCTCTTGAATTGAGGAGCCCAGAACTGGACACAGCACTCAAGGTGTGGCCTGACCAGTGTTGAGTACAGGGGCAGAAGAACCTCCCTCCTCCTACTGGCCACACTGTTCCTGATACAGGCCAGGATGCCATTGGCCCTCTTGGCCACCTGGGCATACTGCTGGCTCATCTTCAGCTACTATCCACCAGTACCCCCAGGTCCCTTTCCTGCTGGCTGCTCTCCAGCCACTCTGTCCCCAGCCTGTAGCGTTGCTTGGGGTTGTTTGAGTGTTACCCACCCCCACACACACTTTGTAAATCACCCAGACTAGGCTCAGCCAGCTCTGGAAATTGAATGAAGCTTATATTTACAGCTCAGCACAATATACAAGCAGACATTTAGAGTATATACATTTATATACAGAAATATACAATGTAAAAGGTAAACCCAGGTTGTGACAATGTTGGCTTTCAGATGTTAAGCTCACAGCTGTTCCCCATACAAGTCCATAGGGACATCTTGAATATAAGACTGGGATATGAGTCTTTTCATGGACATCAGAGTTCATCCTGGATGTATTTAAGGGTCGTTTGGATGTGGTGCTTAGGGATATGGTTTAGGGTGAATCTAGTAGAGTAGGGTTGTAGGCTGAACTTGGTGATCCTGGGGGGCTTTGCCAGCTTGGATGTTTCTGTGATTCTGTGATACTCAGTTTTATTAACTCCCTTTTAATTCCAAATGGGTTACTTAATTTATTGATCTTCACAGGATCACAGAATGTCAGAGGCTGGAAGGGACCCAAAGAGATCATCAAGTCCAACTCCCCTGCCAGAGCGTATCCATAGAATCAGTCAGAGTTGGAAGGGACCACAAGGATCATCTAGTTCCAATGCCCCTGCCATGTGCAGGGGCACCCTACCCTAGATCAGGCTGGCCACAGCCTCTTCCAGGCTGGCCTTAAAGACCTCCAGGGAAGGGGCCTCAACCACCTCTCTGGGCAACCCATTCCAGGCTCTCACCACTCTCATGGTGAGACCAATCCAATTCTGCTCTCATTAGCACTTAAAATTGGCAATTTGAATATCTCTTAACTTCTCTGTCGTATGTCTTCTGTGTGCAAACCTTTGCAACTTCTGTAAAAAGCTTCAGGGTAGGTGCAGAATCTGTCACACAGGCTCCCACCCCTATGCCTGTGATGAAATGCAGGAAGACAAATCCATACTGATTGATTGTTCCCTGGAGAGTAAATGATTGTGCACATTATGCAGTGTAGCAGGGACTCTTGTAGGCTATTTTTGCATTTGGTTTATCACACCACTGGAACAAGAGTTTATACACATGGCCTGGAACCTAGAGAAGTCACAGCTTCTGCTGCATCCAGTTCTGGAGCCCCTCTTACAAGAGGGATATGTGCTGGAAGGTGTCCAGAGAAGGGTCACAAGGATGAGCAGAGAGCTGGAGCTGCTCTGCTATGAGGAGAGACTGAGGGAGTTGGGGCTGTTCAGTCTGGAGAGGAGAAAGCTTCCAGGTGATCTTATTGTGATCTTTCAGTATCTCAAGGGGGCTACAAGAAAGCTGGGGAAGGACTTTTTAGGATGTCAGGGACTGATAGGACTGGGGGAGAATGGAACAAAGCCAGAGGTGGGTAGATTCAGGCTGGATGTTGGGAAGAAGTTCTTGAACATGAGGGTAGTGAGAGCGTGGAAGGGGTTTCCCAGGGAGATGGTGGAAGCCTCATCCCTGGAGGTGTTTAAGGCCAGGCTGGATGAGGCTCTGGACAACCTGATGTAGTGTGAGGTGTCCCTGCCCATGGCAGGGGAGTTTGATCTAGATGATCCTTGTGGTCCCCTCCAACCCTGACTGATTCTATGGTTCTATGATTCCAAAAGAAGTCTACAAACCTGGAGGAAGAGCTGGAGTTCTTCACTTCCATGGATGCATGTGGTGGTTTTGCACCACTACAGAATTTGGGATGTAAACTGCCAAGTAACTCAGAACTTGGAAGTGAAATGAGATGAGTATTTACAAAGCAGGCTCTATATAAAAGGTAATACACATATACAAGTGCATATATACACACACAACTGGACAACAGCCCAGCTCTCCCCACTGGACAAAGCCTAAGGGCTGTTGCCAGCACACAATAGTCTCTCTCCCTCTCCCAGTCAGTATTCTAACCAATAACCCAAACAGCAAAGGCCAGAAGGAGAGACAGGGGGTAGAAAAACAAGCAAGCAAGAGAGCCCAGAACAAGCTGTGCTTCAAGCCATATAGTATTTTTAGACCAGTGGAATGGGATAAACATACCTCTTCTGTCTTTTTCAGCCCCTTGAGGAGTCCATCCTCCTGAACTCCCTCTGGAATTCTCTGGAAAGCTTTTAACTACTATTTATAATTAAGGCAGTAGTAGTAAAACTGCAGCAATGCAGCAGACAAAAGTGCCCATTTGTGCTTGTGGGGTTGCTGATTTACAGCAGGCTCCTGAGGGTGGAACACACAGCAAAGTATTTGAGAGCTCAAGTGTTTTATGGAGCACCTGGACTGGCCTTCCATTTGCTTTCCTGACAGTTGGCCTTTCTCTCTAATAGAGCTAGACCAAAACAGCCAGAACAAGAGAGAGACATTTACCACTGAAGGTATGTCTCTCACAAGCTATGGCAGAAAGTTCTGGTTTGTTATGGGCTGTGCTGAAAGGGTCATGGAAATGCTGAATCCACTGATGCTGCACTGCCTTCCTGTGCAACTCAGAAGGGAGGTTGCACAGTGGCCAGCTGTAGGGAAAGGATCTTTCAGAACGTGGCAGGCTTTTTAATTACAGATGACCACTTAGCAGTTTCAGCTTTCAGGAAACCAGTTAATACCATTAGCAGAGGCAGGTTCTTCTTTTAGTGTTGTCCCTTCCAGCAAGGTTTGTCCTCACAGAACAGGAGCAATTTTGTTTAATTGCTGTGTGAGAGTACATGATGGCAGGAAATGGACCATTAGACACCGGCTCAAAGGGATGTGTGAGTGTTGTGCTGTATGAATGTGGCTCTGCTACAAGCATCCACCATGGGGTTTGCTCAGAAAGCAGCACCCTGGGTTGTTGTGACTCTGCTACAAGCATCCACCATGGGGTTTGCTCAGAAAACAGCACCCTGGGTTGTTGTGACTCTGCTACAAGCATCCATCATGGGGTTTGCTCAGAAAACAGCACCCTGGGTTGTTGTGACTCTGCTACAAGCATCCATCATGGGGTTTGTTCAGAAAGCAGCACCCTGGGTTGTTGTGACTCTGCTACAAGCATCCATCATGGGGTTTGTTCAGAAAGCAGTACCCTGGGTTGTTGTGACTCTGCTACAAGCATCCATCGTGGAGTTTGCTCAGAAAGCAGCACCCTGGGTTGTTGCAGTGATGATTCTTTTCACTTTGCCATGCAGCAGGGAAACATTTGCCTGTGTTCTGCTCATAATTTCCTATAATCTTGGATCCCTGGAGTTTCTGCTTGTGCTCCAGCTAACATTTGTGCAGCTAATCACTTCTGGCAAAAGCACATCCTTCAGCTTGGCCCTGTTGAGTTTCATACAGTGTTTTCATGTCATTTCTCCTATTTGCTCAGCTGACTAGTTTCTAGTCCTTCATTTCTTTCTGCCCCAACGTTTTCTAGAGCTTTAACAGTATAATTCTCTATGGTATTGACCAGGCCATTGATGGGAACACTTTGAATACAGCCAACTGCATGACAGCTGCCTGAGGATCACCTTAATTGCATTCTTTCACTTCAACCACGAGCCACTGACAACTGATAAATTTTCATAGAATGGTTTAGGTTGGAAAGGACTTCAAAGCTCATCCAGTTCCAACCCCCTCCCATAAGCAGGGACACTTCCCACTAGAACAGGTCACTCAAGGCCTCATCCAACCTGGCCTTGAACACCTCCAGGGAAGCAGCAGCCACAACCCCCCTGGGCAACCTGTGCCAGTGTCTCACCACCTTCACTGGCTTTCAGCCTGTGTAGCTTGTGCCATATCAGAGGTTTTGCAGAACATTTTTTTTCCACCCTTTTAAATGAGAAAGTCTTTAAAGAAGCTATTGCAGCCCATTCTGTGACTTTAGAAGGAGTTTATTGGTTTCCCTCTATCCAGACCTGTAAGTGGCTGGTAAAAAGAGAGGAGCTTGCTCTGAGAGGATTTGCAGTTGACAAATACCTTTTGGCTCTCACTTCTTTCCTTGTTTTATTCCATGTGTTCAGAAAGACTTTGTGCTTTCCAAGGTTTATCTGACATTTGAAGGTAAGCTGACTGATGGATTTGCCCTTTTCCAACCTTCTGATGCTTATTTACAGCCCACAACTTCTCTAAGATAACCCTGAGTGCTTTTGACACTGCTGAAATAAAATCCATCGAGCTCAGACAGCATGAAAAGCTTTGGAGTTCTCCAAGTCATCTGACAGAGGCTCCTCTCCAGGTCCTGCAGTGGGAGGTGATGCACATGGGGACAGCATCTTGTAGCCTCTATAGCCACAGAGTTGTTACCTCTGCTTTGCATTGCCAATCACTGAATTATAACCCACAGAGCCTGGGAGGAAGAAAGCCCAGGAGGGAGACGGACTGTGTGCTCTCACACACCCCTGGTGTGCTTGCAGGTGAAAGATAACAATGGGAGAAGGAGATGCTGAGCGTGGATTTGCTCTCTGCAGCTCCCTGGAAGGAGACTGGGGTGAGGTGAGTGTTCTCTTCTCCCAAGGAGCAAATGGCAGGACAAGGGGAAGTGGCCTCAAGTTGTGCCAGGAGAGGCTTAGATTGATCATTAGGAACAATTTCTCCATGAAAAGGTTGCCAAGCTGTGGACCAGGCTGACTGAGGCAGTGGTGGGCTCCCTATTGCTGGAGGGGTTTCACAGCCATGTAGATGTGGTACTGAGGGGTGTGGTTTAGTGCTGAACTTGGCTGTGCTGCATTAATGGTCGGACCTTAAAGGTCTCTGCCAACCTCAGTAATTCTGTGATTCCATTCTATGATTTTAAGTGTGCTGATGCCTCCTTGTGCATTTCCATGAAGACATCCTACTGCTCTGCTGCTGCTGCTGCTCTGTCACTTCAGAAATGCAGAACAAGACACAGAGAAGTTTGGCTTTGTTGGCTTTTTGTGCTGACAGCTTCCTTTTCCCATGCCCTACTGAATGAATAGTTTGCTTGGACTCTCCTCCTGTCTCTCAGTGCACCTTCAGAAGAAGTTCTTGCTACACCTAATACAACTTGTAAAATCCTGTTGTGTACATTCACTTCCAAGGATTTTCTCTCTGCATACCCATCCTGTTCCTTCATCTGTGTCTCGACACGTATCAAGGCACTGGAGGAGGGCAATGAAGCTGGGAAAGGGCCAGGAGAATAAACCTCATGAAGAGCAACTGAAGGAGCTGGAGCACCTTAGTTTGAGGAAGAGGAGGCTGAGGGGAGACCTCATTGACCTCTACAACTACCTGAAAGAACCTTGCAGAGAGACTGACGCTGGTCTCTGCTCACAGATAATTAGCAATGGAACAAGAGAGAATGGCCTCAAGCTGCCACTGGGTAGGTTCAGACTGGACATTAGGAAAAATGTTTTCCCAGTAAGAATGGTCAGAGACTGGAATGAGCTGCCCAGGGAGGAGGTGAAGTCACCCACCCTGGATGTGTTTAAAAGTCACTTGGATGGGGTGCTTAGGGATATGGTTTAGGGGTGAACCTTGTAGAGTAGGGGTATGTGTTGGACTTGGTGATCCTGAGGATCTTTTCCAACCTGAATGTTTCTGTGGCTCTGTGAAATCATCTGTTTTGCAATTACCCTTAGTAGAGCTTTTCTCCTTCTAGTTTTAAAGCAAACAAATGGATTTACTCATACTGTGTGCAGTTCTGGAGCCCCCAATACAAGAAGGACATGGAACTGTTTGAGCAAGACCAGAGAGGTCACAAAGATTCTCAGAGGGCTTCAGCAGCTCTGCTATGAGGACAGGCTGTGAGAGCTGAGGATCTGCAGCCTGGAGAAGGCTTTGAGGAGACCTTGGAGTGGCCTTCCAGTAGCTGAAGGGGACTACAGGAGGGCTGGGGAGGGACTATTGGCAAGGTCTTGTAATGACAGGATGAGAACTAATGGGTTTAAAGTGGCAGAGGGGAGATTTAAAGTGGCTGTTAGGAAGAAGGTCTTCCCAGGGAGGGTGGTGAGACACTGGCACAGGTTGCCCAGGGAGGTTGTGGCTGCTCCCTCCCTGGAGGTATCACAGTATCATAGTATCATCAAGAGAGCAACCTCCCCCTGGCCACAACCACCCCTCAGGTAGTTGTAGACAGCAATGAGGTCTGCCCTGAGCCTCCTCTTCTCCAGGCTAACCAATCCCAGCTCCCTCAGCCTCTCCTCGTAGGGCTGTGCTCGAGGCCTCTCCCCAGCCTCGTTGCCCTTCTCTGGACACGTTCAAGCATCTCAATGTCCCTCTTAAACTGGGGGGCCCAGAACTGGACACAGCACTCAAGGTGTGGTCTAACCAGTGCAGAGTACAGGGGCAGAATGACCTCCCTGCTCCTGCTGGCCACACCATTCCTGATGCAGGAGGTGTTCAAGTCCAGGTTGGAAGAGGCCTTGAGGGACCTATTCTAGTGGGAGGTGTCCCTGCCTATGGTGGGGGGTTGGAACTGGATGATCTTCCAGGTACTTTCCATCCTAAACCACTCTATGATTCTATACATTTCCAGCTTATTAACTATGGGACCACAAATTTTGGCACTTGAGGCATCACATATAGTAGACAACCTCTTAAAATACCCTAAGGTGCAGTTGTCTGCTGTCCTGTCATCTGAATAGAGTCTTCTGCCCTGGAAGTTAAGTGAGATGTTTGCTAAGCAATAGATGCTCTTCCAGTGCCACCTTCTGGCCATGGCCTGGAGATGGAGGTGAAAAGAATGAAAGGAGCTTGAAAACACAGAAACCAAAAGATTAAACTATCTGTCAACTTTTACCAGCAAAACAACCCTCAGCTTGGGTGTTCCGTGTTGGATAGAACTCAAAATGTGATTATTTTTTTACCAGTCTGAGCCTACAGTGCCCTGAGTTAGGCACAGAAAAGGCATTTTGAGTTGCATACATCCCAAGCCTGTCTGAGTTGTTTGAAGCTTACAAAGTATGATGTTAGGAAGGTTTGGGTGCATTCATGACTGGTTCTGTTTCCTGTCTAAGCAGAGCAGGAGCTTTACAGCAGCATAAAAGACCTGTTAAAATTGTGCTGCATTGTCTGGTTTTCAGAGCTTTAGGACTGTGCCTGTACTTTAGGGTATCTGTCTGTTCAGTTTGGAGAGGAGAAGGCTCCCAGGTGACCTTATTGTGACCTTTCAGTATCTTAAGGGAGCCTGCAAGAAAGATGGGGAGGGAGTTTTTAGGATGTCAGGGAGTGATAGGACTGGGGGGGAATGAAACAAAGCTAGAAATGGGTAGATTCAGACTGGATGTTAGGAAGAAGTTCTTCAGCATGAGGGTGGTGAGAGCCTGGAAGGGGTTGCCCAGAAAGATAGTGGAAGCCTCACCCCTGGAGGTGTTTAAGGCCAGGCTGGATGAGGCTCTGGACAGCCTGATTTAGTGTGAGATGTCCCTACCCATGGCAGGGGTTTGGAAGTAGATGATCCTTGTGGTCCCTTCCAGCCCTGACTGATTCTATGATTCTACCACTCTATCACTCTACCATTCTATGACTCTACCATTCTATGATTTGTGCATTCCTAACTCCCTGTCTTGCCTCAGATGCTCAGCAGGGACCTGTTGAAGTTTCTGACATAAAAAAGGAGGATTTTTTTTTTGCCCAGACCTTCTCCCTAGGACAGTTGCAGCCTTTCAGTACTTAAAGGCAACCTGGGAGAAAAATGGGGACAGTCTTTTAAAAAGGGCCTGTTGTGACAGGACAAGGGGTAGTAGTTTTAAACTAAAAGAGGGAAAAATTAGGCTATAAAGGAGAGGAAATTTAGGATATAAAGGGAAAAATTGTTTATAATGAGGGTGGTGAAGCAGATTGCTCAGAAAGGTAGTAGATGTCCCATCCCTGGAAACAGAGCCCTGGATGAGGCTCCAAGCAAAGTGATTTCGTTGAGTGACCTGTTCTAGAGGGAGGTGTCCCTACCTATGGCAAGAGGTTGGAACTGGATGAACTTTGAGGTGCCTTCCAACCTAAACCATTCTATCATTCTGTGTCTCTGCTCATTACAGGGATGTTGGACTAGATGACATTTAAAAGCCCTTTCCAACCCAGACCAGTCTATCATTTTATGATAAGGGACCTGGAGGATTTTGTGGCCAGTCCTTCTGCCTAGAAAAGCAGAGCACAGCTGTTGTGGAACACAGCACATCCTTGTGCTGCACTGCCATGAACCACCTTTGTTCACACACACATTTAATTGTGCACTCATCCTTTTACAGAGCTATGTGTGCACGTTTGCTGGGAAGGATCACAGGATCAGTGCTGGGTCCTGTTCAATATCTTTATTGATGATCTGGATGAGGGGATTGAGTCCAGCATCAGTAAGTTTGCAGATGACACCAAGCTAGGAGCAGGTGTGAATCTGATGGAAGGTAGGAGAGCCCTGCAGAGGGACCTGGACAGGCTGGATGGGTGGGCAGAGGCCAATGGGATGAGATTTAACAAGGCCAAGTGCAGGGTTCTGCACTTTGGCCACAACAACCCCAAGCAGCACTACAGTCTGGGGACAGAGTGGCTGGAGAGCAGCCAGGAGGAAAGGGACCTGGGGGTACTGGTGGATAGTAGCTGAAGATGATCCAGCAGTGTGCCCAGGTGGCCAAGAGGGCCAATGGCATCCTGGCCTGTATCAGGAACAGTGTGGCCAGTAGGATGAGGGAGGTTCTTCTGCCCCTGTACTCAGCACTGGTCAGGCCACACCTTGAGTGCTGTGTCNGATGTTAGGAGGAAGTTCTTCCCAGAGAGAGTGATTGGCACTGGAATGGGCTGCCCAGGGAGGTGGTGGAGTCACCGTCCCTGGGGGTGTTCAGGAAAAGCCTGGATGAGGCACTTAGTGCCATGGTCTGGTTGACCAAATAGGGCTGGGTGCTAGGTTGGACTGGATGATCTTGGAGGTCTCTTCCAACCTTGTTGATTCTATTCTATTCTATCACAGGATGTCAGGGGTTGGAAGGGACCCAAAGAGATCACTGAATCCACCTCCTGCCAGAGCAGGACCATACAACCTAGCTCAGGTCACACAGGAACACATCCAGACAGGCCTTGGAAGTCTCCAGAGAAGAAAACTCCACAGCCTCTCCAGGGAGCCTGTTCCAGTGCTCTGGGACCCTTACAGTAAAGAAATTCCCCCTTGTGTTGAGCTGGAACATCTTGTGGTGCAACTTACATCCACTGCTCCTTGTCCTATCCCAGGGAGCAAGGGAGCAGAGCCTGTCCTCCTGCTCCAGTGGCTATAAACTGAAATGCAGAAGGTTTCACCTCAGTATGAGGAGAAACTTCTTTACAGTGAGGGTGACAGAGCACTGGAACAGGCTACTCAGGAGATTGTGGAGTATCCTTCTCTGGAGACTTTCCAAACCCACCTGGATGCATTTGTGCAAACTTCCCTAGAGGATCTTGCTTGGCAGGGATGTTGGACTCAATGATTTCTGGAGGCCCCTTCCAACCTCTGAGGTTCTGTGACTCTGTGAAGCAGTCTGAGCAATTGGTCTGCCCCTGCAAGTCAGCTATGAGCAGAATTCCTCCTAGCTGGAGGGGGGAAGTGAACTCAGCTGTGAGAATGACAGTGCTGCCCCAGTGTCAGCTGCCTGCCAGATAAGCCCTTTGCTTGAGATGGTCTCCTCACATCTCTGTGCAGATGGTGTACACCAGAAGGTGTGCCAGCCACTGCCAGCTCCCATTCTTTAGTTTGCTAGAGATATGAAGGTTGGACTGGATGATCCTGGTGGTCCTTTCCAACCATAGCAATTCATAGTGATTAGATGTTGTGCCGAGGGATTTGGTTTAGTCAAGGACTTGTCAGTGTGAATCTAATGGCTGGAATTGATGATCTTGAAGGTCTTTTCCAATCTAAGAACTTCTGTGATTCTGTGAACATTCCTTCCTCTTCTTTCCTCCAAACCTTCCTCCATTTGGACCAAATCTGAGCTCTGAAAATCACCTGTTTGAGTTTTATTCAGTCTTTGGCTGGGAAATCTCTGTGCGTACCTGGCGATCACAGAACCACAGAACTTAGAGGTTGGAAGCGACCTCCAGAGATCATCCAGTCCAACTCCCCTGCCAAGACAGGATGCTCAGGAGTAGTTCACACAGGAATGCATCCATGTGGGGTTGGAAAGTCTCCAGAGAAGGAGACTCCACAGCCTCTCTGGGCAGCCTGTTCCAGGGCTCTGTCACCCCTATTGCAAAGAAGTTTCTCCTCACGTTGAGGCAAAACCTTCTCTGTTCCATTTTGTAGCTGTTGCTCCTTGTCTTATTGCTGCTGACCACCAAACAGAGCTTGGCCCCAGCCACTTGACACCCACCCCTCAGATATTTGCACACATTGATCAGATCTCCTCTCAGCCTTCTCTTCTCCAGACTAAACAGCCCCAGGGCTCTCAGGCTCTCTTCATAGGGGAGATGCTCAAGTCCCCCAGACATCCTCATGGCTCAATGATTTGGGTCTGGTTTTCAGTGGGGGGGAAAAGAAAGTAAAATAAAAGGCACTTAAAAACATTTATTTCACAAACTCAAAGATGGAAGCAGAAACGTTCTTGCTTATCAATGCCCTTTGCCCTTGCAGACACACAGCAGGCTTCATCAACTAAATGGAGAAGTCTGGTTTGTGCTCTCTTGCTTTTTGGATACAGATTTAAACCAATCGGCCAAGAAATGCCTGTCTCCAGCAGGTGTCAGTGGAAGCTACAGAATGGAGAAACACCACTGAAGCCAGGATTTATCCCTCTCTCACTCCTACAAGGCTTTCCCTGGCCAGGGCAGACAGTGAATGCTCCATTCTACAAGGAAATCTTCTTTTAAGCCAAGTTACTTAATTATCCTTTTACTTGCTCGCTGTGGCACTCAAAAATTTGCAGAGTGGAATGCTGTGGCTGTCAGAAGGGGACTCTCGTGAAGCAGCTCTTAAATTGTCTATTAAAGGGACAGTAGAAGTCCCCCAGAAGGACTGACTGGCCACTAGGATGCCCCAGTGCCAGAAAAGGCTGCCCAGGGGGTTGCGGAGTCTCCCTCCCTGGTGATGTGTCCAGTTCTGGGCTCCTCAATTCAAGAGAGATGTTGAGGTGCTGGAAGGTGTCCAGAGAAGGGCAACNTGGTGGAGTCACCGTCCTTGGGGGTGTTCAGGAAAAGCCTGGATGGGGCACTTAGTGCCATGGTCTGGTTGACTGGATAGGGCTGGGTGCTATGTTGGACTGGATGATCTTGGAGGTCTCTTCCAACCTGGTTGATTCTATTCTATATTAAAAATCTGCCTGGGTGCATTTCTGTGTGATCCTGCTCTGGCAGGGGGGTTGGACTGGATGAGCTTTGGAGCCCCTTCCAGCCCCTGACATTCTGTTAAGAACGTTTCAAGAGCTTGGATTAGTGACTTTACTTGGAAGGCTCTACCCAGCACAGCACAAGCATGCAAAAAGACAGAGATCAGGTTCCCTCAGTAGCTTAAATCTTGGCATTTCCTAACATTTGAGTGTAAGAGATGGAACCTCTAGAGAGGTGCCAGTGTGCTACCTACTCACCTGATCTCCTGCACCTCAAAGTCAGGGGATTGTTTCTCTGCCCAGCCCCAGCCTGTGCTTCTCACCAGTTGCTAGCTGCTTTTTTTTCCACAGCCCCTGCTGACCCCTGAACACCACTGCTATTTGCTGCTCACCTTACACCTTTCTCCTTGCCAGCTTCCTCATTCCTCACTGGCTGCCTGTAACCTTGGGTGGTCCCAGACACAGTCCTTGAGCCAGCAAGGAGCTGGGGCTAAGGTCCACACAGTCGTGGCTTGTGCTTTGCTCTGCAACCCGATGGTGTTAACTGACTGGTGCCAAAAAAGCAGCTTGGATACAGTGGTCCATGTGTGATTGCTCCCAGCCAGGCTGCTGTGAATACAACTGCCTGGATATACATTTTACATTAGGACTAGAAGGAAGCTGAATGAAGGTGGTGAAGGTCGGAGTCATCTTCCCTGATTTGTTGCTCACTAGAACGCTGATGAGGACCTAAGGAAAGCAGAACTACCAAGGCAGTTGTGCTGTCATACCCAGGGAGCTTGTGGGGTAGCTGGGGAAAAGGAGATGCCTACACATCTGATCACAGCTGCACAAAGACAGCTTCTTTAGTGGCTCTCCAAGCAAGTCATGAAAGGTTTTCAGTAAGGCTGTGAGCAATTCTCTCGCTCTTCCCCTCCAGCACAGATGTAGAACGGTGTTAGCTGACTTCCAGTGGCTGAAATCAACCTCACACCACTTCAGGCAGGCTGCTGCTGAAAGCAGGGGCAGCTGTAAGTTTACAAATGGCAGGGTCCCTTCTCATCAAAGCATTTACCAGAAGTCCTGGCTAACTGAGGAGGTGCCAGTGGACTGGGGGATAGCAAGTGTAACACCTATCCACAAGAGAGGAGGATCTGGGAAACTATAGACCTGTCAGTCTGACCTGGGTACCAGGGAAGGTCATGGGGCAGAGCATCTTGAGGGCTATTCCATGCCATAGAGAGAACAAGCAGGGGATCAAGCCCAGTAAGCAGGGGTTCATGAAGGGCAGGTCCTGTCTGACCAACCTGGCCGCCTTCTATGACGAGGTGACCTGGCTACTGGACAAGGGAAAAAGCTGTGGGTATTTGTCTACCTAGACTTCCAAAAAGCCTTGGACACTGTTCCCCATGGAATTCTCAGGGCCAAACTGTCTGCTGATGGCTTGGACAACCAAACATCCAGTCCAACCTAGCACCCAGCCCTAATCCAGTCAACCAGACCATGGCACTAAGTGCCTCATCCGGGCTGTTCTTGAACACCTCCAGGGACGGTGACTCCACCACCTCCCTGGGCAGCCCATTCCAATGCCAATCACTCTCTCTGGCAACAACTTCCTCCTAACACCCAGCCGAGACCTCTCTCGGCACAACTTGAGACTCTGTCCCCTTGTTCTGTTGCTGGTTGCCTGACAGAAGAGACCAGCCCCACCTGGCTACAACCTCCCTTCAGGAAGTTGTAGACAGCAATGAGGTCACCTCATCAGTGTTTATAAATATGTAAAGGATGAGTGCCAGGAGGCTGGAGCCAGGCTCTGCTGCGTGATGCCCAACAACAGGACAAGGGGCACCGAATCATAGAATCATCCTTTTAGGTAGTTGTAGACTATGGGTGGAAGCTGAGGCATAGGAAGTTTGATGTAAACATAAGGAGGAATTTTTTCCCTGTGAGTGTGACAGAGCACTGGAACAGGCTGCCCAGAGGGGCTGTGGAGTCTCCCTCCCTGGACATATTCAAAATCCTCCTGGGCACGTTCCTGTATGATNCTCACCTCAAGCCTACATTTCCCCTGGCACAGCTTGAGGCTGTGTCCTCTCGTTCTGGTGCTGGCTGCCTGAGAGAAGAGAGCAACCTCCCCCTGGCCACAACCACCCCTCAGGTAGCTGTAGACAGCAATGAGGTCTCCCCTGAGCCTCCTCTTCTCCAGGCTAAACAATCCCAGCTCCCTCAGCCTCTCCTCGTAGGGCTGTGCTCGAGGCCTCTCCCCAGCCTCGTCGCCCTTCTCTGGACACGTTCAAGCATCTCAATGTCCCTCTTAAACTGGGGGGCCCAGAACTGGACACAACACTCAAGGTGTGGTCTAACCAGTGCAGAGAACAGGGGCAGAATGACCTCCCTGCTCCTGCTGGCCACATCACCTCTCCACTGCATGGAGAAGGAACTGCAATTTCTTCCTCTGACTCCTGATGCAACACAATGCCCGAAACGCTGCAGAAATGAAGATGCTGGGAATTTATGACACAGCTTTTAATTATGGATCTAGGAATAAATGAACATGAGAATCTCTTGCTAGAGAATTGTAAATTAAGATAATGGATATTAAGCCTTTTTTATTTTTTTTGCTTCCTATTTTGCACTACTTGATGTTAATAGGAAATGATTTTGTGTATTAGCCCAAGTGTCTTTAAAGACTTTTAGTGTCGTTGTTCGGTAATTGATGCATGTTTTAATAAATTTGCTTTTCTGAGTAGGTAAATGGATTAATTGATAGTGGATCAGGAAAAGCTTTGATGAACTTGTTAATAAAACATCACACAGAATGTTTTATTCACACGAGACAGGCGGGTTCACCCCTTGTTAATATTCAACGAGGCTAAAATGTTGTGGTGAAGAGGCGCTGAGGCAGTGGAATCCTGGCCTGCATCAGGAATGGTGTGGCCAGCAGGAGCAGGGAGGTCATTCTGCCCCTGTGCTCTGCACTGGTTAGTCCACACCTTGAGTGTTGTGTCCAGTTCTGGGCCCCCCAGTTTAAGAGGGACATTGAGATGCTTGAACGTGTCCAGAGAAGGGCAACGAGGCTGGGGAGAGGCCTCGAGCACAGCCCTACGAGGAGAGGCTGAGGGAGCTGGGATTGTTTAGCCTGGAGAAGAGGAGGCTCAGGGGAGACCTCATTGCTGTCTACAACTACCTGAGGGGTGGTTGTGGCCAGGGGGAGGTTGCTCTCTTCTCTCAGGCAGCCAGCACCAGAACAAGAGGACACAGCCTCAAGCTACGCCAGGGGAAATTTAGGCTTGAGGTGAGGAGAAAGTTCTTCACTGAGAGAGTCATTGGACACTGGAATGGGCTGCCCAGGGAGGTGGTGGAGTCGCCGTCCCTGGAGCTGTTCAAGGCAGGATTGGACGTGGCACTTGGTGCCATGGTCTAGCCTTGAGCTCTGTGGTAACAGGTTGGACTTGATGAGCTATGAGGTCTCTTCCAACCTTGGTGATACTGTGGTACTGTGATACAGTGTGCAACCTTTTTGTCTTGAAGTAGATTCAATGGGGATTACCCAATCTGGCTTTAAGGATGATTCAAGTATATGCCAAGAGTTGCCCAGAGAGGTGGTTGAGGTCCCCCCATCCCTGGAGATACTCAAAGTGAGGCTCGACAGGACTCTGGACAACATGTACTAGTTGAGGATGCCTCTGCTGATTGCAGAGGGGGTTAGACTAGATCATAGAATGATTTAGGGTGGAAGGGACCTCAAAGATCATCTAGCTTCAACCCCCTGCCATAGGCAGGGACACCTCCCACTAGAACAGGCTGCTCAAGGCCTCATCCAACCTGACCTTAGAATAGAATAGACTATACTAGACTAGACTAGACTAGAATAGAATAGAATAGAATCAACCAGGTTTGAAGAGACCTCCAAGATCATCCAGTCCAACCTATCACCCAGCCCTATCCAGTCACCTAGACCATGGCACTAAGTGCCTCATTCAGTCTTTTCCAGGGAGGGAGCAGCCACAACCTCCCTGGGCATCCTGTGCCAGTGTCTCACCACCCTCACTGCAAAGAACTTCTTCCTAACAGCCACTTTAAATCTCTCCTCTGCCACTTTAAACCCATTCCTCCTTGTCCTGTCATTACCAGACCTTGTCAATAGTCCCTTCCCAGCCCTGCTGTAGCCCCCTTCAGATACTGGAAGGCCATTCCAAGATCTCCTTGAAGCCTTCTCTTCTCCAGGCTGCAGATCCCCAACTCTCACAGCCTGTCCTCATAGCAGAGCTGCTGCAGCCCTCTGAGCACCTTCATGGCCTCCTCTGGACTCCCTCCAACAGTTCCATGTCCTTCTCGTGTTCTCTAGCATTCAGTTGTACTTCCATCTGCTTCGGTGAGGTAATCCCATCACGTTGTGAGAATAAAACCTCACATGGCCCTGTGTGCAACCTCATGTTTGGGGGAAGCTATTTCTTTTTATTTTGCTTTAAGCATGTGAGGCTGATTATCTGCAGATACTGGATGTGCTTATGATTTCAATCAGCATTTTGCTCATTCACTGCCTCTCTGGTTATTGATTTATAAGCCTTTTAGAATGGAATGATTAGTGCTAGCATTTTATTCTCAGTGGGAGTAAAATGGTATTTCATTACTAACATGTCAGAAGCTGTTTCAAACTGACAGTATGTTTTGAACCTGGGTGAGAGAAGTGGCATTTATATTTGTAAGTGGGAGATTGACACAGAAATTATTCTGAGAGATAATTACAGTGAAGGCAAACTCAGAAGAAGGCAGAAATTCCAGCTAGAGCTTCTGGGGGCTTCTCTGCCATCAGTAACTAACTCCTGCTCCTTTCTCAGCTCAGCATGATGAGACAGTGGTGGTCCCTGTAGGAATTATAGTGGATGCAGGATCAGGATTTTGATCATAGAATAGTTTAGGTTGGAAGGGACTTCAAAGATCATCCAATTCCAACCCCCTGTCATAGGCAGGGACAACTCCCACTAGAACAGGTCATTCAAGGCCTCATCCAACCTGGTCTTGAATACCTCCAGGGAGGTTGTGGATCACATTCTGTGATTCTGTGACCCACAACCTCCCTGAGCAACCTGTGCCAGTCTCTCACCACCCTCACTGCAAAGTTCTTCCTAACATCAAGTTCAAATCCCCCCTCTGCCAGTTTAAACCCATTCCTCCTCATCCTGTCACTACAAGACCTTGTCAACAGTCCCTCCTCAGCCCCTCTGTAGCCCCCTTCAGATACTGGAAGGCCACTACAAGGTCTTCTCAAAGCCTTCTCTTCTCCATGCTGCAGAGCCCCAACTCTTATCACCTGTCCTTATATCAGAGAGAATACAAATTTGCCACTAGTGCCTTTTTGTGTGTGTTGGTACTTTTCACAGTTATTTCTCAAAGGTAGATTGCAGTGGACTTTTTGATACTTAATACATTGGAGGTTGATGAAATAATGAATAAGAAGTAAAGACTTAAAATCACAGAATCACAGAATGTCAGGAGCTGGGAGGAACCTCCAAACTCATCCAGTCCAACTCCCCTGCCAGAGCAGGATCACCTAGACCAGATCACACAGGAATGCATCCAGGTGGGTTTTGAATATCTCCAGAGAGGGAGACTCCATAATCTCCCTGGGCAGCCTGTTCCAGTGTTCTGTCACCCTCACAGGGAAAACAATTCCTCCTCATGTTTCCATGGGACTTCCTATGACTCCCACCCATTGCCCCTTGTCCTGTCATTGGGCATCACCCAGCAGAGCCTGGCTCCAGCCTCCTGGCACTCTTTGCATGTTTAAAAACATGAATGAGATCCTCCCTCAGTCTCCTCCTCTCCAAGCTGCAGAGCCTCAGCTCTCCCTCAGGCCATCCTTGTGAGAGAGATGCTACATTCCCTTCATCATCTTTGTGCCTTTGCGCTGGACTCTCTCAAGCAGTTCTATATGCCTCTAGAATAGAATAGAATAGAATAGAATAGAGTAGAATAGAATAGAATCAAATCAATCAGGTTGGAAGAGACCTCCAAGATCATCCAGTCTAACCTAGCACCCAGCCCTATCCAGTCAACCAGACCATGGCACTAAGTGCCTCATCCAGGCTTTTCCTGAACACCTCCAGGGACGGTGACTCCACCACCTCCCTGGGCAGCCCATTCCAATGCCAATCACTCTCTCTGTGAAGAACTTCCTCCTAACATCCAGCCTATGCTTCCCCTGGCACCTTGAGACTGTGTCCCCTTGTCCTGTTGCTGGTTGCCTGGGAGAAGAGGCCAACCCCAGCTGGCTACAGCCTCCCTTCAGGTAGTTGTAGACAGCAATGAGGTCTGCCCTGAGCCTCCTTTTCTCTAGGCTAAACAACCCCAGCTCCCAATGACTTTATTGAATGACTTTAGTGGAATGCACAGGCTTTGTCTAAGACAGAGTGAAACTATGCCAGTGAACTTACTTGAAACTGCAGTATTATTAAATTCTTTGTGTGAAATCCTAGCCTCACTGAATTCAACTGGAGCAGTGCCTCCCATTCCAGTGGGACTGAGATTTCAGCTTTCTGCATGATGCACTATTACTTTATCCCTCCTAAGCTGCTGTGTTCTGGTGGCCAATCTCACTAAACTGCACTGTTTCATTTTCCTTTCTAACAAATGAAATAAAATGGGTATGCATTTTCCATACACATTCCCTTCACACTGCAGGATGATCAGAGGGCTGGAGCTGCTCTGCTATGTGGAGAGACTGAGGGAGTTGTGGCTGTTAAGCCTGGAGAGGAGAAGGTTCCCAGGTGAGCTCATTGTAGCCTTTCAGTATTTTAAGGTGTCTACAAGAAAGCTGGGGAGGGATATTTTAGGATGTCAGGGAGTGATAATACTGGGGAAATGGAACAAAGCTAGAAAGTTGTAGATTCAGACTGGATGTTGGGAAGAAAATCTTCACCATGGAGGTGGTAAGAGCCTGGAAGGGGTTTCCCAGGGAGGTGGTGGAAGCCTCATCCCTGGAGGTGTTTAAGGCCAGGCTGGATGAAGCTCTGAACAATCTGATGTAGTGTGAGGTGTCCCTGTCCATGGCAGGGGGGTTGAAAGTGGATGATCCTTGTGGTCCCTTCCAAACCTGACTGCTTCTATGATTCTACAGGAAGACAAGAAAAGCCAGTCATGGAAAAGAAATGTCCAGTAACATCTGAGTAACTCAGAGAAGGTGGCTCAGGAGCTAGATATGCAGAAAACCAGGAATATATGCGAGCCTAGAATTATCCAACTCAAAATAAAAAAGATGTGAAGGAAGCAGTATGGAATTAGATACAATTATGAAAGCTATGCAGCAAATTAGAGCTGTTCATGGATATTTTTTCCAGTTAACATTAGTCTTTCATTGGAGGAAAAAATCTTTAACTGGAAACAATCACCAGGATTATGCCTTGTGAAGCAAAAAAAAAANTAAGACACTGGAATGGGTTGCCCAGGGAGGCTGTGGATGCTTCCTCCCTGGAGGTGTTTAAGGCCAGGCTGGATGAGGCCTTGAGCAGCCTGCTCCAGTGGGAGGTGTCCCTGCCTATGGCAGGGGGTTGGAGCTGGATGATCCTTGAGGTCCCTTCCAACCTAAACCATTCTATGATTAACCCTAGAAAAACTCCCTGAAGAGTTTTTGGGGAGTGAAAGAGTCAAAGATTGAGAAGTGTTTCTTGCTTGAATGGTGGGGGGAAGAATGCAAATTTCCATGAGTAAATTCCTGGATGAAATAGCAGAACTTGTCTTTATCCTAACAATGACATCTGCTTGCAATAGGGCTGCATGCCAGTAAAGGATGTTATTTTAACTAATCTATTGGCGTGGCGATGAAAGTGACAGTAAAATGTTGATATGGAAGCTAATTTCTGAGCTTGGCCTTGAGCTCCTCCTTCACAGGCACAGGGAGAGCACAGAAAACTATTTCTGGCAACCTCATAGCCATCCAGATTTAATCCTGACACTCCTCTTGCCTTTCCTGAAATCCAAGGAAGACATCTGTCTGCCTTTTCCGCCTGTGTTTCGCCAAGTGCTGTTGAAACAATTTGCATGGGCAGTGAGTTTGGAGATAGAAACATGAGGAGAAGGTGCATATTGAGGAGGAGGGGGACCCAAAGATCGGGTTATGAGGAAGAAAGAGAATCATAGAATCATAGAATGGTTTAGGTTGGAAGGGACCTCAAGGATCATCCAGCTCCAACCCCCTGCCATAGGCAGGGACACCTCCCACTAGAGCAGGTTGCTCAATGGCAACTTTCAACTTATAAAGTGCTTACTGAAAGCTGGGAATAAAGTGTCAGTCTGAACGTGTTTCTGTGAGCTTTTGACTGTGTTTAGTGCTTCTAGGCTGCGCAGAACCGTGATCTACAGGGAACTAAACATAGGCAAGGCATGGAAGGACCGAGGGGATGGCTCTGCCTCATTTCCAGGGCACTGCCTGACAAAATCATTTGTGGTCCTTGCTGTGGTTGTGTTTCCAGCAGCCCTTTAGAAGAACAACTGGCTTAAGCCAGTTTCAGACTGGATGTGAGGAGGAAGTTCTTCAGCATGAGAGTGGTGAGAGCCTGGAATGGGTTGCCCAGGGAGGTGGTTGAGGCCCCATCCCTGGAGGTGTTTAAGGCCAGGATGGAAGAGGCTGTGGCCAGCCTGCTCTAGGGTAGGGTGTCCCTGCCCATGGCAGGGGGTTTGGAACTGGATGATCCTCGTGGTCCCTTCCAACCCTGACTGATTCTATGATTCTAAGTGTCTGTGAGTTATCAGTTAATATGCTATTTAGGGCAGCCACAGATGACTCATTATTATTTTTTGGGGGATGCTAGAAATGTTTATTGAACTAAAAATAGCTCAGGAGACTTTGATTTGCATCGAGTTTAATAAACCACCTGAGATAGGACAAGGAGCAGTGGATATAATCTGCAGCACAGGAGGTTCCACCTCAACACAAGGGGCAACTTCTGCAAAGGTCCCAGAGCATTGGAACAGGCTCCCCAGAGAGGTTATGGAGTCTCCTTCTCTGGAGCCTTTCAAGGCCTGTCTGGATGTGTTCCTGTGTGATCTGAGCTAGACTGTGTACAGTTCTGCTCTGGCAGGGGGGTTGGACTCGATGATCAATTTGGGTCTCTTCCAACCCCTAACATCCTGTGACCATCTTATTGCCTTCCGCCAGAAGTGGAGCTCCTCAGCTCCTCATGCTCTGCTCAGACTGCAGACTCCCTGACCAAAAAAAAGAGTAAATTACCCAAACATCAAAAAGTAGTCATCTGCTGAGACAGTTGCATCATCATCATCATCATCAGCAGCAGCAGCAGCAGCTGGCTGAGCGGGTGCAGAAATGGCTGCACTGCCTGCGCGGGGCCGTCCGTGGGCCCAGGCCCCTCGTGGTGGAGCACATGGAGGCAGCAGCCCCACTCAGACAGGCCCCTGCGTGCTCAGGCACACATGGCGTGGGAGCCTGCTGCCAGACGCGCTGGCCCGGGCCGTCTGCAGCCTGCCCACGAGGCAGCCATGTGGGTGGAAGGCAGGCGAGCAGCGGAGAGAACTGGCTCATGGCTGTTTCAGTTTGGAGACTTCTTCCAAACGTCCTACACACGGGCCTCAATCATCAGCACTTCTGAAGCACTCATCGTTCTTGTATCCAGGCAAGGAGCCTTGTTATTATTACCCTGTGAGAGACACCACATCCCCTCATTTCCTACCGGCCCTGCCAGCAGCATCCGTGCGGGCACTGCTCACTAGCGGGTTAAAAATGGCCCCAGGGAAAAGCTGTGCTCGTCTCCAGCAAGATCTCAACAGCAGTAACCTCCTGCACTGGTGCTTACCTGCCAGAAATGCATCGATGGTCACCTTCACTGCATGCACTGCTCTGCTTTTTGCTGACAGGAAGGAATACTCTGTGCCTGGGTTGAGAAACTCTCCTCAGCCTTATTGTGCATAGAATCAAAGAATGGTTTAGGTTGGAAGGGATCTTACAAATCATCCAGTTCCAACCTCTGCCATAGGCAGGGACACCTCCCACTAGAACAGGTCACTCAAGGCCTCATCCAACCTGGGCTTGAATATCTGCAGGGAGGGAGCAGCCACAACCTCCCTGGGCAACCTGTGCCGGTGTCTCACCACCCTCACTGGAAAGAACTTCTTCCTAACAGCCATTTAAAATCTCCCATACACCAGTTTAAACCCATTCCTCCTTGTCCTGCCATTACAAGACCTTGCCTATAGTCCCTCCCCAGCCTTCCTGTAGGTGCCCTTCAGATATTGGAAGGGTATTGCTTAGACTGGATAGGGCTGGGTGCTAGGTTGGACTGGATGATCTTGGAGGTCTCTTCCAACCTGGTTGATTCTATGATTCTATGCAGCCCAGCCTGTGTATGAGGAGGGTGAAGAAAACAGTGCAATAGATGTGATATCACAAGTTATATAATATCATGGCCAGATCTCTGCAGCTGGATACCATCAAATCAAAATTAGAAGCTCATTGGAAGCAAAGGACAGTCTTTGCACAGATTGCCTATAAATCTGCAATAACTAGCTCTCCCTGGGCATAACATCAAAAACATTTTTTAGTGTCTCATTAGCAAGAAAATTTATTGCTCAACTATTGAACTATGTCGATTTTTGGGAAACATTGTGTGAATAATTCCAGAAAGCATGGGTTTGATTTGTGTCAGGTCTGTGCTGCTGGAGAGGGGAAAAGTGGCTTTCCCCCCCCCCACCCCCCTCCATGCTGAAATGACACTAATCAGGAAATTAAAAGGTGAAGCATGTCTACAGCTCCAGAACAAGGTGAATGCTTTATAAAGATGCTAATGCCCTCCCTTACTCATAAGTCAAACTCGTGTTCAGGAGTTCATACCCTAACTAAGCTCTAAGAAAACAGAAATAATAAATGGCAAGCCCAATTACAGTTCTGTAGTAGGGGCAAACTGTTCCTCCCAGCCTTTATTAGCTCTTTTTCTTTGTGCTGCAGTGTGTTTCCCAGCTGTTGGCCAGTTTTGTGGCTCAAATAGCAGGGGAGGGGTGGGGAAGACTGAGAATCAAGGAAAAAAGTTTAACTCAAAGTCAGCGTTGCCTGCATGGGTTGTGTGTAAAGAGTTTGCAGGTAGAGGTGACATGGTGTGGATTTATTGGCAGTAATGGGTGTGTGTGAGTGGGGTTAGCACCGCCAAGTGCAGGCAGAGAGCTCTTTTCTCATGTCTAAGCAATGGAGAGAGGAGAATAAATGGCTCCAGGGGGGATTTCTGAGCACAAGCGTGCCAACCTCTTTCAAACCTGTAGGTGCTGAGACAGGTGGTCCTGAACCCTGGCATCTCCCTCAGCCTCAGTAGAGCTGCACAGATGAGTATGACTGAGCAGAGCACATGAAGGCACCGTTACCCTTCACCAACCTGCCCTTGCTAGGTACTCCTCTTCAAACAGCTGCTTGTCAGCAGACCTGTAAGACAAAGGAAAGCCTCTAAGTGTGAGGATTTGAGGTGCTGTGCTGGCTCTGCAGGTGCTCAGGGCCAAGGCACGGTGGCAGCAGGTGCAGGCAGGGCACCGCACAGCTAGCACGAGGTCTGCCATAGTCTTTGGGATAAACTCAGGTCTGGGCTGGCCTAAGAGCCTCGGCTGGTGTTCAGTCTTGGGTTCAGCTGTTGAGCAACAAGGCACACAGACAAGTTGTGCCATTTGCTCCCCCTTTTGGAACCATAACTGGCTGATTGCTTTTGTCATGCTCTTAGCAGAGTTTCTTCAGTGCCCCTGCTATGCACTTTCCCACCATCTACAACATGATCTGTAAATGCAAACTAAGATCCAGCTCTGGCATCAAGGAATTTACACTGCAGCAAAAAGAAATGGAGAAACAGGGTTGAAGGGGCTAAGCCATCTGGTCAGGGTTACTCACACCTCAGAGGCAGAGTCAGGAATAAACTCAGGCTGGGGAATCAGAAGCTGATGCCCATCAGACTGTGGAAAATAGAGCTAAATTCCCAGCTCTCTCTGTGAAGCCACTCTGAAGCCACTCTTTTTATTTAGAACTGAAACATAGAATAAAACAATAATGAAAGAAAATAACAATAAGAGAAAATAAAATAAAACAAAGCAAAAATCAAACAACCCAACCCAAGCTCCCCAAACCCCTGAATCTATGTGGCATTTGTATTCCTCCTCATGAAGTAGCTTCAGCATCATCCAGCTAGGCAACTAGAGGAGTCACAAGAGAGCAGGCATTGCTATGATAAAGTCCCACTCAAGTCTGTGAGCAGATACTTCAAAGACCTGTCCTGTAAATGCCTGTACCAGCATCACCAGTGCAAATGAAGCAGTCAGTAGCTGGGAAGAACTGGTGGGACAAGCTGAGTGCGTCCTAGAGTGGTATGTGAGGCTGGCAGTGAGGCTGTCCTGGCTCCACTGCTGGCACATCACGTCCAGCCTGCAGACTGCCTGTGGTGTGGGCAGGCTTTCTCCTGCCCAAAGCAGTCCCAGCACAGCCAACATTTCTCAGCCAAGACTTCTCAGTCAGTGTTGCTGTTTGGAATGAGGGGTGCCCTCCACACCTCCAGGGAACACGGGGAAGAGGAGGAGGTGAGCCTTTGGCTCCAGCAAACCTCCCCAGAGCACATCTCTGGCTTGGCTACAAAGGCCTCGGCGCTGGGCTCCAGAGGACACCAGCAGCACTCCCCCGCTCTCTTCCAGCTGTGCTGGGAAATCTTTCTCCCAAACACCCATGTGAAATGAGTAAACACAGGCACAGCCCTGGCTTTCAGGGGAATGAAACTGAGTCCCCCCCATGACCTCACTCTCCCACGCCAGCCCCCTCGAGCCCAGCTTTATGGGTGAGAAGGATCAAAGGGCTCCAACTGCTCCCATATGGTAAATGTCCCTATATGTAGTGTATAATTGCACACAAGCATCCCCACATCCATGTTCAGCCTCTGTTAAGGATTGCTGGGTGACAGCCAGCACCATTTTCCCAAGGCAAGAGCATCTCCAGACGTCATGAGGATGGCATCACACTCTTGCACGCAGGGCCCAGGACACCCACCTGGCCATGGCACAGGATCCACTCTGCTGCCCACTGCCCTGCCCCTCAAAGCTGGGATGTGGCAATGCTAGCAGGCAGTGGAGACTCTCCTTCCAACACCAGCTGGAAAAGGTACCTTTCAGCCACGGGGTGGCATCTGATGGATGTGTCTGTGGAAAGTTAATGCTGTTTGGGTGAATTCAAAGCTGGCAGTGTTAAAAGTTCATTTTGTTTTGTTAATAAAGCTCCCCAAAGGGGATTTTTGTTTTGTGTTGAGACCATTAAGCCCTTCAGCCCCTTACTTCAGGCTGTTGTGATCCTTTTTCAAAGCAGACACCTGTGCAATGGATCCATAGGTGCATGTAGCAGCCCTCACAGTCTTTCTATCACCCCTCTGGGGTGTTGGTGCAGCATTGGTCACAGCAGAAACATCATTTGCAGCTGGAGAGGTGTGTCAGGCCATGAGAAAGAGAAGATCTGTTTTGAAAGCTGAACTCCCTCTCTGGAACACAACCCTGTCTCACCATCAGAAAGCTGCCCTGCAGCACATCAGCAGAAACAGACATCTCCAACCTCCATGCTTCTCCTTTAGGAAAAAGACTGCAAAACCCAGCCAGGAACTGGGCTCAGCTGAGGATGGAGAAGACCTCTCATGGCTTGAATCAGATGGGCCGTGGAGGGGCTGAGGAGATGGGCATTGCAGGACCAGAGCAGTGAGTGGGACAGTAAGTGACCCAAGCAGGCAGCTCCTTCCAGCCCAGCTGCAGTGAGAATGCACTGGGGGTTCAGTGAGAAGTAGGCTGCTATTTTCTGGCACCAACGTGGAGAGAAAGTGAGAAATGGACAAAAGAGAGGAGTGAGGGAGGCCTAAGGCTGAAACACATCCAATTTTTTGTTCCTTGTGTTCAAACCAACGAATTTGAAACAACAAGGAGGCCCAGAAGGATGCATCCCTTGGTGCCATAAGTGACATTGGACTCAGAGTCTGCATCTAAGTCTAAGCTGGAAGGCGTAGGAAATCCCAACCCTACAGTGAGGCTGTGTGGTGGCCCCTGAAGGTGCACAATAGTGTAGGGTTTACAGCTCACCCTGACCACCTTTGGAGTGCTCCCAAAGTTTTCCAAGCATAAGAAGAAATCTTACTTTAGTAAAGCCATCTTACCTGGGCAAGTCTGCCGTGCCACAGAAGGGCATTGACTGCTGTCTTTCAAACCTGCCACTTGGCCGTGCTTAATCATCTTCTGGGCTGGAAATTGAAGAGATCCCTACTAAAGGTGTGAGCACTCAGGTCAGCTGGCTTCATTGAGGGCAAAGCTTTGGGGCTGTCACTGCTGGATGTGCTTCCTCTTAACATGCACCATTGCAAAACTGGCACTGGAGAGTCCTGGTGTGAAGTAGCTGATAGAGAATCAGAGAGCCATAGAATCACAGAATGTCAGGGTCTGAAAGTGACCTCCAAAGCTCATCCAGTCCAACCTTCCCGCCAGAGCAGGATCACCTAGACCAGATCACACAGGAACACATACAGGTGGGTTTTGAATATCTCCAGAGAGGGAGACTCCACAACCCCCCTGGGCAGCCTGTTCCAGGGTTCTGGCACCCTCACAGGGAAAAAAATCCTCCATATATTTAGATGAAACTTCCTATGCCTCAGCTTCCACCCATTGCCCCTTGGCCTGTCATTGAGCATCACCCAGCAGAGCCTGGCTCCAGCCTCCTGGCGCTCACCTTCACATCTTTATAAACATTGCTGAGGTCACCTCTCAGTCTCCTCTGAGCATCAGAGTCCCAGCTCACTCAGGCTTTCCTTGTGAGACAGAAGTTCCATTCCCTTCATCATCTTTGTGGCTCTGCACTGGACATTGTCAAGCAGTTAAATTCCTAGGCTGGAGCTCAGAAGGTGCCAGAAGGATTCACATGAATACCTGGGCTGATTGGACATAAAGAGAACTATCATGAAACTTAGGTGTTGGAGTTCTATTATCTGAAGAAATTATCCCCTCCTATCCTCTCCAGGTGTTGCTACCTTGAGAAGCTGTTAGCAGATCTTGTGGGTTTTTTTTTCCTCCAAACAAGTGTTTTCAAACAAAACAAACTTGCAAAGCTATTCTCTGTCTCTTGGTGGTCTGCCCAGCTAAGAAGAAAAAGCAACCAGGGTTTTCATAAGAGAGATTCCTCTGATTCACAAAGTTCCCTGGGGCTGTGGCTACGTCAAGAATTAGAATCATAGAATCACAGAATGGTTTAGGTTGGAAGGGACCTCAAGGATCATCCAGCTCCAACCCCCTGCCAGAGGCAGGGACACCTCCCACTAGAGCAGGCTGCTCAAGGCCTCATCCAGCCTGGCCTTGAACACCTCCAGGGAGGAAGCATCCACAACATCCCTGGGCAATCCATTCCAGTGTCTTACCACCCTCACTGTAAAGAACTTCCTCCTAACATCCAGTC
>WAAF01002438.1:67602-98660 GCA_013400475.1 Tricholaema leucomelas
ACCCAGGTGCAGGACCTTACACTTGGCCTTGTTAAACGTCATGAGGTTGGCCTGGGCCCACCTCTCCAGCCTGTCCAGGTCCCTCTGGATGGCATCCCTGCCCTCCAGCAAGTCAGCTGCGCCACACAGCTTGGTGTCATCTGCAAACTTGCTGAGGGTGCACTCAATTCCTCTGTCCATATCACTTTGGCAATTGGGTTGCTTGACCCATTTCTGTGAAGGACTTTCTTCAGGTTGCCTTGATTCTCTACAGACAGGCAGTGAGGGGCATTCTCCTTCTCTGCTCCCTGCTTCCTGCTGTGGTCTGTTTGCCATTGCGGTTGGAGTGAGAATGCTGAATGGCAATGCCGATGTCTGGTTTACATCCAAGCAGTGCTTTTTATTCCAGGAAATTTGTTTGAGAAGAAGCCTGCTTCACTCTGCTCTTTCAGGGTCTGTTGGGTTAGGTTACCTGCTGAGTTAGAGAGGTTACCTGTTTGAGGGTGGGTTTTTTTCCTTCCTAATTCCAAACTTGTGATAGCCTGGGAATAAAAATGATTGCCTTTGTAGAGGAACCCTTTAAAAACAACAACAGGAGCTCCCACCTTTCTCTGCTGGGTAGCCCAAGGGCAGACTTAATTAAAAGTTTCTTCAAAATATACTCCCTACTGCTCTGAGCTACTGCGTTTCAAAAACTCTGGTGCTGTGCCAAAGTGCGAGCAGACATCCATTAAAGTGACAGCTACAAAAGAGGCTGTTATGGTCCTTGTGCTCTCTTCTTATCTCACCCCGTCTGTGCTAAAGTCTCACAGTCTAAACATTGCTGCAGAGGGTAATAGCTTCTTGTTGCTGGGTTACTTTGCATTTCCCAAAAGCACCTACCCACATTGGCCTTTCTGCTAACAGCAGGCTCTGGGCATCACCAACTGCAGGCTCCAGAGTATCCCATGATTCGTATTATGTCCCAGTAGTACATATAAATACATTAGGGCCAATGGCATCCTGGCCTGGATCAGGGCAAGGGAGGTTATTCTGTCCCTGTACTCAGCACTGCTCAGGCCACACCTTGAGTGCTGTGTCCAGTTCTGGGCTCCTCAATTCAAGAGAGATGTTGAGGTGCTGGAAGGTGTCCAGAGAAGGGTGACGAAGATGGTAAGGGGCCTGGAACACAGCCCTATGAGGAGAGGCTGGGAGAGCTGGGAGCCTGGAGAAGAAGAGGCTCAGGGGTGACCTCATTGCTGTCTACAACTACCTGAAGGGAGGTTGTAACCAGGTGGAGTTGAACTCTGCAGAGCCACAAAGATGATTAAGGAAGTTGAACATCTTCCTTATGAGGAGGGCTTGAGAGAGCTGGGACTGTGCTGCTTGGAGAGGAAACGACTAAGGGGCAACCTCGTTAACATTTATGTAAGGAGTTAGTGCCAGGAGGATGGAGTCAGCCTCTTCTCAGTGATGCCCAGTGACAGGACAAGGGGCAATGGGTGGAAGTTGAGGAATAGGAGGTTCCATGTGATCAGACTGGAGAGCTGGGCACAGAGGAACCAGATGAAGTTCAACAAGGAAAAGTGCAGAGTCCTGCAGCTGGGGAGGAATAGTAAACTGCACCAGGACAGGCTGGGAGGAGATCTGCTGGAAAGCAGTCCTGTGGAGAGGGACCTGGGGGTCCTGGTGGATAACAAGTTAACCATGGCACAGCAATGTGCCCTTGTGGCCAAGAAGGCCAATGGCATCCTGGGATATATTAGGAAGAGTGTGTCCAGAAGATCAAGGGAGGTTCTTCTCCCCCTCTACTCTGCCCTGGTGAATACTGTGTTCAGTTTTGGGCTCCCCAGTTTAAGAGGGACAGGGATCTGCTGGAGAGGGTCCAGCGGAGGGCTACAAGGATGATTAGGGGACAGGAGGGCACTGCCTTATGAGGAGAGGCTGAGGGACCTGGGGCTTTTAGTCTGGAGAAGAGAAGACTTAGAGGGGATCTGATAAATGTTTATAAGTATCTGAAGGCTGCCAGGAGAAGTGGGACAGGCTCTGCTTATTGCTCCCTGGGATAGGACAAGGAGCAGTGGATGGAAGCTGCAGCACAGGAGGTTCCGCCTCAACACGAGGAGGAACTTCTTTACTGTAAGGGTCCCAGAGCACTGGAACAGGCTTCCCAGAGAGATTGTGGAGTCTCCTTCTATGGAGACTTTCAAGGCCTGTCTGGATGTGCTCCTCTGTGATCTGTGTTAGATAGGATTGTCCTGCTCTGGCAGGGGGGGTTGGACTCAATGATCTCCTTGGGTCCCTTGCAACCCCTAACATCCTGTGAGCCTGTGAGCCTGTGAACCTGAGGAAGAATTTTTTAACCTGTGAGGGCAACACAGCGCTGGAACAGGCTGTCCAGGTGGGTTGTGGAGTCTCCCTTGCTGGAGATATACAAGAACCATCTGGATGCCTTCCTGTGTGATCCCACTCTGGCAAGGGGGCTGGACCAGATGATCTTTTGAGGTCCTTTCCAGCCCCTGACATTCTATGATTCTGTGATCCCAGCAAGCAGAAGCAGCACTGGGTTGAGAGGCAGTGATGTCAGAGTGAAAGGTGGAATCATCACTTCTCCAGCCGATGATGGAAAGCTAATGACAGCCATCTCTAGGCAGGAGGAAGAGATAAATATCCTTCCCCTGAGGAGTGAAGAGGGAGGAGGAGCATGAATTGTAGCTCAGTCAGTTAATTTAACAGCTTGGCATGGACTAGCTTCCCATTTTCACAGTAAGTGGGAGCCTTATTCTGTCAATGTGCTGAGGATTTTATTTCTGGAGATTTATAGCCACAGGTTCTGGAGTGCTCTGTAATTACATGAGTTTACACTTGCAGGGACAAAGGCTGAGTAAATATTTTATTAGGCAATTTTTTATCTTATTGAAACTGAATACACATGTGATAATTTGCCTGGTGAAGGGAGGGAAGGATAGTGAAATAAATAAGATAGTTTACACAAAGCCCTGTTTGCAGGCTGCATGCAGAATCAGCAGCACACACCACATCCCTCCCACTGCAGGTAAAGCAAGTGACACCCATAGCCACACAGATGGGACCACTGGTGGGGCCAGAATGAGCCTGTCCTATGGGACAAAAGGCACATGGAACACCTCCTGGTACAGAAACACTGTTTGGGGACTGATGAATTTTTTATGGAGTGTCTCCACAGGCATTTCTCATTCCTTAGGATTTGCCCTTTGCTCAAGCATTCAGTCATTTGCAGATGCTGGGGAAAAAAGACAGGGAAAACTGTTAACAAGAGCACACAAAGGTGTGGGAGAGCCCCTCCACACAGCCAGAAACATGAACACACTGATGTCCCCTCTGAGCCCTGCTGGGTACTGGCTACCCACACTGACACCGGCTAAAAGCCCCTGGAGCCCTTTTGTATGGACTGCTTCGCCTTTATCTGATCTTAGTTCCACATGAGCACTGTGATGGAAGAGAGAGATTTTTTCAAGAGACACACTTAATTTGGTGGAGGTTGTTATGATTAAATGCTTGTCATTGCCAAGTAGGTAAGTGGCCCTGAGAGGCAGAAATAGGTGGAGCCAGCTGAGCTCACTCCTTTTGGCCTGGGCTGCCCAATGCTGCAACCCAGGAGAAGCAGATGTTCTTTTTCCCTCCTGTTGTCAGTTCTAGCTCTTTGAGAGCAGGTCCCAGCCCTGAGGTTCTGCTGCCAATGAAACCATGTCTGCACTGCCAGCATACAAAGAGAGAGGCAATGAGATCGTGTGTGCTCTGACACAAACCCCAGGGTCTGCTTTGCTTCCTCAGCCCCAAATTGTTGGTAGTGGCAGGGCAGAAATTTGTGCCATTCATCAATGGGCTTCTCAGGAAGCTGGACCCATGATGCTAGCTCACAGTGCCTTCCTATGGCATTCATAGGAGTGAATAGCAGAGTCACAGAATCACAGAAACATCCAGGTTGGAAAAGATCCTCAGCATCACCAAGTCCAACCTAGAACCCTATTCTACAAGATTCACCTTAAATCTAAGCACCACGTCCAAACGATCCTTAAACACATCCAGGGTGGGTGACCCAACCACCTCCCTGGGCAGCTCATTCCAGTCCCTGACCACTCTCTCAGTGAAAAACATTTTCCTCATGTTCAATCTAAACCTCCCCAGTCTCAGCTTGAGACCACTGCCCCCTTGTTCTGTCTCCAATTACCTATTAGAAGAGACCAGAAGCAGCTTCTCCACAGTGTCCCTTCAGGTAGCTGTAGACAGCAATGAGGTCTCCTTTCAGCCTCCTCTTTTTCAAACTAACCTCAGCTCCCTCAGACACTTCTCTTCAGATTTATTCTCTGAGCCCTAGTCAAATGACCCTTTAAAAATATTCCTTAAGGGCAAGAAACCAGCAAAGCCTGTCCTGTACTCAAGATGGGGAGGGAGTGCTTGGCTGCCTAGTGGCTGCAAGTCCTCCAGAGCAAGGCTGCTAAAGAAAGGATCCACACCTCAGTGAGGTATGAGCCCCTCCTCAGACATGTGCAGAGCAGCACTGTTGGCAGGCCCTTTCCTCTTACCCATGGCTTTCTTCACACAAAGCAACTGTGGTCACATGGAGACATTACTATAGGATCAGGGGGGTTGGACTCGATGATCTCTTTGGGTCCATTCCAACCCTTACCATCCTGTGATCCTGTGAGTCCTCAGCCTTCTCCTGGATGACTCCATCACCAGTTGGCCTTGCTTCCCTCAAACAGCAACACGGAGCTGCTTTCTGCTATAAAATCCACCCCAAGCTGAGCAGCAGTGTGATGCTGTCTGGATGTGGCTCCTTTTGATGGCCTGCTGCTTTACTAAGTTTACTGGGATGATACAAGGCTGGCTGTTCACAGTCACCCAAATCCCACTGCAGCCCATCACCATTTTCTGTTCTCATTTACTCTGTATTTACAGCCATGTAACACGCTCAGAACGCGGCACCCTTGAGGAGATGCCCATTGGTGTTATGATGACTTGCAATGAAGAGTGAACATCCAAGAGCTCTCTCATTCACGGGCTTTAATCTGCTCTTGTGACACCCCACCTGGAGTACTGTGTGCAGTTCTGGAGCCCCCAACACAAGAAGGACATGGAACTGTTGGAGGCAGTCCAGAGGGGGCCACAAAGATGCTTAGAGGGCTGCAGCAGCTCTGCAATGAGGACAGGCTGAGAGAGTTGGGGCTCTGCAGCCTGGAGAAGAGAAGACTTTGAGGAGACCTTGGAGTGGCCTTCCAGTATCTGAAGGGGGCTTACAGGAGTGCTGGGGAGGGACTATTGACAAGGTCTTGTAATGACAGGATGAGGAGGAATGGGTTTAAAGTGGCAGAAGGGAGGTTGAAACTGGATGTTAGCTAGAATTTCTTTGCAGTGAGGGTGGTGAGACACTGGCACAGGTTGCTCAGGGAGGTTGTGGCGGCTGCCCTCTCTCTGGAGGTGTTCAAGGCCAGGTTGGATGAGGCTTTGAGTGACCTGTTCTAGTGGGAGGTGTTCCTGCCTATGGTGAGGGGTTGGAACTGGATGATCTTTGAGGTCCCTTCCAACCTAAACCATCCTACTCTGAGAGAGTGATTTGCCATTGGAATGGGCTGCCCAGGGAGGTGGTGGAGTCGCTGTCCCTAGAGGTCTTCAAGAAAAGACTGAATGAAGCACTTAGTGCCATGGTCTAGTTGATTGACCAGGGCTGGGTGCTAGGTTGGACTGGATGATCTCAGAGCTCTCTTCCAGCCTGGCTGATTCTACAGTTCTCTGATTTCATGATTCTATAAGCTGTTGTATGCAAACCCCAGCTTTGAAATTGAGATCTTGGTGAAGAAACCTGAGGACACCATTTTTAAACAGCAAGACAGTTAACAAATGTCTTTGGAGGCAGAGGTATCAGTGACTGATAAATAGGCAAAGCTTCCTGGAGCATCTCAGAGACTCATATTGTTATTCCATCCCCACACAACTGCAGCCCTGGTCCCACAGCACAACATTTTCTAAGAACAGTCGAGGAACCTCAGAATTACCTTATAAAATTTGGCCATCATTTGCAACTCCATTAAACACTCAGATGCCTACTAATGCACTATTCTTATCTTGGTTTTAAACTTTAATTGCGTGAAGTTGGGTCCCTCAATAATTAACACATTGCACAGCCCACCTCATTCACAAACTAATTGTCATTTCCTAGCTCTTGGTGTTGTTTGCTAATTCTGCCAAGGGTAAAGAGTTTTGTGTCAAAACTCCTGGGCAAGTGACATCCTGCGTGCACAATGATGACAAAACAAGTCTGTGTACCACAAAGTTGCTGAAAGACAGAGCCTTTTGAATGGCATATTTGTTACCTTCATTAAAAGGTAAGGGGCTCTTCGGTTATGTATTTGCCCCTTTCTTACACGTGAAAAGAAGAAGTGCTAATGAACCTGATTAAAATTAATTGAAAAGGTCCAAGATCTGCAAAGAGATCCTAACATCAACAGACTTCTAATTACTGCTGAGAGATAGACTTAAGGAGGGTTTAGCAGTAGATAGGAATTCCTTTTCTAGCTCTGTCATAAGGAATGGTATGGGGAATGCAAAAGCGATGCGGAAGCAATGCACCTGATGGGAGGTTGACCATCAGCCAGCAATGTGCTCTGATGGCCAGGAGGGCCAATGCAGTTATGGGGTGCATTAAAAGGGCTGTGGTTAGTAGGTCAAGAGAGATTCTCCTGCTCCTCTACTCGGCCCTGGTGAGGTCACATCTGTTGTACTGTGTCCAGTTCTGGGCCCCCAAGTTCAAGAGGGACATAGAACTGAGTCCAGTGGAGAGCCACAAAGATGATGAAGAGAATGGAACATCTCTGTTACGAGGAGAGCCTGAGGGAGCTGGGACTTTGCAGCTTAGAGGAGACTGAGAGGTGACTTCATGAATGTTTATAATGATGTGCAGGGTGAGTGCCAGGAGGCTGGAGCCAAGCTCTGCTGGGTGATGGCCAATGACAAGCCACAATGGGTGGAAGCTGATGCTCAATGACAAGGGGCAATGGATGGAAGCTGAAGCATAGGAATTTTCATTTAGACATGAGGAGGATTTTTTTCCCTGTGAGAGTGACAGAACACTGGAAGAGGCTGCCCAAGAGGTATCTTGAATATCCTCTCTGGAGATATTCAAAACCCACCTGGATGTGTTCTTGTGTGATCTGCTGTGGCAGGGAGATTGGACTGGATGAGCTTCGGAGGTCCCTTCCAGCCCCTGACATTCTGCTATTCTGTGCTTCTGTGACCTGGTTATGGTGCAGAAAAAGTTGAGTGCCTGCACAGCATTTCCTCTCACTCCTGGCTGCTGCTAACTGCTCTTCCTGCCCTCTGTCCCCTGTGCTGGGCAGCCTGTGTTGCAGCTGTACAGAGAGGAGCAGACGCTCGCCTGGAAAGGGCTGGGGGGGAAATCTGCAGACCCTCCCAGTCTGAGCGTTTGCTTAGCAGACCGTGGCACAAGGTGTCAGAGAAAGGCTGAGCTTTAGGTGGGTTAAAGAAAATACTCACCAAAAATTGGCATCTAGAAGGAGAACCTGACAATGAGGTGCTATGGAGGGAAGAGGGACAGATGCAGGAGAGAGCAGGCTGCAGTTCAAGAGGGACATAGAACTGCTTGAGAGAGTTCAGCACAGAGCCACAAAGATGATTAAGGGAATGGAACACCTCTGTTACAAGGAGAGCCTGAGGGAGCTGGGGCTGTGCTACTTGGAGAAGATGAGACTGAGAGGTGACTTCATCAATGTTTATATAGATGTGCAGAGTGAGTGCAGGAGGCTGGAGCCAGGCTCTGCTGGGTGATGCCTGATGACAGCACAAGGGGCAATGGTGGAAGCTGAGGGGCAGGAAGTTTCATTTAAACATGAGGAGGAATTTTTTTCCCTGTGAGGGTGACAGAACACTGGAACAGGCTGCACAGAGCGGTTGTTGAGTTTCCCTTTCTGGAGATACTCAAAAGCGAGCTGGACACATTCCTGTGTGATCTGGTCTAGGTGATCCTGCTCTGGTGGGGGATGTTGGACTGGATGAGCTTTCAAGGTACCTTCCAGCCTCTGGCATTCTGTGATTCTGTGTGCACAGAGGACAGACTAGGGAAACCTTATGAACAGTGAGGTCTGAAACCTGCAGTGCCATGGTTCAGTTAATTAGGTGTTAGGTGATAGATTGGATGCAATGATCTCAAAGGTCTTTCCCAACCTGGTTAATTCTGTGGTTCTGTGAGATCTGGCTGCAGTGCAAATCTTGGTTTATCTTGCCTGGGGCTTTCCTGGAAATATTCTTATGGTCACCCAGGGCACTGTGAGAAGACAATCCCTGCTGTGGTGCCTACTGACACTGCCAAGGTGGAAACATAATTGACCTCCAGGTGGTTGCAAGTGACCATGGCACTAAGTGCCTCATCCAGGCTTTTCTTCAACACTTCCAGGGATGGTGACTCCACTACCTCCCTGGGCAGCCCATTCCAATGCCAATCACTCTCTCTGGCAAGAACTTGCTCCTAACATCCAGCCTGTACCTCCCTTGGCACAACTTGAGGCTGTGTCCCCTTGTTCTGCTGCTGGTTGCCTGGCAGAAGAGACCAACTCCACCTGGCTACAACCTCCCTTCAGGTAGTTGTAGACAGCAATGAGGTTTCCCCTGAGTCTCCTCTTCTCCAGGCTAAACAACCCCAGCTCCCTCAGCCTCTCCTCCCAGGGCTGTGTTCCAGGCCCCTCGCCAACCTTGTTGCCCTTCTCTGGACATGTTCCAGCACCTCAACATCTCTCTTGAATTGAGGAGCCCAGAACTGGACACAGCACTCAAGGTGTGGCCTGACCAGTGCTGAGTACAGGGTAAGAAAAACCTCCCTCGTCCTACTGGCCACACTGTTCCTGATCCAGGCCAGGATGCCATTGGCTCTCTTGGCCACCTGGGCACACTGCTGGCTCATCTTCAGCTACTATCTATCACAATATCACAGTCTCACAGTATCACCAAGGTTGGAAGAGACCTCACAGATCATCAAGTCCAACCTGTTACCACAGAGCTCAAGGCTAGACCATGGCACCAAGTGCCACGTCCAATCCTGCCTTGAACAGCTCCAGGGACGGCGACTTCACTACCTCCCTGGGCAGCCCATTCCAGTAGCCAATGACTCTCTCAGTGAAGAACTTTCTCCTCACCTCAAGGCACAGTTTCCCCTGGCACAGCTTGAGGCTGTGTCCTCTTGTTCTGGTGCTGGCCACCTGAGAGAAGAGAGCAACCTCCCCCTGGCTACAATCACCCCTCAAGTACCCCCAGGCCCCTTTCTTCCTGTCTGCTCTTCAGCCACTCTGTCCCCAACCTGTAGCACTGCTTGGGGATTTTCTTCATCTCTGTTCACCGCTCATCTTGCAACCACTGTCCAAATGTGAAAGAAGAAGGAAACATATGAGCCATCTGAATGGTTTTTTTTGTTTTGATTTAATTTAAATTGCTGACTGAAAAAAAAAAAAGCTTCTTCTAGTAATTCTGCTGTAACTAACTCAGTTTGATATTGCTTCTATTAGCCTTCTAATAGCATGAAAGCTAAAAAATTAAATCGTTCCACTTGCACATTCATAATTATGTGCAATTAAAATCTTTACATACCCAAAAGTCTTATACGAAGCCCTGAACCCTTCAACTGTCACTCTTCATTATCTCCGAGCTGAACAATTTTACAGTGACACACTGTACACAATGAGATGTGCTAAAGAGGAAACATTATATGTTACTGATGTATGTGTTCTTTAATTTCTCTGAATTAGCTTTTTGATAGGGATGCTAATTGTTTTCTTTGAAAGGAGCCACCACAGATATGTGATTTCTCTGTGCCTGTTGCGCTTCAAATAAAAATAGAGTTAATTGCAGGAAACAGAAATGTCTCTCTCTATATATATATATATATATATATATGTATAAAAGCAATCAGTTGCATATCAAAGGAGTGAATCTTAATCCAACTTTCTGATTGCACATGAAAAAGAAACCTTGGGTGTTTGTGAGCAGCAGAGAGTATTTGGAGACTTTTTGATGTTTCCCCCTCTCGTTTCTTCGTGAGGAGAGTTGAATAATTAAAACAGGACGTTTGGCAAAAAGCAGTGCACATACAGCAAATAAATAAATAATTAATGTCGTAGATTTCCATATGAACTTCCCAGCTTCAGCCCACGACAGCCTCCAAGACACGTTACTGTGGGATTGTCCATATGGCAAGTGCGCATCTAGCCCTGAAACCATAGACCTGCTTGAGACTTGGGATCCTGCCATCAGTGGCTGACAGCTGTTCCCCCTGTAGAAATGCAAATGCTGAGCGTGGATGGGATGAGACAAGTGTGGCAGCTAAGAAAGGCTGAATTTAGGCCCAGGCCTGGGTGTGATGAAGACCGTGGATAATGTGTGCTCATAGAGCGAGCGACGGATCTGCTCTGGGGCGCCAGGGGAAGGTGGAGCGAGTCGCCACACACTCACAGTATCACAGTCTCACGGTATCACCAAGGTTGGAAGAGACCTCATAGGTCATCAAGTCCAACCTGTTACCACAGAGCTCAAGGCCAGACCATGGCACCAAGTGCCACATCCAATCCTGCCTTGAACAGCTCCAGGGACGGCGACTCCACCACCTCCCTGGGCAGCCCATTCCAGTGTCCAATGACTCTCTCAGTGAAGAACTTTCTCCCACCTCAAGCCTAAATTTCCCCTGGTGTAGCTTGAGGCTGTGTCCTCTTGTTCTGGCGCTGGCTGCCTGAGAGAAGAGAGCAACCTCCTCCTGGCCATAATCTCCCTTCAGGTAGTTGTAGACAGCAATGAGGTCTCCCCTGAGCCTCCTCTTCTCCAGGCTAAACAATCCCAGCTCCCTCAGCCTCTCCTCGTAGGGCTGTGCTCGAGGCCTCTCCCCAGCCTCGTTGCCCTTCTCTGGACACGTTCAAGCATCTCAGTGTCCCTCTTAAACTGGGAGGCCCACAACTGGACACAGTACTCGAGGTGTGGTCTAACCAGTGCAGAGTACAGAGGCAGAATGATCTCCCTGCTCCTGCTGGCCACACCATTCCTGATGCAGGCCAGGATGCCACTGGCTCTCTTGGCCACCTGGGCACACTGCTGGCTCATGTTCAGGCAGCTCTCACATAGCCACGCAGGAGAAAGCTGAGCTACAAAACAGCAGTACTCTTCCTGATGGAGCAGTAAGTTGCTCCACATGTCAGAGAGAAGGCCCTTGTGTTGAAGAGGGAGGGTTTTGTCTATGGTTTCCTGCAGACTACTCACCAGCTAATTTTAACACTAAGTCTTAGCTTCAATGCTGCAGAAACTCATCTTTTTTTTTTTTTTTCATCCTAAATCTAATAAAAGCCTACTTTGACTTACCTCTCGTTGATTAGAAGGAAATATTGCAGAGAAATGACAACACACCAGGCACAGCAAAAGGTCTCAATCAGTCTGAGCTGCTCTCCTTTGTCTTGCGAATCTTCAAAGGAGCTCATGGCTTTTAACCGTCACATCCTGCTCTATTTCACAGCTTGGAGGATCCTGCTGCTGCAAGACATCTTCTCTCCATATCTAGCTGGGGAATTCCCTGCTAATGAAGGTCTACATTCCTGTTTGCAGCATTACTAAATTTATTCTTTGAACTCTGTAATGCAACTTCTGACCTGTGAACCTGAGCACCGGTGTTGGAAGGACAAGTAGGAAGGGCTCCGTTCCTGCTCAGTGTAGCATTCGATTGCTATGTAGAGCTGTCTCTAACACTCCCTACAAATCCCTCTCATCTGGGCACATCCCATGTATCTGGCTTGTCTTTTGATACCTTCAGTCACGTCTTTGCTTCATCTACAGACAAAAGGTCTTCAAAGATGTGTCTGGTCTGTGCTTGCCTGTGCAAACCTTCCGGACGCCTCTTGAAAAGTCACTCTGGTTTCTCTCCGTCTCCTCTTTCGTTTTCACCTTTGCCTCTCCATTTCCTGAAGCGGAGTTTGTGGTTTACGAATAGTTTTACCATGACTTTGCCTCGTTTCCCCTCCAGAGCTGTGGTCTTTGCTTACATTCTCTGAAAAGCAAAAGCCCATTTGTTTCTTTTTAAACTTCTGTCAGCTTAAACTTTCCATCAGTCCTCCTCTCTGCTTGGGGTCTGTGATCCCCTCTCAGACCTTATCTCGAATTAGGGATTCCACAAGCTTCTGTAGAATGAGGATCAACTTAAATTCTCAGATTAAGTAAGATGAATAATTAAAATAAAAATTCTGCCTCTATTTTGCTCTTCCTCATCTACTGTGAGGATCATCTCCTATTTCTGATCCTAAAATACAATTTTCAAAGCTGGTTGTGTTCACTGCTGGTTTTGGTAGCTCCACTCGCAGCAGATTTCTTTCTTGGGCAGTTGCTGGAGGCCCATGGGCACTAGGGACAGGGTAAACTGCATACAGAGCTTGGTTCCACGTTCTCCACATGCTCTCAGGGCATGTTTACCAGTGTGGTAGAAGCGCAGAGCATTTCCTAGAGACAATCTTCTCAGAAATTAATAAAATTCCAATGAAATTTACAAAATTCAGACAAGTTGTTTCTTTTTCTCAAGCTCACTGTGATGGTTTGGGTGTCCCCCGCCCCCCCCACTTTTAGAAATCACCCAGACTAGACTCAGTCGGCTCTGGAAATTTGAATGAAGCTTATATTTACAGCTGGCACAATTTACAAGCAGATATTTACAGTATATACAGTTATAGACAGAAATATACAAGGTAAAAAAGGTAATACAAACACAATTCCCCTCCCAGAAACCTGAGTCCCCAGGAGGGGCTCTCAACCACCCCTCACCTTCCCCCTACCCCTCTCAACCTTACCCCAGTCCTAAGGAAGAATGGAGGTTCGGCCAAGAGGGTTAAAAAGCAAGGTGAAGCAGCCAAGCAAAAGGAGGGTGAGGTTAGAAAGCAAGATGGAGTCCAGCCAGCAGCCTCAGCTTCTCCCCAGCAGGCAAAGCTCCCCAGCGAAGAGAAGAAGCAAGTGAACTAATCTTTGTTTTGCCTTTCTTCTTTACACATCCCAGCAAGACTGTGAGGGAAGTAGACCTCACCATTGTTTTCATTTTACAGCCTATCATCTAGTTCTTCTCACCAAAACATGCTAGCTAGGCTCAAACTAGCACACTCACCTTTCTTATCCTCCCAGGAAATCACAGACAATAGCTACAAGAAGACGAATCACAGAATCACAGAAGGGTTTAGGCTGGAAGGGACCTCAAAGATCATCCAGTTCCAACCCCCCGGCATAGGCAAGGACACCTCGCACTAGAAGAGGTCACTCAAGGCCTCATCCAGCCTGGCCTTAAACACCTCCAGGGAGAATCTGTGATTCTGTGATCCACAATCTCCCTGAGCAACCTGCTCCAGCATTTCACCACCCTCACTGGAAATAACTTCTTCCTAACATCTAGTTTAAATCTCCCCTCTGCCAGCTTAAATGCATTACTCCTCATCCTGTCACTATAAGAATCTTCTCCTGGAATCACTGGAATCACAGAATCACAGAAAGTTAGGGGCTAGAAGTGAGCTTGAAGATCATCCAATCCAGCCCCTACCTGCCAGATTGGGAGCACCTAGACAGGAATGCACCCAGGACAAGTTCAGCAGAGTCCTACCAAGCCCTTGGAATGGGCTGCCCAGGGAGGTGGTGGAGTCACCACCCCTGGGGGTGTTCAGGAAAAGGCTGGATGAGGCACTTGGTGCCATGGTCTGGTTGACTGGATAGGGCTGGGTTGGACTGGATGATCTTGGAGGTCTCTTCCAACCTAATTGATTCTATTCTATTCTATTCTATTCTGTGGCATACTCTGAGGGCCAGGCAGTGTCAGAATCACAGAATTAACCAAGTGTTATGGTTTTGGGAGTTACCTGTCTCCCCACACTTATGAAATCACCCAGACTAGACTCAGCTGGCTGGAAGTTAAGGCATGAAGCTTTATACTCACAGCTTAGCACAATATACAAACAGGTATTTACAACATATTACAGATATTTACAGCTACATACAGAAATACACAAGTTAAAAGTAATACAGAAACACAACAGCCCTCCCAGAGATCAGAATCCCCAGCAGGGGCTCCCAGTCACCCTTCCACCTTCTTGCCACCCCTCTACCTTATCCTTCTGCCTTATGTGCAAGGTGAGTTTGGAGGATTAACAAAGGGGTAGAAGCAGAAAGATTAGTTACACAGAAGAAACCCAGGGAGAAATGCAGACTCCGAGAGACAGACACACACACACTGTCTTATCTATGTTCTTATCTATGTGTTCTTGCTTTTATACATCTCAGCAAGCCTATGGGTGAAGTAGACATCACCATTGTTTCATTTTCACAGCCTATAATCTAATTTCTCTCATTAAAATATTCCAATTTGCCTCAAACGAGCACACCAAGTTGGAAAAGACCTCTAAGATCCTCGAGTCCAAACTATCATCTAACCCTTCTAATTAACTAAACCATGGCACTAAGTGCCTCATCCAGCCTCCTCTTAAACACCTCCAGAAATGGGGACTCCACCACCTCCCTGGGCAGCCCATTCCAGTGCCAATCACTCTTGCTGGGAAGAACTTCTTCCTAACATCCAGCCTGAGCAGTCTGGCACAGCTTGAGGCTGTGGCCTCTTGTTCTGTCCCTGGTTGCCTGGCAGAAGAGACCAACCCCACCTGGCTACAACCTCCTTTCAGGTAGTTGTAGAGAGCAATGAGGTCTGCCCTGAGTCTCCTCTTCTTCAGGCTACACCCCCCCAGCTGCCTCAATCTCTCCTCACAGGGCTGTGCTCCAGCCCCATCATCAGCCCTGCAGCCCTTCTCTGAACATGTTCAAGCACCTCAAGATCTTTCTTAAAGTGAGGGGCTCAGAACTGGACACAGCACTCAAGGTGTGTCCTAACCAGTGCTGAGCACAGGGGCAGAAGGACTTCCCTGGTCCTGTTGGTCATGAGCTCCTGTACCACTAACACCAGACCAAGGGAACAAACCAGGCCACCAAGTAGGAATTCTCCACCCATGAGCTCTGTCCTACCAACATGCCCTGAGTGCCCATTCTGAGCAGGGGGGGACACAGATCTGCTACACAGCAGAAAAGAAGCTTCAAAGGTGGCTGCACCAGGAGGGCTCTTGTGGTGTTTTCTTTTCCACAGAGGCTTCTTGAGGGCTCCTGTGTGGACAACTGACTCTCTTTGCTTGTGTTGTTATCTAATATAAATACACTGATTAAGTGGCTTGTTTAAATTGCATTTCTCACATTCCAGCCTTGTTGAAATACCCTCTTCAAAAATCTAAGTGGCTGGAGCATTTGCAGAGAAGTGTTATGCTCACAAGAGTGATAATGAGTTAGATGCAGCTGGGAATCAGGTCTCTGAGAATCACTGAACACTTGGCAAAGGCAGCTCCTTTCTCCCCCTCTTTTTCTTCTCATTATTAAAACTAGATCAGGAAAGATATTTGCACACCACTAACAGAAGCTTGTTCGGTTTGGGTTTGTTTTGTTGTGAGTTTGTAGAGTGTTTTCAGCTTCTGTGTCCTTATTCATTTGTTTTGCTGCCTCTTTCAGTCGCAGAAGTGTCTAATACTTCTTCATGCTCTTCCTTTTTGCTGAAGCTGATCATGGGTTTGATCCTGTGCCTCCACACAAAACCTCAAGCACTGCTATTGAAAGGCTGCTCTCAGATCTCACCTATATGTTTTCTACCACAGAATCACAGAAACATGCAGGTTGGCAAAGCCCCCCAGGATCACCAAGTCCAACCTAGAACCCTACTCTACAGGATTCACCTTAAACCATAGCCCTAAGCACCACATCCACACCACCCTTAAACACATCCAGGGTGGGTGACTCCACCACCTCCCTGGGCAGCTCATTCCAGTCCCTGACCACTCTCTCCAGGAAAAACATTTTCCTAATGTCCAATCTAAACCTCCCCAGCCTCAGCTTGAGGCCATTCCCCCTGATTCTGTCTCAAATGACCTGTGAGAAGAGACCAGCGGCAGCCTCTCCACAATGTCCCTTCAGGTAGTTGTAGACAGCAATCTTCAGCCTCCTCTTCTTCAAACTAACCATCCCCAACTCCCTGACTCACTGGAGGTTTATTCTCCAGGCCCTTCCCCAGCTTTGTTGCCCTCCTCTGGACCCTCTCCAGCACCCCCACGTCTCTCTTGTATTGCAGTGCCCAAAACTGAGCGCCCCCACACACACATATAATTTGTTTTTCCTCCCCCACTTTCTGACTACTGTAGTGGCCTTAAGCAAGTGCAAAATAGCACAACCTCCTTGTACAGAATTTCTCAGAAGCTGCTTGCCTCTTGGGTATGGTGTAGCTTCAGTGCCATCCCCTGGCTCTCCTCCCTTCTAGTCCTGACTGGGTGGAGGCAGGAGGCATCAAGAGCACTGAACACCCACACTCTGGCCTGGAGCGAAATCCTTCAAGTCATTGTCCAGTCTGGAAGACAAAGGAGAGCAGATTCTGGTTGTCTTCTGAAATGGTCTTGCCCCAAAAAAGAGGATAAATTTATTTTCAGTGACCCTTGAATCTTTGCAATAATGTAGTAGGGAGGTGGTGGAGCCACCAACCCTGGAAGTGTTTAAGAGGCACCTGGAGAGGATGGAGAGGTGGGCCCAGGCCAACCTCATGACGTTTAACAAGGCCAAGTGTAAGGTCCTGCACCTGGGTCGGTGCAATCCCAGGCACAGATACAGGCTGGGTGGGGAATGGCTGAGAGCAGCCCTGAGGAAAAGGACCTGGGGGTCTGGGTTGACAAAAAGCTCAACATGAGCCTGCAGTGTGCACATGCAGCCCAGACAGCAACCCTGTGCTGGGCTGCAGCAAGAGCAGTGTGGGCAGCAGGGCAAGGGAGGGGATTCTGCCCCTTTACTCTGCTCTCCTCAGACCCCACCTGGAGTACTGTGTGCAGTTCTGGAGCCCCCAACACAAGAAGGACATGGAACTGCTGGAGCGGGTCCAGAGGAGAGCCACGAAGATGCTCAGAGGGCTGCAGCAGCTCTGCTATGAGGACAGGCTGAGAGAGTTGGGGCTCTGCAGCCTGGAGAAGAGAAGGCTTNTTTGGATGTGGTGCTTAGGGACGTGGTTTAAGGTGAATCTTGTAGGGTAAGGTTATAGGTTAGTCTTGGTGATTCTGAGGGGCTTTGCCAACCTGGATGTTTCTGTGATTCTGTGTTTATCTTGCAGATCTACTGATCCAGAGGTGTGGTGAGAAAGATCAGAGATGCCTTCTTTTCCTTGTAGAGCTGCACTTGCTGCAGGAATGGCTGTGTTGCGTTGTGAGTCATGTCCACTATGCACCAAGCTTCATGGCAGCTACAGTCCCTGGACTGCACAATCCAGTGCCATGCAGTACCACACATTTTCCTGTGGGCTCTGTCTTTTTTTTCCCTCTTTTCTTTATTTTCCTTTTTGTTCCCCTGCATAGTCACTTTGAAAATTTTAATATAATGGTCTGGTGCAGAGAAGGCTTAGAGGGGATCTAATCAATGTTTATTAATATCTGAGGGCTGGGAGTCAAGAGGGAGGGGACAAACTCTTCTCAGTTGGGCCCTGTGACAGGACAAGGGTCAAGAGATGGAAATTACAGAACAAGAAGTTCCATCTCAACACGAAGAAGAACTTCTTTACTGTAAGGGTCCCAGAGGGCTGGAACAGGCTGCCCAGAGAGGTTGTGGAGTCTCCTTCTGTGGAGACTTTCCAGCCCAGTCTGGATGCATTCCTCTGTGACCAGAGCTAGATTCTCTGGCCCTGCTCTGGCAGGGGGGGTGGACTCTTTGGGTCCTTTCCAACCCCTAACATCCTGTGCTCCCTAGTGCAACAATACTGGCAGACAAGAAGCAAAACTCAGGTTCTGCTTTTGGTGGTTGACATGAGACCCTTTTGTCAGACCCAAAAGAAATGACCAATTTCAGACCTTGGCTTTAAAGGAGTGGGAGCTATTTTTTTTTTTTTCATGTACAATTTGCTGGTTTAAAAGAAAGGAGGTTGAAAAAAAAAAGCTACAATAATTTCAAACCAAATTACAGCTCCTTCCTTCCTAAAACCTATGGAATTTAATGCAGAACCACCCATATTTTGTGTTTTCTCTGGAGCTTCTGCTTATCCATAGAATCACAGATTCATAGAATGGTTTAGGTTGGAAGGAGCCACAAAGCTCATCCAGTCCCACCCCCTGCCATAGGCAGGGACACCTCCTGCTAGAAGAGGTTGCTCAAGGCCTCATCCAACCTGGCCTTGAACACCTCCAGGGAGGCAGCAGCCACAACCTCCCTAGGCAAACCTGTGCCAGTGTCTGACCAACCTCACTGCCAACAACTTCCAGCTAACATCCTGCTTAAATCTCCCCTCTGCCGCTTTAAACCCATTCCTCCTCATCCTGTCATTACCAGACCTTGTCAATAGTCCCTCTCCAGCCCTCCTGTAGCCCCCTTCAGATACTGGAAGACCACTCCAAGTTCTCCTCAAAGCCTTCTCTTCTCCAGGCAGCAGAGCCCCAACTCTCTCAGCCTGTCCTCATAGCAGAGCTGCTGCAGCCCTCTGAGCATTTTGGTGGCCTCTTCTGGACTGGCTCCGACAGTTCCATGTCCTTCTTGTGTTGGGGGCTCCAGAACTGCACACAGTACTCCAGGTGGGGTCTGAGGAGAGCAGAGCCAAGGGGCAGAATCCCCTCCCTTGCCCTGCTGCTCACACTGCTCTTGCTGCAGCCCAGCACAGGGTTGCTGTCTGGGCTGCACTCACACTGCAGGCTCACGTTGAGCCTTTCATCACCCCAGACCCCCAGGTCCTTTTCCTCAGGGCTGCTCTCAGCCATTCCCCACCCAGCCTGGAGTTGTGCTTGGGACTGCACTGACTCAGGTGCAATCCATTGGAACAAGAAAAACCTGAAGGGCCCCAACAGCAGTTGCAATGGTTTACTATTACTGCTGCTTTAGAAGAGCGTGAGTGAATCAGGTGGGAGCCTAAGGCAGGGGGAAAACTTGGTTCCTACTCTGACAAGACTCAGACTCTGCTCCCAGAAAAAGTTTCCAAGCAGGCAAGAAAACTGGGTGGAGTGACTGGAGCAGGATCTGCTGGACATGTGGGGCTGCTTTATGACTTTTTTCTTTGGTGTTGATTGAAATGGGCTATAACCTACTCCAAAATGCCTGCAGTTCAATAGTCTTTGCTGAAAGAAACAAACATGTATGATTTGTCTGCCAATCAAACAAGCTCTGCTGGTGCAGGGCTGGCAGCGTTTTGGTGCCAGCAGCCAGCACACAGGTTAAATGTCAGAGCAGGTTTCTGTAGCCCCTGTCACAGCAAGGGGAGTGAAGCAGGCTCAGCAGCAGGAGGATATCCCTACCACCTTCCAACTGTGTTTTCAAACAACATTTGGGAGTGATTTATCCTGCCTTCTGACTTTGGTACCATCTGCTCATCATCATAAGTATGAATGAAGTGATAATGAAGAAAATGTTCTAAGCAGCTAACAGGATGATTACACTCTAATAACACAATTTTGGCATGATTTGGATCTTCAGCAATCTACAAACACTTCATTTCAAAATCTAAAGGTCTGGAGCCTCGCTGCAGCTACACAGAGCTCTCTTCCAACTTTTAATATTGGGTGAAGAATCAAATTGGTTGTTGAAATATGTGAGAGGTCTCTCCCCACCTGTCTGCAAGCTCACACTTTCTCCTACATGGTCTGTGCTGTGCTGCAGACTCAATGCATTTCATAGAATCACAGAATGTCAGGGGCTGGAAGGGACCTCCGAAGCTCACCCAGTCCAACCTCCCTGCCAGAACAGGATCACCTAGACCAGATCACATAGAAATGCATCTAGGTGGGTTTTGAATATCTGCAGAGAGGGAGACTCCACAATCTCCCTGGGCAGCCTGTTCCAGGGTTCTGTCACCCTCACAGGGAAAAAAATTCCTCCTCATGTTTAAATGAACCTTTCTATCCCTCAGCTTCCACCCAGTGCCTCTTGTCCTGTCACTGGGCATCACCCAGCAGAGCCTGGCTCCAGCCTCCTGGCACTCACCCTGCACATCTTGATAACCATTGCTGAGGTCATCTCTCAGTCTCCTCTTCTCCAAGCAGCACAGCCCCAGCTCCCTCAGGCTCTCCTCGTAACAGAGATGTTCCACTGCCTTCAGCATCTTTGTGGCTCTGTTCTGGACTCTCTCAAGCAGTTCTATGTCCCTTTTGAACTGAGGTCCCAAAACTAGACACAATACTCCAGATGTGGCCTCACCAGAGCAGAGTAGAGAGTCAGGAGAACCACAGCCCTTCGAATCTACCCCAGAATGGCATTGGCCCTCCTGGCCACCAGAGCACATTGCTGATTCATGATCAACCTCCCATCCACTTAGGACCCCCAGATCCTTTTCCCCTTCACCGCCTTCCAGCAGGTCAGTCCCCAACCTATCCTGATCCCTGGGGGTGTTCTTTCCCAGGTGCCAGACTCTACACCTGCCCTTTGTTGAATTTCATTCTGTTTCTCCCTGCCCACCCCTCAGCCTGTCCAGGTCGGTCTGACTGGCAGCACAGCCTTCTGGTGTGGCAGCCACTCAGCCCAGTTTGCTGTCATAATTCTTCAGAAGCCAAGGGAATGGTGTAACTGGAAGTTGTCCATTGCAGTTCCAGCTGACACCAGTGCTGGAGCTGGCTCTCCAGTTGTGGGAGTATGCCCCAGGGAGTATGTCCCTCAATGCTCCTCACATTGTGGCCAGCAGGAGTAGGGAAGTGTTTTTCCCCTTGGACTCAGCTTTGGTGAGGCCACATCTCGAGTATTCTGTTCACTTTGAGGCACTGCAATACAAGAGAGATGTGAAGGTGCTGGAGTGGGTCCAGAGGAGGGCAACAAAGCTAGGGAAGGTCTTAGAGAACAGATCTTATGAGGAGCAACTGAGTGATCTGGGGATGCTTAGTTTGAAAAAGAGGAGGCTGAGGGGAGACCTCATTGCTGTCTACAGCTACTTGAAGAGACATTATGGAGTGGAGAGGCTGCTGCTGGTCTCTTCTCACAGGTAATTGGAGACAAAACCATGGGGAATGGCCTCAATCTGAGGCTGGGAAAGTTTGAATTAGGAAGAAGTGTTTCATGGTGAGAACAGTCAGGGACTGAAATGAGCTGCCCAGGGAGGTGGCACATACAGACCTTGGATGTGTTTAATGGGGGGTTGGATATGGTGCCTAGGAATATGGTTTAAGGTGAATCTTGTAGAATGGGGTTCTAGGTTGGATCCTGAGGGGCTTTGCCAACCTGGATGTTTCTGTGGTTCTGTGGTCTCCAGCCCAGCTCACTGTTCACAGGCTGACCTCGAAGTTAAGGTCTAACCCAGATGCCAGCACTATTTCAACAATTACCAGTGACTCCTGAAGCATCCCAGAGAGCTTTAAGGGCACACTGATCCTCTCTCCAGCAAGCAGGTGGAGAGTCACGGAGCTCAGTTTGTTTATGACTATTCCCACTGATTGTTCCTCTCCCCATTTTGGGCAGGTGCACCACAGCAATCAACAAAAGCACTGAGTGTGCCCAGAGCAAACACTGTCATTTTGCTCAGAATAAACACACTCCAGACCCCAATCCCCAAATCCAGGAGACACAGATGGAGTCGAAACACAGAGCACCTAAGCAAGCAAAGATACACACACACACAAAACCCTCCTGCAAGCAAAACAGCCACCACAGAGCTGTTAAAACAGAACAAACCAAAACAAACAACAGCAAAAGAGAGAAAAAAATAGGGAAGGAAGGAAGGAAGGAAGGAAGGAAGGAAGGAAGGAAGGAAGGAAGGAAGGAAGGAAGGAAGGAAAAAGACAAGTAACAAAAAAGATGTTGCAAACCCTTCTCACAATTATTCAAAACATTGACTCCTTCTCGACCTTCTGTACCAAACACAGAGCTCAGCCTTTGTTTTCTGGATGTAATTGACCTTAGTCGGGTCAAAAGAGTGATTTGATCCCTACCTGCAGCACAGGGAGGGTGAGTTTTGTCACTGCACGAGGTAAGGAAGCCCTGCTTGGGTTGTTTCAAGTACCTCTATGCCTAATTCCCCTGCATTCCCCCTTGCAAACGTGGTTCTTGCTCTCCGAAGACATTCCTCCCACGAATCTTTCACTAGCCACTAGAGGGGAATGTCTAACAGTGAGAAGGGAGCGGGGGACACCGCATTAAACTTGCAGCCAGTTTGCTCAGTCGGATGAAGAAAGCCTTTAGCATCAGCTTGGACCTTTGCAGTCTTTAGGAGCTAGTCTAGCATTTATCAGGTGCCTTGTTTTGCTCTTCTGTTGGTTTAAGGTAGTTTATGTTAGAGTCATAGACTTTTCAGGCAAAAAAACCAACAACCCAGTCCTTATAGACACTTAATTTAGAGCTGTTTAGGTTGGCAAAGACCTTTCAGATTGTGATGGTTTGGGTGCTACTCGCCCCCCCCCCCCCTTAAGAAGATCACCCAGACTAGACTCAGTGGCTCTGGAAATTGAATGGATGAAGCTTTGTATTTACAGCTTAGCAGAATGTACAAGCAGATAGTTACAATAGATACAGAAATATACGAGTTAAAAAGTAGTACAGAAACACAACAGCCCTCCCAGAAACCTGAGTCCCCAGGAGGGGCTCCTAACCGCCCTTCCACCTTCTCCCCACTCCTCTACCTTACCCCAGACTTTGTCTTACATTCTAGGTAAGTTTGGAGGATCAGCCAGGGGGGTTAGGAAGCAGATGGCTTGGTCAGGCAGCAAGTTAGGTTAGAGAGAGAAGTTCATGCAGCCCCAGAGACAGAGAGCAACTCACAGCCTTATCTGTGTTTATGTTCTTGTTCTTATGCATCTCAGCAAGCTTATGGGTGCAGTAGACGTCACCATTGTTTCCTTTTCATAGCCTATAGTCTAATTCTTCTCACCAAAATATCCCAGCTAGGCTCAGACTGGCACACAGATCATGAGGTCTGACCACTAACAGCACTGCCAGGTCCCCACTAACCCATGACCCTCACATCTAAGGTGGTTTTTCAATCTCTCCAGCACTGGGCACTCCACCACTGCCCTGGGCAGCCTGTTCCAGGGCTTGGCAACTCTTTCGGGGAAGAATTTTTTCCTATGTCCAAACCAAACCTCCTCTAGTGCAACTTGAGGCAGTTTCCTCTTGTCCTATGGCTTGTTCTTTGGGACAAGAGCCTGATCCCCACCTGGCTCCAATTTCGTCTCAGGAGGATGTTAGGAGGAAGTTCTTTACAGTGAGGGTGGTGAGACACTGGCACAGGTTGCCCAGGGAGGTTGTGGATGCTTCCTCCCTGGAGGCGTTTAAAGCCAGGCTGGATGAGGCCTTGAGCAGCCTGCTCTAGTGGGAGGTGTCCCTGCCTATGGCAGGGGGTTGGAGCTGGATGATCCTTGAGGTCCCTTCCAACCTAAACCATTCTATGATTCTATGATTCTATGAATCTTGCCCAACCTTCTTTGCATGGCAACTGGTGCCAGGCAGGTGAGCAGACCACACTAGTGTGGTCAGAAGTGCCCCTCCCCCAGTCCAGGAATTAAAGCTACTGACACACAGTGGTGGCAATCTGGTGCCAGCATGAGAAGCACACTTGGCACGTATGAGGCACTACCATCCCACACAGCATCGCTCTGGATCTGTTCACTGCTCTGCTGTTTGCCGTCTGTGGAGCCACAACAGCTCTGACCTGCCAGGTTGATGCTTAATACCCTTGTAAACCTATAAATCATGCATCTGAGAATGTGATCTCCACTGACACAGTCTCCTATTGCAAGTACAGCATTTCTGTCCCAGGAGAAACGTTGATATTTCAGCCTTTCTCTTCACCTTAAACAAGATTAAAAAGCAAGATTAAGATTTTGGGGGGATGGGTGGAAGTGGAAATTCTACATTAAATCCAGTTAGGAAATGACAGACAGATTCATTTGGATGTTCTTCTAACAGAAGGGAACTTCCAATTTCTTTTGAAACTGGTGGCTTCTTTTTTAACTCCAGTCACTGATCAAACAACACTAAATGCCCTGCATCAAAAATTTACTTCTCTGAAGTGTACAGGAACCAGGCACTGTCTCACCACAGCTGGGTTCCTTATAGCCCAGCTTTTCTGACCAGGCTACAGCCTGTGTCAGACCCCAAAGCCCCATGGTGACCTGGTGATCGAGCAATCCAGGTCAGGAAAGCATCAGCACATTGGCATAGAGCCCTCCTGGGACTCAGCACAGTGAGATCCTGCCTGGGTTTATGCAGCGTATAATGAGAGTCACAGGATGTCAGGGGTTGGAAGGAACCCAAAGAGATCACCGAGTCCAAACCCCCTGCCAGAGCAGGACCATACAATCCAGCTCAGGTCACACAGGAACACATCCAGACAGGCCTTGAAAGGCTCCAGAGAAGGAGGCTCCACAACCCCTCTGGGGAGCCTGTGCCAGTGCTCTGTGATCCTTGCAGTAAAGAAGTTGCCCCTTGTGTTGAGGTGGAACCTTCTGTGCTGCAGCTTACAGAGAGAGTCTTTCCTTACTGCCTACTCCACGTGAAACCTATGTCCTGGGTCATCTGCTGGGCAAGTGGCTGGGAATATCAGGGCTGGGGATGCAAGCAGCCTGTAACACTGGGAGCTGAACTCCTGCTGCTATATGGCAAAGGATCACAGGGAAATTCTCCTCAGGGGACACAAACAAACAACAACCACCAAACAGAACAAACTGCTAAGTGATTTAAAACATGTTTTAAGGCAAATGAAACAGTTGATTCCATGTGAGGCACTTAGTGCCATGGTCTAGTTGTTTGGATAGGGCTGGGTGATAGGTTGGACTGGATGATCTTGGAGGTCTCTTCCAACATTGTTCACAGGCTCACAGGATGTTAAGGGTTGGAAGGGACCCAAGGAGATCATTGAGTCCAACCCCCCTGCCAGAGCAGGACAATCCTATCTAACACAGATCACAGAGGAACACATCCAGACAGGCCTTGAAAGGCTCCAGAGAAGGAGACTCCACAATCTCTCTGGGGAGCCTGTTCCAGTGCTCTGGGACCCTTACAGTAAAGAAGTTCCTGCTTGTGTTGAGGCAGAACCTCTTTTGCTGCAGCTTACACCCATTGCTCCTTGTCCTATCCCAGGGAGCAAGTGAGCAGAGGCTGTCCCCCTGCTCCTGGCAGCCTTCAGATACTTATAAACATTTATCAAATCCCCTCTGAGTCTTCTTTTCTCCAGACTAAAAGCCCCAGGTCCCTCAGCCTCTCCTCATAAGGCAGTGCCCTCCTGTCCCCTCAGCATCCTCATAGCCCTCTGCTGGACCCTCTCCAGCAGATCCCTGTCCCTCTTAAACTGGGGAGCCCAAAACTGAGCACAGTATTCAGAACGAGGTCTCAGCAGGGCAGAGTAGAGGGGCAGGAGAACCTCCCTTGATTCTGTGATTCTCTGATTCTGTGTTTTCTGTGGAAACTGCAAATACTCAGTGAAAGAAGAAGTTTCCAATAGAAAACTCTGAACTGGCACTTACTGCATTTTTAGTGGAAAAATAAATTATTGAAAGAAAAAATCATGCTGATAAAAGATTCCAACTCAGCTCTGGATGTTTGCATCAGAGATTTACATTTCAAATATGCCTTGTTTATGAGCCAGTTTTTCTGGCAGAGAGGAATTAACAGATTCAAGCCAAGAGAGCCAAGAGAGACTGACAAAACCCAGGAAAATGTATCTCTCTATTTCCAAATGCTCTTCCCTGGGAGCACATAGGTGACTGCTGAATTAAACTGCTCTGCAAAGAGGATTCATCAGGATGTTAAATCTCATACCACCTCCTCAGTCTTCTTTCTCCAGTCTCTCCAAATCCTCATCTATGTCCTCTAGAAGATGTGGAGCTCCCACGCACTGCTGAAGTTGAGTCATAGAATCATAGAATCAATCAGGTTGGAAGAGACCTCCAAGATCATCCAGTCCAACCTAGCACCCAGCCCTAGCCAGTCAACTAGACCATGGCACTAAGTGCCTCATCCAGTCTCTTCCTTATGAGTCTCCCAGACACAAACCCTAAAGGTACACACAGGAGCAACTAATTCCTCCAGCCAAGTCACTGTGGGTATGATGCCGAATAGAAGTCATTCAGGTGGGGATCAGTCTCTTCTCCCCAGTATCAGGTGATGCCCTGAAGTTGCACCAGGAGAGGTTTACATTGTATATTGGGAAAAAAATCTTTACTGAAAGAGTATTCAGGCTGCCCAGGGAGGTGGTGGAGTCAGCACCCTTGAGGTGTTCAAGAGACCTGTGGACATGGCACTCTGGGACATGGTTTTTAATCAGCGTGGTGGTCTCAGTGTGCTGATTGGACTCAATCTCACAGGACTTTTCCAACTGCAACAATTCTATGATTGTCACCAGTGGTACTTCTGGCCCCACAGAAACTCTGCAGTTCAAGCAAAGGCAGATGGTTGACTTTGGACCCACTGCTTTTATACTTGGAGCACAGTTTGTGAGGAGGTGAGATATACCTGAAACTTTTGCCCTCACATTCAGAGCAGCTGAAAACTATCCACTGAAATCTACCAGATTTTAGGGGTGGTTTCTCCTGGGTACCTGAGGAGAATCATAGGATCATAGAATCATAGAATGTCAGGGCCTGAGAGTGACCTCAAAAGATCATCTGGTCCAGTCCCCCTGCCAGAGCAGGATCACCTAGACCAGATCACACAGGAATGCATGCAGGCAGGTTTTGAATGTCTCCAGAGAGGGAGATTCCACAACCTCCCTGGGCAGCCTGTTCCAGAGTTCTGTTACCCTCACAGGGAAAACAATTCTTTCTCAGGTTTACATGGAACCTCCTATGCCTCAACTTCCACCCATTGCCCCTTGTCCTGTCACCGGGCATCACCCAGCAGAGCCTGGCTCCAGCCTCCTGGCACTCACCCCTTACAAACTGATAAACATAAATGAGGTCACCCCTTAGTTTGCTTCAGTGAGACCATTCCTGTGTTTGGTGAGTAGCCTCAAACTTAGACTGAGGCTCTTCATTCGTATTCTGCTGCTGCCAAGGCAGCACAATTAGAAGCTGATGCCACAGCAAACAGCACTTGGCTAAAATTATCACATTTAGTGTGATTCCCATCATAAAAGCATGAGCCAGCACAGGGAGCCTCTTTCAATTTACACAGAGAGACTTGGGCTCTCCTGACAGTCAGAGCACAGCCAATGTTTCTGAGTAAACTCTGGTAGGAAAACAGATTAAAAACTCCAGAGGTTTAGCTAAATCTTATAGAGGAAAACACCTTGCTCCCCTTCTGAGTGAGAAGCAGTCAGTTAGTGCCAGTCAATAGTACACATCAAGTGGCAGTGACTATGCCTTTGGAGTAAAGTTTAGGTAAGGACTTCTTTCCTTTCACCTGAAAGATGAAAAAAATAGCTGCTCTCTTCTGATTACTACTGTTATTAGTACTACTATTATCATATTCTTGCTGTCTTGAGCAAAAGGACCTGGGGGTCTGGGGTGATGAAAGGCTCAACATAAGCCTGCAGTGTGAGTGCAGCCCAGACAGCAACCCTGTGCTGGGCTGCAGCAAGAGCAGTGTGGGCAGCAGGGCAAGGGAGGGGATTCTGCCCCTTGGCTCTGCTCCTCTGCTCTCCTCAAACTCCACCTGGAGTACTGTGTGCAGTTCTGGAGCCCCCAACACAAGAAGGACATGGAACTGCTGGAACCAGTCCAGAGGAGACCACAAAGATGCTCTGAGGGCTGCAGCAGCTCTGATGTGAGGACAGGCTGAGGGAGTTGGGGCTCTGCAGCCTGGAGAAGAGAAGGCTTGGAGGAGACCTTGGAGTGGCCTTCCAGTATCTGAGGGGACCTACAGGAGGGCTGGGGAGGGACTATTGACAAGGTCTGGTAATGTCAGGATGAGGAGGAATGGGTTTAAACTGGCAGAGGGGAGGTTTAAACTGGATGTTAGGAAGAAGTTGTTTGCAATGAGGGTGGTGAGACACTGGCACAGGCTGCCCAGGGAAGTTGTGGCTGCTCCCTCCCTGGAGGTGTTCAAGGCCAGGTTGGATGAGACCTTGAGTGACCTGTTCTAGCGGGAGGTGTCCCTGCCTCTGGCAGGGGGTTGGAACTGGATGATCCTTGAGATCCCTCCCAACCTAAACCATTCTATGATTCTGTGATCCTCTACAGTCTATTTTTGTCCTCTCCAGCCTAACCCTCCCCACTTTCTGTCCCAGAAAAGGATTGGCCTCCTGATGGTGCTCCTGGGAGTGTTTGTTCATCCAGACAGGCTGTGCAGCCCCAGGTGTCTTACCTGGAGGGAATTACTGGGTGTGAAACCTGTGTGGGCTGAAAGTGAAAATCTAAGCCACATTCCTTTCCTCCTCACTCTAGGAAAAAAACAAACCCAAAGCAACCAACCACCCAGATTCTTACAAATCATTCTGCAGGGATTTTAGACCTTCATTTGATTTTTACCCCTGACAAAATGTCACTGGCTTTGGCAGTTAAACTTTTCCAGTCTGCTTGTTTCATATGTGTTAATATCCTGTTACCTGTGGTAAGGAAGAGCTAAAATTTCATAGCAGATACTGCTGGTGACAGAGGAAGAGGTTTTTCTTAGATTTGCTTACTCAAAAGCAGTAATTACCTCTATCAGGCAGCAACACAACTTCCTAAGAGGCTACTGGTACCAGCTGGCTAAGCAAAAACCCAGAAAGATCAAAGCAAACAGCCCACTACCATACACTCCCTGCTCCTTCTCTACCCAGAAAACTGCTTTGAGGAGCTCTGTCTTCCTTCCACTCCAAGGCAGTGTGTCACTATCAGGTGATAAAACCTGATCACCGTGAAGCACTTGTCCCCAGCAGCAGCCTGGAGTCTGATGTTGTGAGCTCACAGGATCACAGGATGCTGGGGGTTGGAAGGGACCCAAGGAGATCATTGAGTCCAACCCCACTGCCACAGCAGGACCAAATAATCTAGTGCAGGTCACACAGGAACACATCCAGACCAGGCTTGAAAGTCTCCAGAGAAGGAGACTCCACAACCTCTCTGGGCAGCCTGTGCCAGTGCTCTGTGATCCTTAGAGTAAAGAAGTTCTTCCTCATGTTGAGGTGGAACTTCCTGTGCTGCAGTTTCCATCCATTGCCCCTTGTCCTATCCCAAGGCACAAGTGAGCAGGGGCTGTCCCTGTCCCTTCCTTCCTGATCCCCAGCCCTCAGATATTTATAGCCATTGCCCAGTCTTTTCCTTTCCAGACTCTCAGCCCCAGGTCTCTCAGTCTTTCCTCATCAGGCAGTGCTCCAGCCTCTTCACCATCCTTGTAGCCCTCTGTTGGACTCTCTCAAGTAGATCCTTGTTTCTCTTGAGCTGGGGAGCCCAGAAGTGAATGTAATATTCCAGGTGAGGCCTCACTAGGGCAGAGTAATCTTTAGTAAGATGATCTGCACAGGCTGAGGTCATTATGGTGCAGGCAGGTAGAGAGCAACGAGCTGTGCTTTTAAGTCAAATTCATAACAGTCACTATCTCATGGGCAGCAACACAAAAAATCCTCCACAAACCCCCAAACCAAACAACCCAAAACTCCATACTGGAAGGTAGGAGAGCCCTGCAGAGTGACCTGGACAGGCTGGATGGGTGGGCAGAGGCCAATGGGATTAAATTTAACAAGGCCAAGTGCAGGATTCTGCACTTTGGCCACAACAACCACAAGCAGTGCTACAGGCTGGGGACAGAGTGGCTGGAGAGCAGCCAGGAGGAAAGGNAACTACCTGAAGGGAGGTTGTAGCCAGGTGAGGTTGGTCTCTTCTCCCAGGCAACCAGCAACAGGACAAGGGGACACAGCCTCAAGTTGTGCCAGGGGAAGTATAGGCTGGATGTTAGGAGGAAGTTCTTCCCGGGGAGAGTGATTGGCATTGGAATGGGCTGCCCAGGGAGGTGGTGGAGTCACTGTCCCTGGAGGTGTTCAAGCAAAGCCTGGATGAGGCACTTAGTGCCATGGTCTGGTTGACTGGATAGGGCTGGGTGCTAGGTTGGACTGGATGATCTTGGAGGTCTCTTCCAACCTGATTGATTCTATTCCATGTGATTCCCTGAAGGAGTTGTTGGGCTGCCTCACAGAGGGTGGAAGAAAGGAGACACTGAAATCATTTCCCTAATGCAATGTCATTGCTAGAAATTTTCAGCCTGTCCCATCTCAGTTTACTGCTGCCTCTCAGGTGCAGCTCCTTCAGTTATTTGAAACTCGTTCATTCAAGTATGCAGTGACTCTGGGACATTTGCACAGCAATGTCAGATGCTATCTAGGAAATAAGCAGTGCATTTTCAGGCTCTGAAAGTAATTTTTGATGACACCCTCGAATCAACTTCATGGTCAGTTTTCTCATGGTGAGCAAGAACTGGGATTCCATTGTGATAACTGAGTGCTGCATGTTACTTGATCTAGGGTAATGTAGAATAATTACTAGCCCAGTGCACTTCATTACACTACTGTAATAGGCAGCAGGTCAGTGTTTGAGCTACAGCTGCTCTGAAAATTGAGCTGACACTGATACTACGATAGAAGCGATAGCAAAAGGCTCTCATGCAAATTGTTGAAATTGGTTTCTCCTCAATGGGTTTTGAAATGCAATCCATGAGTCTGATCAGGACACCTGGTTTGGACTAACTCTTCTTTAATTCATTGTTTTTTCCCCCTTGGCTACAATGGGATGGTCATGAAATCGATTAATTGTTCAATGCAGTATGCCTCATGAAAGGTCACTGAAATGCCAGAGCCTTCTAAATGCCACAGGACTGTTGGATTCTGGCTAATAACATTCTCCAGCCTGTCATTGAAGGCTACCTGATAGTGCCTTTATTTTATTTAGGTGATTCATACAATCATTTGCAAGCTTTCTGCTCCTGCATTTGCAGGACTCTTCAACGCACAGGACACTCCTGCCTTTTACCAATGCACTGAAGAGATGAAGCCTTCAGATGAGGGCAGTAGGCAGAGCCTATGAATAATCAGGATCTAGCTGGGATCTCTCCGTTTTTCTGGCTGCTGCACTGACTCCTTGCAGTCAGTCCTTGTGTCCCATAGAATCATAGAATCAACCAGGATGGAA